>VZRZ01002383.1:240596-276526 GCA_013398175.1 Climacteris rufus | reverse complement strand
AGGAAAATCACATTTATTGATGACACAGGAACTGCTCTTGGATTTAAATCCCTTTCTCTGCTCTGTGTTCATTGACACAGCAGAGCCAAGCTGAGACAGGACAGGGCATGGATTGATATTGATTTGTATTTGGTCAGAACGTGTTTTGTGAACAATAAACTCATCTTTGCACTTTCGTTGTCCTCTGATATGGTCTGTGCCAAATCAAACCGGTATTTTCAGGAATGCTACGTATATGTAAAATTATATTTATACATATATATAAAATATATATATATACATATATATAGAGAGAGGGGGGGACCCAAACGAAGTTCACAGGGCATCTTGGGACAGAATTAAATTCACCATCACAGATTCTTTGTTTTAAAGCTGAAAACTTGAAACTAAAAATGAATTTAAATCCCTCGGGGGTGCAATTTGTGAAAAAGAATAAAAGCAGCTGGGAAACGGAGCGCTTGAAGGACAAGTCTGCAGTTCCCTGAGAACTCAGAGACTCCAGGTATCCCAAGGCTGCTCCGACACAGGGTGGCAGCAAGGGACCGGCTCTGGGATGAGCTCTGCGCCTTCCTGCAGGGAAAAAGAACATTTTTTCCCCGTGTTTGCACGGGAGATGGCGGGGCGGGGATGTTCTGTCCCCAGGTGTGAGCCGGGCATGGGCAGCCCAGCTCCTCCCCAGCTGCTCCCCCCCTTTGCAGGGTTGTGACTGAAACTGCGGGAAAAAGAAAAATTCTCCAACATCTTTTAGTGTTAGAGAATCCAGGCATCGCTTTATTCTGGCCAGGATGTGACATACAAATCATTTCACCTGCACATTGCCCGGGTTGTGCAGGGAAATTCATTCCACCACACATCACATTTACTAGATTTTCCCAAAACTTTATCCAGTACAAAATCCATAGGGATGAACTGTGTCCAAGTTTATTGGTCTTCTGTAAAGCAACCCCCAGTATTCAGTTCTTCATTGGATCCGAATTTTCTCACCTTCAGTGTTAATTTGGTCTTCATTCCTTAATTCCTTTATCAGTCTTTTCCAGACCAGGTGTCACCAGCCCTGCCAGGGGTAGATGTTTTTTGATGTTCACTGATGTTCCATTGATGCCCTTTTTAATTGTCGTTATCTTTTGGGCAACTCCCACTGCTTGCTGTAACAAGGCCTTAAAAAAAACCTTGAAAATTCCTTTTTCCCAAGGCAAAGGTATACCAAGCCTTACTAGAGACATAAAAGTAAAATTTTAAAAGTTGTATCATTTGTAACAGTGTCCGTCCCTGAGGGGGTGAGCACAGGTTGTGAACTCCTCACACCCACCTGAGCAGTCCCTCTGCTTTCTCTGGGTTGAATTTTCTGTCCTCTCATTGCTTCATTTATTTAACTTAGGAAGGTTTAAGAGGGAAGATTCTAGAAATTCTTTATTGCAGCCTGTCAGGACTTAAAGGGGGAATATAAAAATCATAAGGGCAAATATTTAGGAGCACTTTCTGCAGTAGGACAAACTAAAAAAACCTAAAAAACGAAAGAACCAAAAAACTAAAATTTTAAACTAAAAGAGGGTTGGTTTGGACTAAGTATAAGGAAGGATTTGACACTCAGGGTGGTGAGGCCCTGGCACAGGTTGCTCAGAGAGGTGGTGGGTGACCCATCCTTGGAAACGTCTAAGGTCAGGTTGGACAGGGTTTGGAGCAACCTGGGATAGTGGAAGGTCCCTTTTTTGAAGCTCCCAGCCCTGACTATTCCACAATTCCCTGTGTCCTTGGGGCCTTCCTCTCCTGAATGAGCACCCAAACCACATTAGGCTTTATTAATTACAACAGCTTCGTTAACAAAACCCATCTCATGGGTACAGCACCACCAGCCAGGACGCTGCTACAGGTGAATCCCTGCAGGGGTGCAGCAGGGATGTAGAAACCACTGTAAAGTCACCTCACATCAGTTCTTTTTAAAGGAAAAAGCAGTAGCTGACACAAGGGGAGGACTGTGAGACCTGCAGGTGCTTGAATCTCCCAGGTATGGCCACTTTTATCAGCATTTCCCCTTGGCTACTCCACAGAGACTGAGTGCTGCTGTGGGATGCTCTCCTGGAAGAAAAGGAATCCTCAAAAGCTCAAAACACAGTGTGGTGACATCAAAATTCCCTTTACTCACCTCCACAGGGTTCAGCCAAGGGCTGTTCTCCTTTGATGCACAGGTATTTATCTATAAATACTTAATTCCTTTAACTTGTTCTCACAGGGGGGATCAGTGGAGTCAAGCAGTTAAGTCAATCTTCACATTGTGCTCTAAAGCTTGGCCAGAGGTTCACTTCAATTCCCATTTCAGCCTGAGCATGGCAGCTTTAACCAGTATTTTTACATGAATAAGTAGCTTCCTTTCATAACTGCTAATTAACAGTCAGTGTAAAGCACTTTCTGCAGCTGATTCTCCACTTATTTCCCTTTTATCTTCTCCTGCCTTATTTGTATCCACCACCACAGCTGTTGACAGAGGGAAAATCCCCATTTTTCCAACACTGCTGCCTTTCTTTTCCTGTTTATTTTCCACAGGATACCGACACATTTCTCTCCAAAGTCACCCACTGCATTTTAGTGCAGTCCCAATAATTAACAGGGAATTCCAGTTGGCTGAGAAGACCAAATCTGCTCACTCACAAAGCCAAAGTGGCACTGCTGCAGTGGGGGCTGAAGGTTTCTTCTCAGGTGCTCAGGGGTGTTCTCACTATTTCTCTATCAGATTGCTCAAACCAACACATTTCAGACCAGAACTGCTGAGTTTTGGCCAGGATTTTGGGGAAAATCACATTCCCATCACTCTATCCCACTCCATCAGCAGTAACCACTTCCAGCCCAAGCTCAGCCATGCAGAATAAACCCCCAGTAAAGTTCACATCTCTTTATTCATCTGTGATTTAAACCATTTGAGAGCTCATTTTGACAGACACGGGCCACGGACTGGCCAAAAGGACGAAGAGGAGAGAGAACCTCTGAGGATGAAGGACAGGAGTGACAGCACAGAGAGGACACAGCAGAGCACACGCCTCTGGCTCAGGGAGGGATCGAGGCTTCCAAGTCCCCTTTCAGCCACCAAAACCCCAAGCTGCCCTGCACAATGACACCACATCCTTCAGCTCAAGCCTTGTGCCCTGTCAGCTGTCACAGGAGACGACTCCAGGCAGCCTCAGCAAAAGGTCACTCCATAAATAAGATTTTCTGCGCCGTCTCCAGGACACGGCCCCGGCACCTTTGGCAGTCCCTGCCTTGGCATCTGCTCCCTCTGTCCTCCAGGAGCTGGGTTACCCAGGGCCTCGTTTGCTCCTCCAAGCTGCTGCCAAGCTGAAAGGGAGCACCAGCATTGCGAACAATGCAACTTTTAAAAGTTTTAAAGTAACTTTAGTCAGGTTTGTTTGCCTCTGCCCAGGGGAGGGGAATTGAAGTTTCTCTCTAACAGATTTTGTTTCAGCTAATGAGCTGAACATCTCAACAAACAAGGAGTAGCCCAAAAGAGACCCCAAAGGTGACAACCATCACCAGAACATCAACAAACATCTACCCCTGGCATGGTTGGTGACACCTGGTTGGGAAAAGGCTGATAAAGGAATCAAGGAATGAGGACCTAATGAGCATCAGAGGCAAGGAAATCCAGATCCAATAGGAAACCAAATACTAAGAACTGCTCAACTTGGGATCAATGAACATGGAACCAATGGATTTTTATGTGTTTTGGGTTGTATAAAGTTTGAGGAAAATCTAGTGAAAGTCGTGTGTGATGGAATGATTTTCCCTACACAACCCGGGCAATGTGTGGGTGAAATGATTTCTATTGCACATCCTGCCCAGAATCAAGTAATGCCTGAATTCTCTAACACAAAAAAATAATATTGGAGAGCTTTTTCTTTTCCTGCATTTTCAGTGACACCAGGACCTGGCTGCTCAGGGAGAAGCTGACAGTGACAGGAGCAGCCAGGGCAAGGCCAGCACATCTCAGGAAGGTTGAAGAGCACCTGCCCCTTTCACATCAGAATGTGTAGTCACAAAAAAAAGCCACCAAATGCCTCCTTTTCCCTCTCCTAAGGAGGCCTGGCCGGCTGCCATCCCGGGAGGTGGCAGCAGTTCAGGGGATGAGGAAGGGAAATCTTTGCACCACCCCGTTACCTCATGGGAAGCCACGCACAAGAAACTGATCTCTGATTAATGCCCTCATTAGCTCACAGAAAGGAGAACCCAGAGCCAGACAGGTTTAAATTCTGCCCCAGCACCATCTGTGCCTTTGTCTGACTTCCTGCAATTCAGGTGGTGGCTTGGGAGGTGCCACTTATAGAGGAACCATCTCCCAGGGCAAGGAATCCTGACGGGGGATTTGGCCTCTGGTGTCACTGGGCATGAAATGGGCCAGTCCTGGCTGAGGTTTTATTTGTTCCAGGGAATAAAGGCAAAGCAAACCCCTGTCAGCATCTGGTATAAATATCCGTGGCAGGAGCTCCTGTTCCACAATGGTTTCGAGCAATCTGGGAAGTCACGTGATGATTTCAGATTTGTCACACTAAGACAGAAATAATTATCCCAATAATGACCTAACTGGACTGATTTTTTTTTTTTTTTTTGGTCGTTGTTGTTTTTAAATATAGTATGAGCCTCCCCAAAACCTTGGATTTAAAGGCCTTGTTTACAGGAGTATTTCAGGCACAACATCTGTTAGTCACAGGGAAGCACATCCCTGCACACGGATTGCCATTTTAGGGCACTAAAAAGATCCATCTGAAATTAAAAAGCCTTATTTAGCTAGAACTAAATAAACCACCCAGCTAATATTTTGTGTATTTATGGAAGAAAATAGGGAATTTGGGGTAAAGACTATTTCAGATGCAAACAAACAAGTAAACAACAGTCCTAGATCCAAACTAAAACATTGCTTTCCTACATCATGACATTATTATGTCATTGTGGCTTAATGAGGCCTATATCTTATTATATTATTTTAGTGGCTGCTTTTTATGATCTGTAGTACATGAGGACCTTTTCCCAAAGTCTCCTCCCTGCTCTGCACATCCACAGTCAGAAAACCTGCTGGAGGGAGAGATCCCTCAGGATGTGGCAATTTTATAAAACAAGGCAAGATGGGATTTCAGCACCTCATCCATGGAAATCTTTTTTGAGGTCTAATGGCAGTTGGATACATTTCAGATCACCAATAAAAAAATGTTTGTAAGAGATAATCCGTTCTCTTGGTGGTCATTGGAACAGCTCTCAGCATGTTCTGTACACCCAAAACAACTCCCCAAAGCCTCTGGGTAGCTTTTCCATCACCAAAATCAACTAAACCAAAGCCTTGCCAAGGAGAAATTTGGTGACTGAAATCCTTGAAATACTGAAGTGAGACTCACTTCCTCACAGGGCACCAGTGGATCTCCTCCAGGGAGTGGAATAAATAGATATTAACCTCATCCAGGTGATAATTAATGAGATAATGAATGTTTAGGGCTGTGCAAATGAGGCAAAGAGTGGACTCAGGTCCACTCAGGTTGCTGGTGCTCCCAAGTAAATCCCTCCACCCCAAACTGTTCATGATCCCTTTGAAGTTCAGGTGTTGGCTCTGGACCAGGTCCAACTCTCCTGTAATTTCCAGAGCTGAGGGCTCTGAGCTGCCTGGGAGATAAAAACCTTCAGTTCTTCCCATTTTCCTGGGATCAAAAGGAGCCAAATGTTCTCAGGCTCCTGTGCCACAGGTTCTTTGGTCCCTGACAGAAGCTGTTCTTGCTCTGCTTTACAAACACCCTGCTCTCAGCCTTTTATTGTCCTGCAGAACCAGGACTGTGCCATAGAGCCTGGGGAGGCTGGGTATCAATTTCCTTGTATTGATTCTTGAATAAAAGAATTGTTCATTAAATATTTTGCTTTGATTGCTTTGCTAAATGTATTGATTTGCAGCCCAGGAGGAATGGGATGCCCATGACTCAGACCTATTCTTCAGCAAGAATCCCCATTAGATAATACATTCTGCTAAGAATTACAGCTGCTGAGGCTTAATTATGATTAATTTATTCCCTCCCTTGGAGTGGATTAAATTTAATATTTGCAAGTGTTTTAATCCTTTCTAGATAAAACAACTCAGAACTGTCTGGAGTATGGATCTGCTGTAAATTAGGGGGGAAATAAGTCTGTTTTTACTGAGGGAATGTTGTTAATGACAGGCAAAGATTACTGTTAAATAACAGATTAACATTTCATATCCTATGGAGGGAGATGGAAATGGAAACAGTCGTGGAAAAAAGTCAACAGAAGCACTTTTAAAAGGGAAAATCAGGATCATTCAAGCGACTCTGCACACAAAGAAACTTGGATTTTATTATATATTTGGATAATATTATATATATTTTTATTCTATTAAAGCTCCCCTTTTGGGAGGTCTATTAGTCCTGTCTTAATTAAAATACTGAACTAGACTTTGAGTCACACCAGTGCCTGCTCATCTGCTGTTAATTAAAACCCCTGGGGGGACAGAAAGGATGAGCTGAATCTCAGGTATCTTAAATCCAGCTTTAATTCTAAATCTCCACTTTAGACTTCCTGCCTTTTGGGCAGAATTAGGAGCCAGGAACTGGAGGAATTCACAGCAATTTCTGCCGTGTGCAGAGGTGGGGAGAGTGAGAAATGACAAGCAGGGTTTGCACTTTGGAAAATCACTTTGTGTATTTTCCAACCAACTTTTATGTGGCAAACTGTTCTCTGCTTGAATGTCTTAAAGAATACCAGAATATAAAGAGAGTTTTACTCCTCCTGCCTCTGCTGTTTAAAATACTGCTAAAATTGGTAAATTTTGGATGAGAGCAGGCATAAAAAGGTGATTCAAGCAGGTATTTTAAAAAGTCAGTCCAGTATAAAAATGCTGAAGACAGGGGCTGTGTTTTATCACATTTATTGAAGAATGAGGGTGCACAAACCACTACAACATTTATTACAATTCTATAAAGTTAATAAATCTAACAAATGGGCTGAGGGGAAGCAAAGAAGGGAATGGTGAGGGGGTGTGAATAATAAAATCAAACCCATCAGCTGAGGAGTTTCTTACCAAGGCAGAGAATTTGGTGTCATTCCCACAACACTGGGAATTTCTCAGGGAATTCCAGCTCTGGGGGCGACACCGAGAGCTCCAGCAGAGCTGCTGGTGGAGTGTCCAAGGCTTTCACTGGAACTGGTGGTTCAGCTCTGCTGGGATATTTGATGATTTGATGATATTTGGGATGCAAAGCCTGTCCTGGGAGGAAAGGCTGGGAGCAGGGAGTGTCCATGTGGAGAAGGGAAGGATCCAGAGAGGCCCCTCACAGCCACTTCCAGTGCTCAAAGGGGCTCCAGGAGAGCTGGAGAGGGACTGGGGACAAGGGATGGAGGGACAGGACACAGGGAATAGCTTCCCACTGCCACAGGGCAGGGATGGATGGGATATTGGGAAGGAATTCCTCCCTGTGAGGGTGGGAGGGGTTGGAATGGAATTCCCAGAGAAGCTGTGGCTGCCCCATCCCTGGAAGTGTCCAAGGCCAGGTTGGACGGGGCTTGGAGCACCCTGGGATGGTGGAAGGTGTCCCTGCCCATGGCAGGGGTGGCACTGGGTGAGCTTTGAGCTCCCTTCCAACCCAAACCATTCCCTGATCCAGGATTCTTTATGGAAAAAGAAGACAAACCAGGCACAGGATGCTGAACTTGAACGTGGCATTTCCCACTTATCTCCCGTGCTGGGAATGTTTGTTCTGCCTGTGGAGTCTCCCCCGCCCCTCCTGGGCTTGCAGAGCTCAGTCCAAAGTTATTTCCAATAGCACAGGAGGCATTTTTACCCTCTGGGGCACTCGGGGATGGCTCAGTGCATTCTGAGCTTGGCCCCAACCCCTTTTGGATGCTCAGGTGACATTTATGGGCACTGTGGGCTCTGGGAATGTCACCCTGGAAGGGGAGCACCCACCCAAGGCAGAGGAGAACAGGGGAGATGTCCCCCCTGGGAGCACAGAGGGAGCAGAACGTGGGAGGTTTGGCAGAGCTGTCACCCCAAAATTCCCCAGGGATGCTGCGTTCCCACTCCTCCCTCACAGCGTCCTTGCCCACATCTCCCTCTTTCTTCAAAATCAATACATATTTTGCCCAAAATAAGTGAAAATCAGAGGTTTCCAGTGGTTTCATTCCCAGCCTGGTGAGCTGGTGGCAGCCAGCAGGTGCCTGCTGAGCCTGACATCACAGGGAAAATTCCCCTTCTCTTTCCCACAGAAATTGTGCTTTCTAAGGAATGATTCCTCCACTTGCCTTTTGCACAACTGCTGGGCAATTTACATCCTAATTTTGCTCCAGTTCTTTTCTTTCCCTCTGTCCCAAACCCAGGGACAGAGCTGTGCCCCCAGGAGGGGACAGGGACCCTCACAAGGGTGTCCAGAGCTGGAATAAAACAAACCCTGACCACCAGCCCTGCAAGTTATTCCCAACAAACCTCCTGATTTATTCTTTATTTGCCCTGAATAAATACAGCCTCTCCATGGGCAAACATTTGTTTTAGAGCTACTGATTGCACTGATGGAAAGTTCTTCATGAAAGGGGCTTGTCTGGGGAGGGCTGAGGGATCATTTCCCTGGAGCTTTCCATTTTCTGGGCGTTTGAAGGAGCTGCAGCCAAAAGAATTTTATTCACTGTGAGGTGATGGCTGCTTTGAGTGTAGAGATGGAATCACTGCATGGCTCGGTGAATAAAACTTTACAGAGAGTTATAAATGAAATTTTGGGATGCCCATGACACCAGGGGACAGACAGGAACCCCCAGATCCCATAGGGACGCCAAATTCCCTCAGGGAGCACATCCAGCAGCAGATTTTCCCTGCAGAGCACCCAGGGATGAGGTGGGGAAAAGCTGAGCAGCTGCTGCCCATGTTCAGCCTGATCTGTGCATAAACAAAGCTCGAATTCTGCTGTACTGTTTAAACCAGCATCTTTAGAGTGAACATATGTTTATACTCATTATGCATATGTTTATTAGAGCTGGTCATAATGTTTTGACAGAAAAGCCCAATGGAAAAAAGCAGTTTTGTCCAAACTGAAATGTTTTGCTGGATTGTTTCAATTTCTTCTCCTCAGTAAGAGTAAAATATTTAACTTGCAGGCAGTAAACATTTTGCTTTAATTTTCCAATAGCAGTAGAATATTAATATTTAGTACAATGCTTCCTAATTATTGAAGGAAAACCAGTGTTGCTGATTGAACATTTTGGGGAATCTTCTTTTCCAGAGGGGTTTTTTTGACATCTTCTCTTCAGAATTGGAATTATTTCAAATATTGGACAGTTCTGGGTGTCACTGTGGCACCTTTACCTGTTAGAACACATCGAGGCAGAGGGGAACAAACTCCCCCACGAGACAAAGCTTCCTCAAAGTTATTGTCCCTGCTCTAAATAAACAGCATCAGCAGCTCTGAGGATTTTATCAGAAGCCTCCTGCCCTGTGTTTCATTTTTTCTATCAGTTCCCACTATTTACTGATTTATAGGAAAGTCAGAATGACAAGGAAACACAGCCATCGACACGTGAATTTCTGGCCATGGTGGGCTTTGAACAAAAATAATCCAATATATGACCCAAGAGGCTCAGAAGTGAAACAAAAGGAGCCCAAATGTATCATTTTGAAAAGCCTTGTGTGTTTTATAAGTGAGTTTCATGATGTTTTTTGGCTTTGACAGAGTATTTCCATGGATCAGGGGCTGACAGGATGATGTTCTTCCTTCTGTGTCTCTCACTGCACGTTGCACTTGGGGATTTTCTCTTTCTCTGTACCTGTTCCATCTTCTGCTGCCTGAGGTGGAGTCCAAAACCAGCCAAATTTATCTCCCCTGCTACTGGAAAAGCCATTTTACAGAAAGCCCAATGTGCTCATTCTGCCCCTATCAAAGCGCAAACAAAAATCGCTATTTTTGTGCACAAAGTTGGACCATTTCACCAAGGCCTGAGCCTAATCAGGGCTGGGAAAAGCAGCCCCAGAGCCTCTGCTCTGCAGAGCAGAACAAACCACGGGGTTTGCTGGGCTCAAAAAAATGAGGAAATCAAAAATAATCAGTGGTGGAAGGCAGAAACCCTAAAGGGGAGCACAGCCAGAACCCCATGTGCCCCCCAGCAGCTGCACTGGGGCTGGGCTCACCCAAAGGGGCAGAGGAAGATAAAATCCGTGTCCTGGAGAGCTGCAGGAGCAGGGAAATGATGGAGAGAAGAACCTCAATGCAACCCCAAAACCTTCATCCAACCTTGAAGGCTTCAGGAGCTGAGAGCGGGAAAAGGAACAAAGGACCAAGCAAAGCATCCTGATCCCTTCTAATGGCCACAGCCCCCCAAAATCCCCTCCTGAGAGCCCCAAAGCCATCACCTAATGGATTGAAGGTGTTCCAGAGGCAGAAAAAACCTTAAATACCCATCCCCACCCCTACAGGGCATTCCCAGGTGCCTGCACGGAGCAGATGGGCCAGGGAATCTTCCTCCTCTGTTTTCCAGAAAAACTCTGGAGGAAGAGGAGGCCTGCCTGGAGCTGTTCTTTTCCAGCTGAGTGAGGTACCTGTGTTGACTAAATCCATGTGAATTTTATTTTTTCATGAATCTTTCCAAGTTGTTTAAATTTCTGTTTGATGGCTCAGCTCGGTTCTCCCTGTTTCATGTGTCAGCTTATGCTCCTGGTGATTTTTCTGGTGTACAACTGAGAAAGAAAATGGATTTTATTTTTGTCTTTTTACCCATTATTTTATTTGTCGTGGAGGGATGTGTCGGAACTACACATTATATTCTTGTTTTGTTTGGGGTGTCAGTGCTTGCTGCATATTTTGTGCTTTTATAGGATTGAAATCAGTCACAGGCTGCAACTATTTCAGCTGCTTTTTTTTTTCTGTGGGTTTAAGTGCATAAAAATTGAGCCTTGCAAATTTCTTCTATTTATTCTTATAATTTTCTTCTTAGCTTCGTTAATAACGAAATGTTTTCTAAGTCTTTTGATTGATGGGTTGTGTTTGCTGCTTGTGTTTAAGGTTCTAGGGTTGATGGTTTTCCCTAATTTAGGAGAATGTGAGGAAATGAGTCCTGAGCAGCAGCAAGGGAAATGTCCTATGGTGTTAGAGCAGAAATTTCTCCTCAATTTCCCTCAGAAAGAGAAAAATAATGGCTATGAATGAAGTTAGCCCTGTAGCTAAAGTGTTTTCAAGTCTCTAAAGAGTTTTCTGCCCTAATTGTAGATGCTGCTGTAGGTCTGAAAGGCTGCAGGACACCAAAATTGGGAGTGCATCCCTCATAACTGGAAAATCAGGGAGTTTCCATAGGTTTGTCTGCCCTGAGCTGACAGCAGTATTTTGGTTTTGAAGCCATTTACCAGCTGGGTTTGGTAACCTGATACTTTGAATATGAATTATTTTATTTTCCTTGCTGGAGGGTCTATAAGTTGGGAGGTGCCATATATAACCAGGCAGCCAGGGATAAATTTAGGGCTGTATATATATAAATCCATATATAAATATCTGTTATTTTCAATGTAGGACTCTGATGATGGAACACGTGGCCTTGTGTCCATTCAGGGCTTGTTTCCAACTCTCCTCCAAGGGTATTTTTTAACTTGACCTCTTTGTTTTTCTCCTCTTTCCCCATATAAGACTTGGCTTGAGGAGTGTTGGTCTCAGTGGGGTTGTTCCTGCTGCCTGCTGGGGGGATCTGGGTCAGACCCAAGGGAGGGGGAGCAGAATAAGAGGTGCCCAGAGGGTTGGGAATGAGGATTTTCCTTTCTTTCTGAGCAGTCACCAAAGCACAGCCCCTCACCTGCTTGGTTTTGCTCTTCCCTGCAATTCCCAAGCCTTTGCCAAACCCTGAGCCAGCAGCTCTCAAGACTCTGGAAGGGGGGGAAGAAATTAATAAATCTTTTTGGCTGCAGCTCTCCAGGATGCAGAATAAAACCCTGAGGAACAGCTTCCCCATGCTGCTGCACTGGTGTCCTACCTGGAAATTCAGCTTTCCCTTCCTGGGGTAGCCTGGCTCCAGCATTCCAGGGCACAGGAACCCTCTGGGCTGCTCTGGTGGAGTAAAAATCCCTGGAAGTGTTCAACAAACGACTCAATCTGATAATTTGAGCTATGGTTTAATTGCTGTTTAGCCAAAGGTTGGACTCGATGGTCTTGAAGGTCTTTTCCAACCTGTGATTCTGTGCAGCTTCCACTCTGTTACCAACCATTTCAGCTGCTTTTTGCTAGAGCTCAGTTCTGGGAACAGCTCTGGGTTCCTCCCTCCCCTTCCAGGCATGAGAACAGTGCAACTGAAGTGCTAAAACTTTGTGCTGTAACTGGAAGAAACGTTAAATTCTGGACTTTTTTTTTTCCTTAAAATAAAGAAAAAATCCCTGCAAACGAGCTTTTCTGCAGGCTTTATGTACTTTTGTTTAAGCTCCCTTGACTTGAAGAAGGATTATTCTCTGGTTTGGGAGAGAAATTGCACTGTCAGGAGGGTACAAGGCTTGTTGTAGCCCAGCCAGCACTGTGAGCGATGGAGCAATTTGATCAGGTTGATTTAATTGAGATGGTGCCTTGGCAGCATCTCCAGAGCTCTGAGCTTCCCTGGGGAAAGGACCCTGCCAACCCCAACGTGCTCCACATCCACAGGGAATGTTTGGGCAGGGTTCTGTTTCCCACCACAGCAAACACTGCTGAGGTACAGCTTGGTGAAAGTAAATCCTGGCAGAACTTTATGCCAGAGTGATGCTCTGTGTCCTGGGATCAGACTGGCATCTTCCTTTATTTCACTTTGTGTTGCCTGAAGCAGTTGTTTCCCATGAAAGTGTTGCCTGATAATCTGTGGGAGACTAAAAAAAAACCACTCTTTGTCCACTTTCTTCATCATTCCAAATGTTCTTTTATTTATTAATCAGAATGTGCAAATCTGTCTGGAATTCTGTACCAGCTTTGCTGGCAAGGTGTTCCTTCTGCCAGGAAATAAGCCTGCAGTTAGAAATTTGCATGTCCAAAGTGCTTCTAGTCTCAAGTTAAATTACCCAAATTTTAGAAATTTAATGAATATCATTCCCATTTTGAATTGCAGTGTTGAAGATCAGAACTTTTGTAAACTGCCTGGGATGATTTAGGATCCAGGATCTGATGGTGGCCTTCAGGGAAGTGGGATAGGGACTCCTCATCAGGAACTGTATTGATAGGACAAGAGGAAATGGCTTTAAACTGACAAAGAACAGGTTTAGATGGGATCTTGGGCAGGAATTCCTCCCTGTGAGGGTGGGGAGGGGCTGGGATGGAATTCCCAGAGAAGCTGTGGCTGCCTCATCCCTGGAAGTGTCCAAGGCCAGGTTGGACGGGGCTTGGAGCACCCTGGGACAGTGGAAAGTGTCCCTGCCCTTGGCACTGGATGGGCTTTAAGGTCCCTTCCAACCCAAACCATTCCACAATTCCATAATTCATATATAGATTTATATAACACCAAAAACCTTATCTTATTTTACCCTGCCAGGGACTCAGGTCCTCCCTTTGTCCTGTTATTCCCAAGGTGGAAAATCAGCGACTTCTTTGCTTTTCACTCCTGAACAAAACAGTCTGAGGGAAACCAGTGCCAGGCAGCAGCTGAGGAATTTGGAGGAATCCAAGTGCTCCCATTCCATGGAAAGGTCAGAGTCCAATTAGCTGTGCTCATGTGTCACCCCTCTGGCAGGGCTGAGGGTGGGCACAGCACGGAACTCCTGGCGGTGTCTGGGGCCTTGCTGAGGTTTGTCAGTGCAAGAAATGGGATTTTGGTTGGGCACAGCCTGGAGGAAATGCAGGTGAAGAGCAGAGTTGTACCTGTGAAGAGGTTTTGGAGCTGTCAGGTTTATTCTACACATAGATCACTGTAAAACAAGAAGTGTTTAGTGCAAAATAGAGATGCCAGTGCAGGTGTCACGTGCTTGGAAGGAAACCAGGAGTGAGATTGGCCTCCTTCAGATGGAAAATAGCATGGTTAACTCACCTCCTGTTTGTAAGAGGCTTCTAATTCCTTTACCAATTTAGTGCCTGTCAAAGGTATCAAATTACAAAATAACGGCAGATAAAAGGTTATCAGATTTTTCTTAAAAGGGTTCTGACTGCAGCTGTGATGTTTGACAGTGAATTGGAGGCCTTTATAAACCAAAATCATCGTGAACACCGAGGTGTTACAGACTTTTTTTCTACAGCATTTGGAAAAGGGACTGGGGCATCTTCCATCTCTCCCTCTACAGCCCACGGAATGGTTTGGGTTGAAAAGAACCTCCAAACTCATCCCATCCCACCCCTGCCGTGGGCAGGGACACCTCCCCTAGACCAGGCTGCTCCATCCTGCCCTTCCAGGGGTGGGACAGAGAGCTGAGGCTCCTCTCTTACTCGAGGTGCTCTCTGCAGTTATTTCCAAAAACAATGGGTCTGTCCAAATAACCTCCTGCTCACCCCACTTTTAACTACCTGATTTAGAAAGTTTTGGCACTTAATGAATTTATATAGACCAGGCCAGGACGATAAGAACCCAATGTTCCTGGAACACTGCTGGTTCTCACTGTGATTTTCTGTCCTGGCCAGTAAGAATTGGATCCATTTTGACAAATGATATAAAATAAAAATGCTGAGGAATGAGTAACACTTCATATAATTTGTAGAATTAATGTGACTGACCATCAATTTGGATTTCTCCCAGTTGCAGAAAAATTACTGCAGTGATTTTCATCTTCTGCCATGTGGAGACCTCAGCTCAGCGCAGAGAAAGATTTGACAGTTCCTTTTGCAGCTCAGATTTTCCTTTTTCCTCTGTAATCTAAAGAATTATCCTATGCACCCAAAGCAATGTCTGATGCTCTAGTTTAACTCTGGAGAAAATTAATAATTATGATAAATTAATAATTGTCAGAGTGGTTTGTGTATATAAGAACCCTGAAGAATCAGAAATCTGAGCCTATACAGATTTTTTTCAGTTACTTTCCCAGCAGTGTTCAACTCATGACACCAATTTAATGCACTTCAAACCTCAGCATCTTTGAGTACAGAAAATTTAATGCATTGCTGTAGGAATGTCTTGCAGATCAATGCAAAAACATCTCCACAAGAAATCTGAGCCCTGCAGGGTGGTCTTACGATGTTTTGTTTTCTAACTACAACTCTGATAAATGAGTGGTTAATGTAAAGGGAAAATATATTTTGAAATAATTGTGCAGTGAAGTTTCTGGCACCACTTGCACAGTTAAGATATTAAAAATAAATGCAAGGGAAGGATTCAGAGCAGCAGTGCTGGGGATAACAGGCAGGGAATCTTTCTGCTTAAATAAAGCTTCTTAGAAACCAGATTTTGGAGTTTATTTCCTGGTAGAAACTCAGGTATTTGTAGAATTCTGGTGCTGATGAGTGGAGTTTATTCTCAGCTTAATGGGCTTTTATAGATGCAGCAGAAAACAAAATTTGGTGTAAAGAGAGATCATCTCTAGAACTTCATCATCAGGGACTTGCAGTCTTCACAAATTCTGTGCAAAATGTGCAGCTGCCATGGAAGATGGAGAAAAGGCTGAGTTCAAGCTTGAGTTAAATGTTGTTTTCACTGCATTTGGAGGGCTCAGGGTTTGCTGATGGACACGTTGTCCCTTCAGGGTGGCAGCTGGAGAATCTCTGGGTATCTGTAGAGTGACCAGTGATGCACAAAACCCTTTGAAGGATTCTTTGAGCTTGTCTGTAACAATTAAACTCTGGCTATTTTGGCCATCATACTCCATCCTGACCATAAGAGCCTCTAATAAATACAAATGGAGCGTCAGCAAGTGTAGGTGAAGGCTGGAGAACAATTTGGAAAACAAGAACATCTTTTCATTAAATTGAAAACAAGGATTCTCCATTAAAAATAACAAAGGATTTATAGCATGAAAGGTCTGCTTTCATTCTAGTTCTTCTGTGGCTTTATTTTAGTCATTGGACATCAAATAGATTCACTTGGAGTGTATGGATTCGTGGGTGATTCATCCCAACTCCATTCTGGGAGCACAAAGCTTGATTTAATTGTGTGGAGAATCTGGGTAAACCTTGGGTCTGAGTAAATGCAGCTTAATTCCAGAAGGTCTAAACTTCCCCTGTGCTTTCTCATTAATATCTGGAGTGGCATACTGGATTTTTTCCTCCACTTTTTATAAATCTGGATTGGAGGAATAGCCACAGATGTGGTTTATTTTCACATATCTGGGTGACAAACACTAAATGTGCCTCCTGAGCAGCCTGGGCTGGTGGAAGGTGTTCCTGCTGGGAGCAAGGTGGGCTTTAAGGTCCCTTCCCATCCCAAATATTCCATGATTCCAAGGAGGATGATGGGCACTGTGATAACTTACTGCTCAGTAGTAATATTTGTAACAAAACCCCAAATAGGCAAAGGTTGGATCCGCAAATGAAACTGTGTCAGCCTTAAAAACACAGACCCTTCTGCTGTTTGTGTGACTCTGATCAAAGAGTTGCAGCAGTTTTCCAAAGTTCTTTCCCTTCCAGAAACTCAAGGAAATACCTCAGACATGGCAAGTTCTCCAGAACAGGAGCAGGGTGGTTCTTCTCCCAAAGAGAGAAGGAAGGTGAGGCAGGAGCAGTTGTAGATGGAATCATGAAGGGGACAGACAAGAGACCTCGTGGCTCTGTTTGTTTCTGATTTATTCAGTTCACACCAGATTTTACCTCTGCAGCCTACACCGAGCAGAAACAGAGCCAAGGTCACTCTGGCAGGGGGGTGACTTTTATTTTTACCCAGCACAGGTGGCCTGGGGGCCCTGCTGAGAGCTCTGCTCCGGCTGAGGCTCCAGGGCTACTTGAGTCTCACCCTGGTGGAGCTGGGCTGGGCTGGGCAGAGCTGGGCAGAGCTGGGCAGAGCTGGGCAGAGCTGGGCAGAGCTGGGCAGAGCTGGGCAGAGCTGGGCAGAGCTGGGCAGAGCTGGGCAGAGCTGGGCAGAGCTGGGCAGAGCTGGGCAGAGCTGGGCAGAGCTGGGCAGAGCTGGGCAGAGCTGGGCAGAGCTGGGCAGAGCTGGGCAGAGCTGGGCAGAGCTGGGCAGAGCTGGGCAGAGCTGGGCAGAGCTGGGCAGAGCTGGGCAGAGCTGGGCAGAGCTGGGCAGAGCTGGGCAGAGCTGGGCAGAGCTGGGCAGAGCTGGGCAGAGCTGGGCAGAGCTGGGCAGAGCTGGGCAGAGCTGGGCAGAGCTGGGCAGAGCTGGGCAGAGCTGGGCTGCGCTGGGCAGAGCTGGGCTGAGCTGGGCAGAGAAGCTGCACGTCCACACGGAGCCCTGGGCAGGCTGGGAGGGAGGGCTCAGGGCTGGGCCTTGGCTCACCTGCTGCTGGAGTCAAGGGGGACTCACCCTTTTGAGATTAATGAAGCCACATTGCTAAAATGATTCATTTTCCTCCCTTTTCAGAGAGATATATCTGTTATAGGGACGGGCTTGTAGGTCTGGTACTTCACCTGTCTCTGCTCTGAACTCACCTGCTTGAGCTCACCCCAAACATTCCCAAGTTAAATTAGCATGTTTATTAACTTGGTGCCAGCATTTTGCAGCTCTGCTCAATTCTGTCCAATTCTTTGTGCTTCCTACAAACAGTGAAAGGTTTCCATGAGGCTTTTTTCTCCCTCTGTCCTCCTTTTCCTCCCTTTCAGGCCACATCAGTCCCAGAGCCCGTTCAGTCACAGCCGTCCCTCAAAGCCAGCACACACTTTGCATATGGCACTATTGATTTTGGCTCCGATAATGCGATGCTGCTGATCAAAACATATTTGTTTTTCTTTAACCCGTTGCTGATTCCATGCCAGGGCGAAGAAAGGTGTGAAATGTGAGCTCTGCTTTCTGGGGCAGTGTAAGAGAACACCCTGTTCGGCTCGGTGGGGTATTTAGAGAGCACTTGATGCTCTGTGCAGAGAACACGGTGCTGTGGTGATGAACAGGGAGTAGAGTTACAGGTGGGATTTCACTGAAGGAAATTCTGCAGCGGGATAAAGGAAAGCTTTTAGCCATTATTCTGCTCTAAATGACAACACTTAACTCCCCACAGCCACTTTATGGCTCTGCTCAAAGTCCATTAAGGTTGCAAAACCTGAAGATTATTTGACTGTTTATCATGTCCTCGTTCTTAATTATTTTTTTTGTAGCCAATTATTTCAATTCCTTGTGGCTTCTTCAGAGGCTGAGGAGAACGAGGTGTCAGTCTAGAATCACTTTGCACTACTGGGAATTATTATTGCAAGTGCAGCAAAGGGATGTTGGGGAGAAAAGAAGGCAAAAGATGCTGGTTTAAGAAGGGAAAAGTGGAGATAAGATAACAGCAGGCAGCGCAGAAATAATTGATAAAGGGTAGGTACATGCACTGAACAAGCAAAGAGTTTTTTAAAGCCGTTGGAAACTTGCAACCTCATTATTTATTTGGATGAGTTGTGTTGATGGCTTGTCCTGGTGACTTCACACTTGTCTCGGGACAAATAATCCTCCAGAAATGTCTCAACTGCTCTCCTGGGAGGTGTGAGATGTTCTGCTGGGTGGGGGTGGGTCTGGCGTGGAAAACTTGGGATTGGAACTAATCCTGATCTGGATTGGTCTGGAACTCTGAAATCAGCAGAATTTCTTCTCCTGGGTGGGAAAAAGTGTTTGGGAAGTGGAGAAGTGAACTGCTCAGCTTGAGCTGTCCTTCCCTGGGCACCACTTATCATCTGTCCTCACCTCAATGAGTGCTAATTGCTCATTTGTCACATGGAGCTCAACAGGAATTCCCTGCGGATGGGGAGGTGGCAGGAACACAGAAACCTCTCTGCTGTGTCTGTGCCCTCTGTCAGCACCAAGGGCTGGGGAGGGTGGCTGCTACCTTGGGAAAACCATCCCAAAAATGGGGATCAGGAGGAAAAACAACAGATTTTAATGTGTGTTTAAATATCCCTGAGTCTGCATTTTATATTTATAAAAGGAATGGCTCAGTGGGAATGTGGTGGGGTCCTTGGGGCTGCACTGAGCAGGGCCAGGAGTTGGATTTTGATCCTTGTGGGTCCCTTCCAGCTCAGTTTCTAGGAATTGAAGAGTCCCTCAAGTTTTCCTGGGCTCATTGTTGTTAAACTCTTCCCAAAATCCCACCCTGAAGAATCCTGCGTTGAGCTGTCAGCTCCAGAAAGCATTTTGTTCTCTGCTGACAATAAAGCATCTTTATCTTAACCCTGACACGTAATACCTGCAAAGTGGCATTGAAAATACCAACTTGGATTTCAGGTTGGTGTTAGTGGCACCAAATCTCTCTGCCTGCTAAAGAGGCAGCGTCAGGAGGGTGCTGCTTAAACTGATTTTCTTCAGTAGGTCAGAAGAGGTCAGGCTGGGACTGGCGAGTGTCAGGGTCTGTGCCTGGCCCAGGGCTGTGTTTGAGAGGAGAAATTAACTCCCACCATCAAATATTCATCTCAAAAGCAGGAATATTTGGCTTGAAATACGATGTGATCACCAGGTTCTATGAAATGTTAAAATATGACTGTTGTGGTGATTTAAACACTGAGTTTCTCTTCTAACCATGTTCTCAGTGCTTTCCCTCTTAAGCCAGTGGTGAAGAGTGAGATCTGCTTTAGAATTCCCTGCAAACCATCAGTTCCCTTCTTGCTCAGCCAAAAACACTTTGGTTTCCATCAAAGCTTTTCCAACCAGAAATGCCACTGGGTGACTTCTTTAGGACTAAAAAAAACCCAAGTCCTGCAGGAACAATGAAGGGCAGTCCCATATATTTTGCATTCCATGAAAACATCTCTGGCTCCTGCTATTCCAACAATTCCATCCCCACTGTGTCCAAGCGTTTCAAGGATTTTGAGACAGGGAAAATTCAGGCTTAACTGATAAAGAAGGTGTTTAAAAATGCATGCAAGAAGTGTCAATACTAGCAGAGAGCAGAAATGTCATTGCAGTTGCAGATTTTATAAGTCCGTGGGCCTTTTCCATCTCAGTTGAAGGTCTAAAATTCAAGGAAATAGTGAATTTAGTGTGTTAGAGCACAAGGCTGTGGCTGTTGGCTGAAAGCTCCTCAGAGAGAGCCCTGAGTGAGGGACACAGCTCATGCTGGCTCATGCACAAGGCTCAAACCAAATTAACTTCACCAGAGCTTAAATGACATCAACTTAATGTGACATTAATCAGGATTTCTGCTTCCAGCATGTGCAGAGGCCCATCCTGCCTCGGTGAGGGAGCTGCTGGGATGTTTTCCTGTGTGCAGACTTCACTCTGTGAAGTGCTGGCAGAAGCTAAAGGTTGTTTTCTAATTTAACTGTCCTCTGAACAGATGCTTAGGAAAGACATTCCCTGACAGTGTGACAGGCTTTGGTTTCCATTCCTGCACAAGCAGAGCTCTGGGAGCAGCAGGAGCTCTTGCCTTGAACTCAACTGTAAAGAAAATGTCTCAAAAACCTTACTATGGTGCCTTTAAAATATTTGTTTATGGTGTCACCACTAATTAGTTGCAAAATAAGTTGAGTGTGGGGACTTCCTCCAAATCCAAGTTTATTTATGAAAGAGTTGAGTTCCAAGAGCAATATCACTGGAGTGGTGTTGCACACAAAGCCTGTGGGCAGTTTTATTTCGTAATAAAAATCTATGTTTTGTCAGACCCAAGAAATAAAGGAGCTTTTCCAGCATTTACAGCGTTGGGTGCTCTCTTGAAACATGGGATCTCAAGACCTCATTGGTGATAACTCTGCCTGAAGTGCATTGCAGGCTGTTGTGAGCAGGGAGGATTTATCTTGCTTTAATGCAACCAGAAGAGCTCCTTGCTGCTCACCAGTTAAAGGACCAGGGAGGATTTATCTTGCTTTAATGCAACCAAAAGAAGAGCTCCTTGCTGCTCACCAGTTAAAGGACCAGTAAAACCTCCCCAGAGCAGTTTCTAAACCAGTGTAGCTGTGCTGTGCTCTGCTGAGGGCTGGGCAGTGCCCAGAGTGATGCTCCAGCTGGGGAGAAGGTGGAGTTTTGAGCTTGGTTTTGCTCTTCCCACTGGATCTCAGGGTGGAGAGGCTTTAGTGTCCATTATTTATGGTGAAATAGCGAGACCTGTCCAGCTCTCCATCACCTGCAGTGTGCAATTCGTGGGGTACAGCTGGGATTGGGGTTCTTGTGGCTGGCACTGCTGTGGGTCAGGTCCAGCCCTGCCCTGTGGGGATGCAGAATGGAAAGGCTCAGGCTGGGCTGGCAGAAAACCTCCACAGGCAGGAGGAGCTTGATCATGGAGATGCCTCCCAGCAGCGTCTTGGGCTGCTTGACCCCCTTGCCCTCAGTCTGTCCTGTGTTTCTGCAAGAAGTTGATGCTCCAGGAGGAGATTTCTCTGCAGCCACCAGCCCTGCTGGCACATTAACTTAAACCACTTTTTAAATTGAGATTTAAGGCCAGTAGAGCACAACTCTTTGCTGTCTCTTACAAGAATGCCCCCCCAGGCAAAAACTCCTGAGCATATGTTCCTCTATCCTTTAAAAAATCACATAAACTCCAGTTTATGCATCATAAACATCCAGTTTATACATAACACAACTCCTGTCAGGAGCTGGGCTTTGATCCTTGTGAGTCCCTCCCAGATTGGGCTATTCTGTGATTGTGTGTACTGTTAATTACTCAGCCTTCAGTAACTATCAATGCCCAGATGACAGCAGTGTAAATGAAACCCTGAGGGAGGAGGGGTGAGATGCAGCTCTTTGGAATCCTCGTGGCTTGGAGCAACTTGGGATAGTGGAAGATGTCCCTGTCCTTGCAGGAGGTGGACTGAGATGCTTTTTAAGGTTCCTTCCAGCCCAAACCATCCTGTGATTCTGTGAGAGAGTTGTTTTTAATGTATTTAAGTTGTATTAAAAGCAGAATTAATTGACCATCATAAAATGGCACAGCACTGTCAATAATTATTTGTTTACTGTGCCAGAGCTGCTCAGGCTGCTCTGTGCTCACCTCTGCTGGGAGATTCCCTCCTTGCCCTTCCCAAATGGAATGTGGGCCAGGGAGCTGTTCCCATGTTGTTTTAGCACTGCCCCTCCTCAGGGCTGTGAAAATAACCAGGGTATTACTGCTGCTCTTGGGGCCAAAACCACCTTGGCATGCAAAGGGATGGGGCTGCAGGAACCCAGAGAAGTGGGCTTGTTAAAACAAAAAAAAAAGGCTTGGCAACATCGTTTTCTGCTTGTTGATATCATAACCCCTACTGGGAATATTTATTTAGGATGTGAGTGTAGAATTACAGAAAGGTTTGGGTTGGAAGATGCCACTGAAGGTCGTTTATTCAACCCCCCTGCAGTGAGCACCTTCAGGGAGATCAGGCCTGGAGCCCTGTCCAAGCTGACCTTGGATGCTTCCAGGGATGGATCCAACTCTCTGGGCAATTCCAGCATTTTGCCACCCTCAGTCTAAACAATTTCTTCTTTGCATCCAATCTAAATCAACCATTCAGTTTAACCCCTTCTCCTCTCACAAGGTTGTCCCTATAACAGAGATATCAAAATATATCTCATGGAATAGATAGACTCATGGAATAGAATAAGACTCATGGAATGGCTGGGGTTGGATGGGATTTTAAGGATCACCCAGTGGCACAGGAACACCTTCCACTCTCCCAGGGTGCTCCAAGCCCTGTCCAACCTGGCCTTGGGCACTTCCAGGGATGGGGCAGCCACAGCTTCTCTGGGATTTTCTTCCCACCATCCCATCCAACCCTGCCCTCTGATAGTTTGAGGCAATTCCCCCTTCTCCCTCACTCCATGCTCTCGGAAACAACCTCTCCCTCCACATATCCCCATAACAATTATAGAGGGACTCTGGAAAACTCTTGGTTTCCCTGGTCTGTTTTGTTCCTTGATCACCCTGACCCTGTGCTCAGGACATGGGGAAAGGGAATGTGGAGGAGTTTTCCTGGGTGTGCAAAGAGCTGAGCAGCAGGACTGGGCTGGGCAGGGTGAAAATGCATTTTCCAGAAGTGCAGCTGCTCCATGAATGGCAGGAGGCTGGAAAACCGCTGTTCCTGACTGTCCAACAGGCTGGGATGTGAGAAGAACACTCCTGTCCAAGCAGGACAACTGGAATAACCCAAGCTGAGCTTTGTTGACATATAACATAAATGTTCTTTTTTCATATCTCTGTGCCAAGGGACTGAACAAAGTGTCCATTAATTTAATTTTTTTTTGTATATAATTTTGCCTCAATCGATTTTTTCTTTCATATTTAGATAGAAGCCAGAGATTCCATGTTATATTATGAATATGGATCTGTAGCCAGCAGCTGGGTGGAAAAATCAATGTATTCCCAGTTCACTCCCAGGTGTTTCTGCTGAAGGGGTTGGGCAGAGCAAGTGCACTGCCAGGATGTATCCTGCTGGTTAAAAGGGAGCAGGGCAAAATGGCTGGAAACTACTGCAAGTGGGAGAAAAAGTTGTGTTCTTTGGGTTTATATATTGCAGGAATCAAGTGTCAGTTAAATAGAGATGAGCTGGAATGAGAAAATATCAGGAATGAGAGAAGGAATAATTTTAAAAATGAAAATTGCCAATTAAAATGT
The DNA here is from genome assembly GCA_013398175.1 of Climacteris rufus. Classification (NCBI taxonomy): domain Eukaryota; kingdom Metazoa; phylum Chordata; class Aves; order Passeriformes; family Climacteridae; genus Climacteris; species Climacteris rufus. The sequence continues at coordinate 253,002 of VZRZ01002383.1, read as the reverse complement.
ACAGACCTGCTAGGCTTGTTACACACCTTTAGTAAATCCCTGTAAATAAAGTCAGACACTTTCTCTGACAAATCAGTGAAAAATAACCCAGCTCCTTGTCTGCAGTGGAGTTTCCTGATTGAAAAAATGGTGAAACATTTTTTTAATGAAAAAGTAACATAAAGTGTGGAACAGAGCAGGGAAAAAATATAGAAATGACAATGAGAAAGTCTTGAGAGATGCAAATTGTGGCTCTGGTCAAAAATTCCCTCTGTACTGTGCTGAAATCAGTGATAATTCTTGTCTGCAGTGAATCAGATTTCATTTTGGCCATGCTGAGTTGGGATATTTCTCTCTAACCCTGAGCCAAAGGCAGAGGATCACTGGATTTAAAACATTCTGAAAGGGCCCAGAACTTTCCTGTGTGTGCTGTCACATCTTGGAAAACATTCCAGTTACTTAGTTAATTAGCAGATGACAAACTAAATATTTGCTAAGTGAAATTGGAGCTGTATTAGTGACCTGCCCAGAATTATATCACTGGAGATAATTTGGGTTCTGATGCATCAGCAGGGCTGGATATTTACCGTTCACGTTGCCTGGGGGGTGGAAAAAATATGAATCTTTTTCCTTCTGAGAAGATTTCATCCAACTGCCAATGTCATCAATGGGATTCCATCAGCTCTGGGTGGGATGGCCAAAGCTGAGACCGAAATTCCATTTCTGGGCCCTGAGAAACTTTGGATTGGCAGCTCCCTACCCCAGACTGGGTAACACCTGGACCTGAGGATTTCTCAGAGCCTGCTGGTTGTGTTTTCTCCTAGAAAGGATATTTTAAAAGAAATTTATGGCAATTATTTATCAGAGATCCTTTCACCTTCACCCATGGCTGAGCAGGAACGTGGCCCTTGCTAAGCAAAGCTGCAATAAATACCCTCAAGGAGTGGAATTAAAGACCATATTTTAATGACTGTTGGGTTTTAGATGAAGCTGCAAATCCACTCAGGGTGTAGATTTTTGTCTTTAAAAAACTACCTTGTAGTAAAAGAAATGTTCAGTATTAATTGTGTACAATTATTCTTAATGTCTGGACTGGCTGATGCTCTTTATTTTGATCTCAAAGCTTTGAGTGCCACAAACAAGGGGTTTTTATGGTTGTCTGAGCTTTGTTCCCTGCTGTGGGCAATGTTTTACCTGCCAAGCTCTTCCTTTGTGCTGTAACAAGTGGGGTGGGAGCATTCCCCAGCTCCCAGGACTGACAGAGCTGTGAGGATTTGTGCTCCCTGTCCCTTCAGAGCTTTAATTTTTCTTTGGATCCCCCAGGCTGTGGAGCAGGTGAGGGCATCTCACTGCTCCCTGTGGATGGAGAGCTGAGCTAAAGCTGCTCCTGCCCCTGCTGCCTCTGCCTGGGCTGGGTTCTGAACACACTCAGGCTTTTTCTTGAATAAATCAAATGGTGAAGAGCTGAAATAGCAAGAAAAAAAGTTGTGAAAGGGAGAACAAAGCAGAGAAATGTGTTGTGTGTTCCTGCAGGAGTGCAGTGGTAAGGGCAGCTCCAGCAGTGACTGGTGGGGAGGGCAGCATCCTAAAAAGCTTGGTCCTGCCTTTAAGAACACTGAAATGAATCAACAGGTGAGATCTGGCCTTTAATATGAGCCTTTCTTGACTCAAAGCCTGCAGTTTTGCTGCAAGGCCGTGCTGGAAAGATGAGAATTGAGTGAACAGATTTGCTCTTTAAATAAGGTATTTAACAAGTCTTCAACTTTGTTCCTCTTTTCCCTTTTTTTTTCCTCGTTGGTTTGGGGTTTTGGTTTGGTTTGGTTTGGTTTGGGGTTTTTTGGTTGGTTTTTTTTTTTTTTTTTTTTGTTTTTTTTTTTTTTTTTTTTGGTTGTTGTTGTGGTTTTTTTTTGTTTGTTTTGTTTTGGGTTGTTGTTGCTGTTGTTGTTTAGAAGGAGCCTGCAAGCCCTAAAACATCAGAGAAATGTCCCTTAGCAGAGGTCACCCTGCTGACATCAGGGGTTGTCATCTCCTCTCAGATTTACTGCCCCAAAGCAGCCAGGCCAGCCCCAAAATAACCCAATCCGTGGGAAAAACTCAGAAACAGGGACAAGATCCAGGGAGCTGCTGCAGTGCTGAGGAGGGCTCAGGTTTAGTTTCACTTTTCCTTTTTGCCAAGGAAGGGAAGGAACCCAAAGCCTGCAGCTTTTCCAGCCTGTCCAGCAGCCCCTGTGTGCTCACAGCTGCGACAAAACCGATTTGGGTGCATTTGGTACAGCAGGAAAAACCTTTTTCCTGAGCTGTGCCAGGAGTTGGTGCCCAGCTGAGAGCCCGGGGGCCAGCACAGAGGGGAAATTCCAGAGTTACACCCAGAGGAGCTTTCCAGGGGCTCTGATCCCAGTGGGATTGCAGGGCTGCAGGGGTTTTAGTGCCCTGTCCATCAAGCTGCCCTTTCATTTTATAATCCTCAGAGGTGCTGATGCAGGGGCTGACTAAGCAGAGAGCACTGGGCAGCTTGAATTCCTCTATAGAATATTCCATTTTTCCTTCAGAAAGCTGAACAATCCTCCCACCTGGTCCTGCTCTTACTATTAAAAAAAAAATCTCCTTAATTTTCCCAGATTATTACAACTTTGCAAAGCAGTGGTTAGAGGAAAAGAGGGTGTGATCAGGCAGCATTTAATTGTTATTACAATTTTTATTGCCTTTGTTAAATGTGCTTGAAATGGAGAGTGAGGCTATAGAAATCACCTAGAGAGAGGATAAAATGGTTCAACATTTTGTACTTGGTTTATAACAAGGCTTGAATGGTAATTTAAATGTACTCACTGTCCCTTTCAGAGAGAATTTCTGTGCTTAAAGACCTTTAGAATCTGCCAGAGAATCCAGCATTTCATTGGGAGCTGAAGTCATACAAATTGAAATGAGAGACTGGGCACATTTGTAATGCCATTTATTGATGATATTCTGGAACTGACTTCCAAGGGCAAGGAAGATGCTCAGACTGAGAATCTCCTGCCCCAGGAGCAGAATGTTCAGTAGCTAAACACTGATTTAGGCTTAGTCAGACCCAGTGATATTTTTCAGTACAGGGGATGACTGATTGAAGTTCAGGCTTCTGATACACAGAAGATCAAATTAAATAATTGGATGTGATTTTCTGAATATACCAAGCAAACACAGCCTGAGCCAGCCATGCTTTGAAAAACTCCTGTGTTTTGCTTTCTGCTCCTGTTGTCCTCTAAGTTACACCTTTATTTTATACAATTTTATACAATTATATATTATTATTTGCACATAATGTGTGCAACCACATAAAGCAAGTGAAGGGGGTTTCTCTCAGGGTGTTGGTGACCCACAGGACCATGAGCTGCTCGTGATGAATGGAAATTCTGCTATTTATCTGCAGTATCATCAGGATTTATCTGCAGTAAGAAAAAGTTTTACAGAGGTTGCTCATTCTGCTTGGCCCACCAATGGAGGTGTGATGATGTGAGAAGGTGTTCTGTGGCTCAAAAACTTTTATTTTTATGAGCTTTATCTTGTCCATTATTGGGATGCTTTGGGGAAAAATCACTGCTTTATTTCTTGAGTAATGACTTCTTAAAATTCCATTTTCTTCCCCAAGTTATTGAATTAATTATCATTAATTACTTTTAACAACTCTTGTCCATGTGTGTGATTTGCTAACAGATGTCAGGGCCATCTGTAGATCCCCTTCTTTGGTTCATATTTGGTCAAATTCCTCCCTGTCTGTGGGTCAGTGCAACAGCACTCGAAATGTTAAGTGGGATCACAATTACATAATTGTCTTTTCCCAGCTAAATTCACATTTTCCTGGAAACCTTTGATGCTGATTTATAACTTGATCTTGATAATCAGCACTCTGGGGGGGGAGCTGAGCTTTTCCCTTTTAATTCTTTTTCCCTGAAACATCAGAGCTTGTGAAAATCATCAGATTTTTTTTTTCCTCAAAATGAGAATCTCAGGGAATTTTGAGTTGAACTGGGAGCAAGTGTGACGTGCTCTGATGTCACACTGAGTGCTCAGGGTGGTGAGATCTTGCTTGAAAATAGTTCACAGAAAGGGCAGTGCTGTGTTTGCAGAACAGGGCAGAAAAATCAGCCAGAAAAGGGGGGGAAATCAGCCAAAAAGGGGAAAATCAACCACACTGCCAAGCTCTGGCTTGAAATCCAGGTGTAAAAACCTCTCTCCCACCCAGCTCAGCACCTGAGAGTGAATCCCATGAAATAAAACACGGATGGAAGGTGAGGAGGAAAATTCTCCTTGGTACCCAGGGTGGGAAGGGCTCCTCCCGAATTCCCATCCCCTCCTGGTGTGTGCACCTTGCCCCAGGGTGATCCTGACCCTTGGCACGTGGAATATTCAGGGTTTAACTTCCAGGAACTGCCCACAAAGCCAAGCTGCTCCCGTTCTGAAGCTTGGTTTTCCCTGTAGTAAATCAGGACAGAAAATGACTTCCCCGTGGCTTTTTGTTTGTTGTCAAACAAACCAAATGGCAAAAATATTTGCTCTGGAGCATAGCAACGAATCAATGGCTGGTTGGCAACTGAGAACTGAAACTGAGCCTGAAATAATGGAGTTTTCCCATGGTCAGGGCTGCTGCTGGAGGCACCTCAGAGGTGGGGGATGAGCCCGGGCTGAGATTTTGCAGAATAAAATCAGAAATGCAGGGATGCAGCTCTGCCCTGCTCTGCTCCATGGCTGGGGCTGCTTCCCTGCACATGAGCTCGTGTTTCACTTGGAATTATTCAGATTTTGAAGTGTCTCACTCATTTCTACGCTGGAATCAGGGAATGGTTTGGGTTGGGAGGGATTGTAAGGATTATCCAGTCCCATCCCTGCCATGGGCACCATCCCAGGCTGCTCCAACCTGGCCTTGGACACTTCCAGGGATGGGGCAGCCACGGCTTCTCTGGGAATCTGTGCCAGGGCCTCCCCACCCTCACAGGAAATTATTTTTGCCCAGGGTACCTGATCCCTGCAGGAGATGCTGCCATAAATTTTCACGTTGCTGTTGGGATAAAAACTGGACAGAGCAGCTCCGTGACTGGAACTTTCCACAAGCCTTCCTATTCCTCTTGAGGATGCAAATCCTGGACTGGCAACTTTGTGCCACTGCCAGTCTTGGCCCTGGTTTGAGGCTCTTAACCAGGTGTGATTATTCAAAAGCAAGTCCAGGAGCAGTTCCCTAAAGGGAATTTTTCTAAAGCCTTTATGAGTCTGAAAAATCCCAAGCAGCAGCAGCAGATTTTTAATGCACATTGTGCTTAAATAATGATCTCTGAGTACAAATCAGCAGCAAAGTCTTAACCTTTTTTTTTGCTGTATTTTAACATCATTTCCTGATTTCCCCTGAAAATCTCTGAATGGCTCCTCATTAGAAAATCAAGGCTTGTTAATGAACAGGAACAGACAAGGCTGGTGCAAAGGATTTTATTTCTCAGAAGTGTAGAATGTGCTGGGAAATTCCTTTTTTTTTTTTACTTTTATGGCCAGGATTTCATATAAAGGAAGATGGGAAGTTCCAGAGTAGCTGGAAGTCCCAGATGTCAGCAAACAGATGTTGTGCATCTGTCAGCTCCTGCCAGGCCAAGGCCATCGGCCTTTATCAGTGTTTGAATTTCCTATGCATTTCTAGCTTGTTTCTCTGCCTTTTCACACTGTTTGCACTTGGGGCTCCTGCTGCTTTATCCTTTGGAAAGGATAAATTTGAAGGGAGCTGCAGTTTGCTCCCCCAGCCAGCCCAGGAGAGCTCCAGGTGTGGGAGCTGGGAGTGCAGACCCAGGATCTCCAGGACAATCCAGCTTCTCCTTCCCTTTGGGACAGGAAAAAAGCAGAACATTCCCATTTCTCTCTGCCCTTCCTATTTCTCTATTCTCTCTATTTCATATTTTATATGTGCAGGCTTCCTGCTTTTCATCTTTATTCCAGTTCAGCCTGGAAGTTTATGGAGGCGGAAATAGCAACAGGTTTCTTGCATATCTAAAAACATGAATTAAAATCCCAGGTAAATCATCCTGTGTAGCTTGAATTTGGGATTTTTTGTGCAGGGAGGTGTTTTCACTCCTTCCTTAGGGTCTCCAAACAAGACTTTGCCCCTGACCAAGCTCACCCAGGTGCAGCAAAATGTTTATTTTAAAGAATTGGGAAGAGCCTCCATGCCTGACCTACATTGGCAGTGTCCCCATTCAGAGCCTGTGCTCAGAGCAGGGGATGAGTGGAACATTTTGTGATGTGATCCAAAGCTCCACTCCCCAGCCAGCCCTGATTACTGCCTGGGCACTTCGTGTCAAACACTCCTCGTGTTTTTATAGGAATGGGTACAGCAGAGGCTGTTCAGAGCCACCTTTTCCCACAAAACAAATAATGGAATCATTCTTTTTAACAAGAAATTTATGAAAAAGGGGTTTGTATTTGAAAAAAAAAAGCTGGGGTGGTCCCTTATCTGCATCAATTTGAGCAAGGTACCAAGCTCATCATGTGAGGGGGTTTTTATTAATAATCACTGGCCACACTTGGTTGTTTCCATCATTCCAAAGGCAGATTTTCCCTTTTCCTCTTGAAAAGTGCAGAAAGGATGCTGATAAACCCCAGACCTGCAATCAGATCTGTGCAGGAGCAGAGTGGAAGTTTTCTACTCGAATCCTGTCAATCACATGATGTGAAAAGCTGGCAAATATGGATCTCTCTCCTGATATGCATTTTCTGGAATAAAAATAATATGGGGCAGGTGATAATATGGGCCCCTTGAGCAGGGAAAACCAGGGACAAACTTTTTCCACAGCTGGGCTTGAGTTTGGATGGGATGGGAGTCAATTTTGGCTCCTGTCCCTGTCTTATCTGAGGTGCTGCAGGAGCCCAGCACCCAGCCCAGGCTCCACAGCTCCCAAAAATTTTGTTAAAAGCAGGAGGGGGATTAATCTGAGGTGTTTTATCTCCAGAACCTGGCTGAGGGATGGATGAGCTGTTCTGGTGACAACTCACTTCAGGCTGGGGATTTCTTGGGTTTCACTTTGATTTAGATATTTCATGGGGTTTATTGCCCTTTTTTTTTCTCAATGAAAATCTGAAACTTTCCGTTCTACACCAATTTTTCTGCAAGTTTATTACTTTTGTTCTCATCTGGGCTCCCTTTCCCATAAAAGGCTGGACCAGGATCACTTTTGGAAGTCCCTTTCATGATTGTCATTGTGTTTGCCTGAAATGCTTTGCCAAGTGTTACCTGAACACAAGCACAGCTTTGATCAAGGTTCTTCTTGTAACTTACCCACTTCTAGGCTGAAAGAATTAATTTGGAGGTCACATAAATCCAGGAGCACAGATTGTCTTCCTGATTCCTCTCATTAGTGGCGTAATTTGCCTTTCCTGAGCAAGGTGCAGCAGGAGTGGCCCTTGTTTGTCCCAAACAGTGGATTTACCATCTGCTCTGTGCTGGAAATCCGGTGTGGATTTAATGCCTGGGATTCCTGCATTTCCTGGGGTTGATTGGCAGGAAACTCCATCACTTACAGCCCCTCTGGTTTTCTGTGTAAACCTGGAGGAGCTGGAGGGTAAAAGTGCAAGCTTTGACTTGAGGTGAATTAACCAACTTCATGTCAGAGTGTGCTGAATTCCCTTCCCTGGATTGCAGGGCAAATATTGATGTGAGGAGCTTCAGTGCAATATTGTAGTTTGCCTTTGGATTGTGGTGAAAGAAGATGAAAGTCCCTATTTCTCCAGCTGCTTCATTGTTTTAAATAACTTTAATTATAGAACTTACTTCAGTAGCTTAAAAGTAGGTGAAATCAAGAGGTAGAACCATGGTTTTTGTGGAAGGAAGAGGAATTCACCTATTAAAGCTTCTCAAGTGTTTTCTCTAAGCAAAAAAAACCAGCCTGTGGTCCAGGGAACTGCCAGTGAAATCCTGCCTGTTGCTATTCCAGGCTCCTCCTAAAAAAATTGATTTGGAGGTTATGGATGAGAATGGAAAGCTCTTTCCTCCTCTCCTGTCAGAACAACCCCTGGTGCAGCTCGTCCTGCTAGAGGCACCTGCTGAGTCACTGGTGCTTCCCAGGAAAAACAGCCTTGCTCCCAAATTTTTAATATTTTGGAAGCTTTATGAATATTTTGTCTTTCAGGCTGGTCCTGAAGGTGAGGGTGGAAGGGTGGCTGCACCTGAGGCTGGTGTGAGGTGCCAGGTTCACATCCCATCCTTTCTTCCCCTGCTGTGCTTTGCAGTTCTCCATCCCTGGGAATGCTGCAGGGCAGGGATCATCCCCAGGCTCTCCAGAACTCTGTAGAGTTCAAAAACACAACGAATTCCATCTGCAAATGTCCACTTGGGGAATGCAGTGACAGTGTTGTCACCGAAATTCGGGAGGAAAATAAAACCACCCTATTTGAAGTGGTAATCAGACATTACTTTATTCTGGCCAGGATGTGCCATGGAAAATATTCCACACACACATGGATTTTACAGGATTTCCCCCCAAACTTTGTACAGTCCAAACCCCAAATCCATCAGTTCAGTGTTCACTGGTCCCAAGTTGAGCAGTTTTCAGTGTTTGGTTTCCTACTGGATCCGGATTTCTCCACCTCTGGTGCTGATCAGGTCCTCACTCCTTGATTCCCTGAGCAGAATTTTCCAGGGGGCAGCATCTGGGGCAGATGTTTGATTGTCGATATTCTGTGTATAATGCTGATTTCTTAGAGGGTTAACACCTTGATTAGCAACCCTGATATCAGCACTAATTGCTCCTGCAATTCCTCTGGCACCTCCAAAGGCATCCACGCTCGGCCCGTGGTGATTCACTGCCTGTGTGATGCTGTTCCTGCAAACCAGGCACTGGGGAAAGCTTTGTGTTTGCTCCTAAAGCAACTTTGGATTTCCTGGCAGGAGCTGGGAGCACTCAGAACTTTGCCAGCCCCTCTGGGTGCTGGAGATGCTGCTCCTCCCGCACAAGGAGCTGAATCACCTCGTGCTGTAAGGAATTAAATGCCAGGAAATTCCTCCCCAATTGATTTTCTGAGCCTTTTCCCATTGTGGGTAAAGGTTGATGGCAAATGCAGATGGCAGAAGGGATTGTGCCCTGAGCACCAGCCCAGCAAGAGTTTTCCTGCACCCACTGCCCCTTTCTTATAAACTTCTGACAGCTAAAAATCCCCAGATTCACAAAATCTGCACATTGAGGCAGCTCCTCTGTCCATAGGAGGTGGTGAAATGAGACAAATGTGGATGCTGGAAGAGCAATTATACAAAAAACTTTGAGTCCAATATAAAAATCCATCATTCTGTTCTTGTGTGCTGCTGGTTGGTGGGAACTGATGCAATTCTGCATCAATTTGAATATCACACTCCAGGTGTTCCAGGAGTTATTGCAACAAACACCAAGGAAAAACCTTTGTGGAAGCAGAAGATGGCTTTATTAAGAAAAAAAAACCTAATAAAATAAAAGGCAGCTCTAAGAGGCTCTAAGCACTGGAGAGGAAGCTGAATTCAGCCAGTCCTGCCCAAGATGATGAGGAAAATCTTTTCTGGAAGCAGAAGATGGATTTGCTCTACCAAAGGCTGAGGTCACCTGCAGGCAGTGACAAGGCAAGAGCCAAAACTGAGAGAAAACTTTGTCAATGGATGTGTAAAGAAAATGGGCTGAGTAGCAGCTGCACGAGGCGTCTGGAGTGATTCTGTTGGAGTTTGGTTGATATAATAATCACTGATTTATCAGTGATGCTGAGGTAAAAAGCTGCAGTGTTAAAGGAGTTAAATTCTCTCCTGGTGCCATTCCAAGCTCTGACAACCCCAACCAACCTGGTAGGAAACAACTGCTGCAAGGAGGGGGTGTCAGAGCCCTTCTCAGTGTTGAGTTAGCAAATGTGCAATAAAAGCAGCAATTTGTAGAGCTGGGAGCAGCAGCCACTGCTGTGGATGAAGTGAACTGCTCCTGACAGAGTAATTGCTTGGCTTGCCCAGCCCTTTCTCTACTTCCAACTCTTATTCAGCCCTTGATGGTATCAAATAATTTCCTGAATGAAACAGCAATTCTGCCTCAATCAAATATTTATGGGTGTGTGGAGCGTTCCCTGAGCTCTGCTGGGGGTTTGCATTCTCTTTGTTTATTGGGGTTTGTGCTTCTCCATTGCTCTGGGAGGGAGAAAACAAAACTTGGTACAGGGGGGAGCTGATTTGGAAGGTCTGCAAGGGGCAGGGAGGCACCTTCAGCTCTTCGTTTTCTCCTCATCCCAACACCCATCTGCTGATTCTCCATCTTTCATTTTCCCAGTGAATGAACCCATGACCGACTTCCAAAGAGCAATTAATTTATACTTATTTATAAAATTATAACCTTGTTCTTGATTTCCACCCCCATCCTGGATTCTCCTTAGCAGGTTACAGGTGATTCCTCTTCTCTCCCTTCTTCAATATGAATTTAGCTGTGAATTTTATCTCCTATGATAAAGTTTTGATTAATCAGCCAACCATGTAGTAACTCAGGAGATATATATATATTTATATATAAATATATGTAAGAACAACATCTGAGCCACTGCCAGACTATTTATTCTGGGGTTTATTATTATTAATTTAATAGTAGGCCTGTGGCCAGCTAACTGCCGTGGATGATGGTTGTTGTTTTTGAAGGTTAAAATTAATTTTTGACTTGGTTTTGATTTGTTTTCTCAATGCTTCTGTCATAACTGATACCACACCAGGTGATTAATCCACCATAAAAGTTAAAATGGAAAATGAACGTTTTCTGCTTTGGGTTCACCACTCAGGATGGCTCCAAATAGGGAGCAGCTCGTGCTCCTGTGCTTTGAGGGGCTGAATGTTCCTTTGCAAAAGTTTTTTTTTGTTTTTTTTTTTGCAATATGAACTCTTCTTCTGTGACCAAATATTAAAATTGTTGCCATCACTGCTTTGTTACTCCTGCCCCTTGTTAATTTTCCACTGAGTATCCCCACAGATGGGAGTTTATAACCTTTTAAAGTAGTGGAGGATTCAGAAATGAAATTGGGATGGGTGCAGTATCATTGATCAGCCATCACTTATCAGTTAAATTGGTATAATCTTCCACAGGGAAGCAAATATTCCACCTGTTAATTGGAAAGTCTCCAGCCTTGGGTCTGGAATGAGGAATGAAAGCATTTTCTGATATAACTTTGCTCTAAAATAGTTAATTGCTGATCCACTCTGAGGTATTGAGAGCCAGAAATCAATGAATTTGTCCTGAGGATATGACTCAAAGGGCCTCATGGAAAAAGGTGGGGTGTATTCCCAGCTTCCTGCAGAAGAATTCCGTTCTCCTGAGAGGTTTGGCCAAGGGTAGGAAGGTTGGAGTGCTCAGTCAGCACTGAGAGTTATTGCTGGGAGGGTCTGGCAGCAGCTTTACCTTGAATTTTCTCTTCTCTTGGGGTGTGGTGTCTGAATTTTCTCCCTCTCACAGGTAATTCCCATTCCTGCCTTGAATGAGGATGTGAAAAACCTCCTGCCCTCGAGTGTGGCTGCTCAGGGTCTGGATTTCTCTGCATGTTGTGGCCACTGACATCACCCAAAGTGCTGTGCTTAAAGGGCACAGAGAACGTGAATTTGTAAGGGAGGTGCAGCAGGGGCAGCTCTGCTTTCATCTTTGGTCTTTCCTAGAAATAAAACCAGAATACACCAAAATACAACACCCCTTCCTTCCCTCTCAAGCTACACAAGCAAGGAAATTTCAAAAGTAATTTTTAATTTTTTTTTTTTTTGGTGATTTACTCTTCATGCAACTTGGTTTGAGGATGCTGCTCCCCAGCAATCCTGCACAGGAGAGATCCCAAGGATGGCTCAAGAGTGCAGGGGATGGCTCGAACAATGGAACTCCCCAGCCTGCAAGGAGCTGCAGGGTGATTTTCTTTGGGTTTTGGGCTCAGACACAGCAAGGAAGGCTCAGGAGTGGCCCAGGATAAGCCCAGCCCCTCTGTCACACTCACCCATTGCAGGAATGGTGTTCCCTGTCTTGGGGAATATCTTCGATGGGATTGGGATTGGATTTTGCGGGATGTGGGGATGCTGAGGTGGGGCAGGGTGGGGTTCCCTGGGCTCCAACAGCAGCTCCCAGCTGGGATTTGCTGCCTGAGCCCTGCAGGGGAAGGTCAGAGTGACAAATGGAACAACAACCCCAGCATTCCTCAGTGTTCACCTTTCCCCCCTTCTTCTCCAATTTTACTCTGACTCCAGCACAGGGAGCGTTATCACAGCTCCTAAGGTTTCCCTGGGCTGTAATTCTTTCACTCTCCGTTCCTTATCTCTTGCCACCTTTTTTCCTCTATCCTCCCAATCTTATTTTTGTCTCCTTTTTTTGTTGTGTTTTCTGTCTCTTCTAAACAATCTGACCATCCTTGGCTTGTTTTCATTGCAGCCTGAAAAAAAAAAAAAAAAAAAAAAAAAAAA
>VZRZ01002383.1:161890-240581 GCA_013398175.1 Climacteris rufus | reverse complement strand
AAAAAAAAAAAGGAAAAGAAAGTGCTTTCTCACTTGGACTTGGGCAGTTTAGTTTTTGCTGACATCTGGAATTCTCTTCCAAAGATCTCATCAGTTTGGGCAGGAGTGGCTGAATTCAGCTTCCTCTCCTGTGCTTCAAGTCTCTTAGAGCTGCCTTTTATTTTATTAGTTGGCTTTTTTAATAAAAAAGAAAGATAAATAGGAATGCAGCCATGTATCTTCTAAAGCAGCTTTTTTGCTGATATTTCAGGTCGGTGCTGAGCAGGATCCCAACTTTGGCACCTTTTTCCCTGTTAATCCTGAAATAGGGAACAATTCTGGCTCTGCACAGGCCCTTAGCAGGGAGCTGGAGTGGCAGCAGGCACAGCCTGAGTCACAATTGGAGAGGATAATTGGGATTATTTTAATTGGTGGGGCTGATTATTCACCCCCACTTTGGGATCCTCAGCGCTGCCCTGTCCTTGCTGACCAAGCACAAAGCAAAGCAGTGACTGTCCCCAAGACAGGTGACAGATGATGGACAGAAGGCACAAGATTTGTTCTTTTCCTTAATGATCCCAAATAATGAGCATTTTCTCTCAAAGGGTAAAAGACAAAATGTTCCCAAGCCAGAAACTGCAGCAAAAATTCAGATGTATTCAGCAGAAAGGATTTTTTTGCTCTTCAGTTCTGGATTTCCTACAGCAGGAGCCAAAAGAAAATCCCTGCTGCACCCACCTGAATATAATGTTGGGCAAACAGCCCCTGGGTGCACTCAGGCTGTTGGAATAGGCTCTGAAAGCAAATATTGGGATGAGGCAAGAAATGCAAACTCCATCCTTGGGTTTGGATGGTGGAACAGCCACGGAGCAGCAGCTCGGGGGGGGCTGTGAAAACCCCAGGGCTTGGTGCTCTGGAGCTGCCCTGGAATCGCTGGGCTGGAGCAGGAGGTGCAGGGATTGGTTTGGTTTCATTTTGGAGGGGGACAAAGGTTGGTGAGGCCACTGAGCCCAGAGAGCTCTGGCACAGAGATGTGGGGCTGAGCACCATGAGATCCCAAATTAAGGGAATATTGCGGCAGCAAAACCCCTGCCAGGGCAGGATGTAAGACAGATGGGAGAGAATTTTCCTCCTTGCCCCTCTCCTGGGATTTAACTCGTCCCTTTCTGCACCAGAAGCTGCTGCCTGATGCCTGGGGAGAGCAATGTTTGTGCTGCTCTGGTTTAACTGGTCCCCAGCTCAGTGGGAAAACAAATTCAGAGCAGCAAAGGCTCAAATGCAGCAAGGAGGCAAATCTCACTTTTATCCCTCACCCTGTGCCGGGATTGGGGTGGTAAATATGGAAAATAAAGGGACTTTTCCCAGTTGCCATCTTCTACTGCCAATCTGCAGCTAAAAATATATATTTTTTTTCCTTCAGGCTGATAGCAATGCTTATTACCAAACAGATTTCAGGGGAGTGGGTTATTATTAATTTCAGAGAGGTGATGCTGCTTTTTACAACGGTTGAGGGCACAGGGTGGGATTTTGGGGTGCCCTGTGCTGGGCCAGAAGTTGGATTTTCATGATCCTTGTAGATCCTTCCCAGCTCAGGATATTTTAGGATGTCGGGTTCCCCAGGGTCTGCAGTGATTTCCTTTGCCCCTGACTCCCTTGGGGGTGGCAGGGGTGACAAGAAGCAGGGGCTGGGTTTTGATGGATTAGAGCAGAGAATGCTGGATTTGGGAGCCAAAAATGGCTTGGAATCTGTTTTCCATTAAGTGCCTTTTGTCTTTAAAGTTTTAAAAGTTGTTGAGTAATATAAGATCAGATTCAGAGAATTTGAAGTCTCTAATTCTTGAAAAAAAGAAATGGTAACACGATGTTTTTAGCCACATTTCTAATAATATTACTTTTGAACAATGTACAATGTGTTCTGTTTGAAATACCTGGGAACATCAAATTGGGTCCTCTGAGCCTCATAAAAATCCAACTGATAAAAAGGCAGTAATCCAAGAGAGCACCATTAGCACAAGGCATGGCTTACACAGAGCAAAAGGGACATTTGGCTGTAATGGTAATTGCAAAAACAGCCTCCTATTAAACATCATTTCCAATTAAACCATCAAAATTGTCTTTGTAGCATGCTGACTGAAATTATTAGAAATGGCTCTGGAGTGCTGGGTTCTTTTTTGTTGAGGGAAGTGCCTGGATTTGGTGCCAGGCTCCCCTGACCAGGAACAACCCATGGCACTACCCCGCGTTAGGAGCCTTGCACTCATTATTTCCTAATTAGGAGCCACGAGTAATTGTGCCATCACCACTCAGATAAACATCCCACTTGTCAGAAGAGGAGCTGCAACTTTTGGACACTTGGGGGAAAATTGAAAGTTGAGGAACTTGAGTGAAACTCCCAAATTTCACAGTAAAGGTGTGAGGGCAGAATTTGGCCCTTCTGCTTTGCAACCCTTTGCTTTTAATATCCTTTGTGCATCTAAGATTTGCTCTTTTAGTAAAAAAAATTATGGGGAACAATGGTGCCCTGATGGATGTCACAGATTTCTGGGAGTGAGTCCCTCTAAGTGAGAAAATGCTGGCAAAAATAAAGACTCTTTGGTGCTAATATTTTGCTCCAGAATTTCTCTCTCCTGCTCAATTTCAGTCTGATGTTCAGCAGGTCTGTGAAATAGATGCTTGGTTTCCCCTTCAAAGAAAAACTGGTGTAAAAGGCTTCAGGTTCAAGGGGTTCATACCCTTTGCCTTGGTGTGGTTTTCCCCCCTAATATTGTAATTTTTAGCCATTGTTGTTGTGTTATGCTATGGTCAGTTTAAAACCTCTGGTTTTGTGGAGCTTTTGGGGGTCACTGCTTTCATTGTGCAGCAGATTCTGATTCTCACCCTGGCAGAGGGTGAGCTTGCCCTGGAGTTCTCCTAAGAACATCCTGAACCTTTAAATTTGTGATGGGATGGATGCAGATGACCAGCCTGGGGTGATGCTGTTACCTTCCCCAAATCCTCCACCCAGGTGTTTTTGGCCAGGTGGGAATGTTCCTTTGGAGGTGAAAATCTGCTTTTTTTCAGCATCCCATTTCACTGCAGCCTTCAGGAGCCCTCCCAACCCAAACTGAGCAGCCCAGGAGGGAGCAGCTAAATGAGCTTTTATGGGAAATAAAGATCCCTCGCTGTTTTCTGGGCATCAAATCCCAGAGGTGTTCCTGTGGTGTTCCTGGGACAGGGACTGCTTTCCATGGGAATAATTGGCCTCTTTTCTTTGCCTCCCAAGCTTTAATCCAAGCTCTCAGCAGGACTCTGCTGTGGTTTTGACTTGTGCCCAGCAACCCCAGGCCTGAAATAGGCTTTATTTGGCACAGAAACCACTTCTGCCACCTCCTTTTGACAGATGACAATGCAGTCAGAAAATTCCCCACGGAATTCCCCCTGCTGCCACCTGATACAGGCATTTCCAGCAAGTTTTGCCTTTGTCAGGTTTCCTGAAGAAACTGGACTGCATGAAGCCAAAGAGTTTTTTCTGTAGTGCTTTTTTCCACACCTGTTTGTTTGAGGACTTGGTTTGATTCTTATTTATTTCTTTTTTGATATAATGGGAGGTGGGAGAGAGCAGAGGGGAGCAGGGGAATGAATCCAGCTTGGCAAAGCTGGGTTTGTCTTTTTATCCAGCAGCCAAAACAGGGAGAAAACCTCTTGCATTTGGCCACTGTCCTTTCTGAGGAAGGTAAAATTTACCTTGTTTAAGGTAAAATGTGATGAGTTTGGCCACCCTGAGTTCAGTGCCAAATTCAAGCTGGGCTCACTGGGTGGCAAAAGCAGAGGGTTCTGATGTGGGGAGGGTTTGAAGGGACAAAAAAAAGCAGGGAGGGACAAACCAAGTTCTCTCTGTTACAGAATGTGATGTTCTGAATGACACAGCAATGTCCAAAAAAAATGTATCCTGTGGGGTGATTGAGGATTTAGTGAGATTACCTTTAATCTTCCTCAGTCAATAAAAAAAGAAAACAGAATAGATCCTTTCTTCTTAGAAAGACAATGACATTTAATATGTTTGCTGGAGTTGGAAAATTGGCACAGTGTGTTTCATGTCATAATAACATTTAAACCTTCATAAGTTTAGACACTAAACTTTATCTGCTTTGCCTTAGTGCATCCATGGCTAAATGCATTTTCCTGTTAAGCTCTGAAACTTTTTTTTATCTGACAGAAAGCTTGGAAATTGGCCTGGTGATGGGAATAACCACAAGCCCAGAGACGCTGCTGGGTTCTTGTTGTTGGTAAAACCAGCTCTAAACAGACCCAGGTTTCTCTGTGGTGGTGATGAAGGAGCTGCTGCACTGTGCTTTTGTGTTGCCTCATTTTCTCTTTATTTTACCTGTGCATTTGGAGTAGAAATAAATATTTCCAAGTGTGATTTTCAGGAGAGGTCCCCCTTGCACCCCATTTCCAGAGCTGGAGTAAGGTGCTCTGACACTGAGGATGCTGGAGACACCTGGATTAAATTCCTCCTCCTGTCAGCACTGAGGTCTCCAGGAGAAAAACACCCTGCTAGGGCTGGGCTGGAATAATAATTTGTCTCTGTCTCAGATTGCCACTTCCAAATGGGATAAAATTCTCTCCATATCTTACAACACTTGTGAATGCACCAGAGGCTGGAAGATTTTCAGCTCCTTTGCTGGGGATGGATGGGACCTCTAGGATTCAGCATTATTTCTGCAATAAAGAATTGCTTTCTTAGAAAGTATCCTAGCAAAATCTTGGCTGGTTTTACAGCCAGAATCCAAAGAAAACCACGTTGATGGGAATGCTGCTGGACACCCCTCCTGCACTTCTGTGCAGAGCAGCTTTGGCATTTCTGTTCAGGCATTAATGTGTTTAGGTTTTACTGATATGCCACAAGACAATGTTTTCTCCAACAGAGCAGATGAAGATGAGTTATTTTTGCACATGGGCCCCACAGGATGGGCAGGATTTGGGTTTGGTAGGGAATGAGCTGAGCCAAGCAAAGCTCAGGCTGACTCGGGGGGGAAACTCCTCAAGATGTGCAGGCTCAGCCTGGGACCCTTCCCTGGAGAAAAGTCACTGGCTCTTGAGACAAGAATTGTGTTATAAAGCCCTTGGACTGGAATTCAGAATGAAATCCCAATCTTTGGACTGGAATTCAGAATGCAATCCCATTTTTTTGGACTGGAATTCAGAATGCAATCCCATTTTTTGGACTGGAATTCAGAATGCAATCCCAATCTTTGGACTGGAATTCAGAATGCAATCCCATTTTTTTGGACTGGAATTCAGAATGCAAGCCCATTTTTTGGACTGGAATTCAGAATGCAATCCCATTCCTTTGTGACAATCCCGTGTGCACCGTCAGTCTGATCAGGTGTGGGCACTGCATCTTCAAGACTGAAATCTGAATCCCAACTTAAATTTAGCTCCTGTAAATGGATGTATTCCCTAAAATTGTTGCTTTCCTGCATCACCTCTGTCAGGGTGTCACAGGTGAAGGCAAATAATAGCTGTGTTGTGCTATTAACTCATCAAATTATTAATCCCTGCCTTGCTCAGGGTGGTTCCCTGACAAGTTTGCAGCCTGTAAAACCAGAGCTGAGGGAGAGCTGCACACGCAGGAAAGGGAAAAAATTGTGGATGGTCAAGAAAACATAAAACTCCCAGAGCAGGAGGTGTAACTACAGACAAACTCTTCCATGACAGATTTTGAAACAATATTTATTTTATTTGCTTTTTCAAGCTGGCCTCGTGGCTCTTGTTTTGGCAACCTCCTGCTGAGGGGACCTGGTTTAGCTCCCTCGTGTTTGAGTTGATGCTCTGGTCTCTCCTGCAGCCACACTTTCCTATTTTTCTGGTACTTCCATTCAGGAATGACACAGCTCTGGAAAATGTCATGTATTTTTCAGAGTTATAAAGTTTGTTAATGGATATTTCATCATAAATCTTCCTCTAAACAGCAAAATAACTGCCCTGGCTGTCACAAGCAGCATTTGGCACCAGAACTTTGGGGAGTTTTCACCTTTTTGAGTGTTTGCAAAGTCAGAACGTGAGATTTCTTGTTTTTCCACCAGGGAAGGAGGCTATTTGGTGGTGAAAAATACATAAATTCAGTCTGAGCAGGATCTTGTGGTATTAGTGACTTGCCACACATGGAAATACATTATTGAAACAGCAGAATTCTTCTTTTCACCTTCCTAGAAAAGCCATCTGTCTCCAGCCCCACGAAAAGATCCCAGATGAAAATGGAAAATGCTATAGATAGCAGCACTTCTTCCAAGAAAATGTCAGCGAGTCTGTTACCCTTCTCACCACTATCATGTAAATATGAGTCAATTTGGGATTCATGGAATACACAAAATAGAATATGGAAAGCAATGGGAGCTGCAGGAATTCTCACTGATTCCACAGTTCGAGAAAACCTAATGAGATTTGCTGATCCACATTGGGAAGGTCTTTTAAAATCCTGATGGGCATTTCCTGTGGGAATTTCCATGGTTCCATCAAATTTGGGTTGGAATACTTGAACTTGCAGAAAACACCAAAAACCTCCTGGGGTAAATGGTGGAGAACAAACCCTCAGTGACCAGTTCCAGTTTTTTTGGGTTTGCCTGCACTGCTGCAAAATTCAACAATATTCAGTGTGAGATTTGTGATTTGTGCAGGTCAAACATCCCATGAATTGGAATAAAGCTGGAGTGGTACCTGGGGAAGGGCTCTTTTGGGGGTGTAACTCCTGCCACCTGCCTGACCTGAGAGGTGCAGGGCAGTGAGGAACTGGTGCAGAAAGTGCTGAGCCCTCAGCTTTCCAACCCATTGCTGATGTTGGCTCTGGGTTTTGCCCCCTCTCCATCCCAGCTGCACCCCCTCCCTGCTCACAGATGCTTTTTGGCAATCAACCAAGCTCTTTCTGCTCACAGCAAGCCCTGGCTCCCTGGTTTTATTTGGAAACATTTACCTTTGAAATGGTTAATTACTCAGCTTCTCCCAATCCCCACAAACTGCTTTTTTCAAGTTTTCTAATTTCCATTGCCATGACTGGGCAGCCGTAAATCACAGCCCAGCTGCAGCTACTGATCCCCTCTAACCCTTTTTTTCTCTTAGTTGTAATTTCAACTATAAGCTCAACAATAAGCCCATCTCTTAATCTCAGCATGAACAAATGGAAAATGGTCAAATGACGCACAATTTTAAGCTTCTTGCTGTATAAATTAGACAGAGTGCGTCAGTTCACTGGAATACTCTGACCTTTTCTCCTTAAAAATATTGGGGAGGAAGATCTGGGAGCCCTAAGTTGGGTTTTCTGTGTTTACAGTGTGCAACTGCCTGAGCATAAGGTACCAATATGTACAGAAGTAAAGGAGCTGGTGCTTAAAATACAAGGGGGGAGAGGAAGCCAGGGCATGGAGGGAGGAATGCCAATAAAAGCCAGACTGTTGTGAGCTCTCAGCAGCTAAATTTACTATATATTTGTACAGGATAGTGTTTCCCATCCTTCAGAGCAGAGGATAGGGATACAGCAGCTACCTGAGGGATTGAAAACTGGATTACTAATGGCTTTCCTTAGCCTTGTCCCTTTATTTCAGCTGGAATTTGCCACAAGGCGAATTTGGCCCCGTTTCCCCAGCTTGGCTGGCTCAGGGTGGGAAGGGACTGGGAGCTGTGGGGCTGCCCCAGGAGGATGGAGCCTGGCAGCACCACCTGCTTGGGATGTGACACAGGAGAGCCTGGAAATTCAGCTTCCTGCTGCAGCTCGGGGCTGAGTGTGGAGCAAACCTGGGGTTCTGAGCTGATCTTGCTGCTGGAAAACCCCTCTGGGGATGGGTTTCCCTCCCCTGGGTGCTGGTGCTGTTGTGTCACTTGGGTTTGGCTTCAGATTGCTGCTGGCACTGTGATTTAGGGAGTTAAAAAGGGGAATTAGTTATTTTTCAGGTTCCTTCCAGCCCTGACCATTCTGTGATAAAACCCAGTGTGTTTAAAACTCAGGTGGATCACGTTTTGTATGTGGGCACAGTTTTATACACACAGACAACACTTACAATGAAAATGCTTTGGGGTTTTTTTTCTGTGTCACCTGAATTTTAAAATAATTACTTCTCCTTTTTCTGGATAAAGTTTCAGAATAATTTGTTTTAGAGAGAGCCTTCCAATCCAAGTGCAAGTGGTGCTTATTAGGCATTTCTTCTCTGTGGGTTCTGTGCCAGTCCCTGTGTTGGTTCTGGGCAGGGCTTCTCCCTGTCCTTCCCTTCAGCACTGCTCATGGGAAATGAGTTGTTTCATCATTATTATTATTATTATTATTATTATTATTATTATTATTATTATCTCTTCTTGGCCCAAAGGAATCCTAAGTGTGGAGAGAGAAATAAAAGGAAAGGGAAAAAATTACCAGGATCTGGTTACAGGGGCAAGGTTAGATTTTAATTTTATGGGCTACCCACAACCTGAGGTTTTGTCTGAGCTGAAGCTTTAAAAAACACAAAAGACTTTGGAAAAAAATTAAGTTGTCGGTGCGTCTCCCTTCTGCAGGGCGGTGTCCCCTGCTCAGGGTGACAAAGTGGTGCCAGAGGCTGAGGAGGGGGACAAAGGCTCTGGCAAAGCCCCCCATGCTCCTTATTTCAGGTTTCCAAGAGCTGCTGCTGGGATTGTTGTCACCTTCTCCCAGGATTTGCTGTGGAATTCATTAATGCAAAGCCAGCCTGGCCTGACTGGAATTGTAAAGAGTGAAAGGCACAGGGCACAAACGTGCTGGAAAAACGTGCACTGGGAGAGGGGGGGAATAAAAAAGATGGAAAATTTCTTAAAGTGAAACTGCAGATTCTTAAAGGTGCAGGGCTGGACTGTGGAGATCTTGAAGCTCAAACCCAGTGTGTGCTGTGTTTCCATCACAAGAGAAACTCTCTGTGGAACTTTTCCTTCTAAAACTTCTTGAACTCAGAGGGAATTAAGCTCCAGACCAATTCAAAAATTCCCTGCCTTTCTTAAAATCTACCCCTGGACATAGAATTTTACCTGTATTTATTTATCAACCCCAGTTGTCTTTGGTTCCTTACACGTTGTTCTAAATTCTCCTCCTTGTGGTGTAGATGGAGCCACAGAACTTCACCTCCTTCATCGACTCATTTTAGGGAGGCTGAAACCTGCTGGTTTATGCATTATTGAAAGCTGTTCTTTATTTTTAAACTTTCCAGGAAGTTAAAAATAGACCTGATCCTTTTCATTCTCTTATAAATAAAGAACAGATCCGAATTGTGCATTGAACAGTGTGTATAATCCATTGGTTAGGGATTACAGCTGGGGAATGCATCAGTTCACTGAATCAGGGCTATTTATGCTTTCCTTACAAAATTCCAGCCTGGTTCTTGGCCACTGCCTTGCTGTCAGGATTAGGAAGGCAGGCAGGGCTCTTGCCCAACTTAAATCTACTGGAGCATCATGGATTGAGCTCTGAGTTCCTTTGGTACCACAAGTTTGAGTGGATGCTCCACAGAAATGTTTTAATTTTCTATTAAATGTGCCTCCCTTAATTTTTTTTCAGAATTTTTTTCAATATTTTTTTTCTGAGGTCATGTAGATCCTGTAGACTGAACATAAATTGTTGGAAACCAACATAACAGAGAATGAACATATTTTTAAAAAAGAAATTCTGTCCTGCTTGTTGCTTTGAACTGGGTGTTGATCATGAGCACCAACCCTATCCCATCTGAATGCAGAATGGTCTGCCTTAAATCCTTGATTTCACCTTGAAATTCACCTTGAAAAATCCTTGATTTCAGCTTAAAATAACCCCTTGATTTCACCTTAAAAAAATCCCTGATTTCACCTTGAAAAAGTCCTTGATTTCACTTTAAAGAAGATAAAAAATCTGAACAGGGCCAAAATCTCTGTAACCCTGAGCAACTCTTTGAGAAGGACCTGACGCAGTCTGGGTGGATGTGACTGCCCTGGATCCCAAACCCATTTTTCCTAGGAAAACTCCCCCTGCAGCTCAATATTTGTGTCTTAAACTCCACGAAACTGCCTCAAAAATGCAAGGAAAAGAATCCAATCAGTGCCTAATTTATCACAATGAACTGTCAAAGAGCCGTGGGGGTTTGTGTGCAGTGCTGGGAATAATGAATCATTCCAGGTGGGATTTTCACCAGTGCTCAGGGCCAGCTCAGCCCCACTCTCATGCCAGGGAGACGGATGACTGTTCTAGAAAATCTCATTGAAATACCAAAGAATGGAGCTAACCATATTTTTCTATGTATGCCCTTGTCTTTGACATTTTTCCTGGAATTTTGGGACCTGGAAAAGCAAATATCTTGCAGAAAACTTCACTGGAAAAGACAATTCTTCATATTATGGTCTGAGTTTTTAATTTTTTTTTTTTTTTTCTGAAGGGGTTTGCTAAGAAATTGGAGTCCAAAAGGAAAAAATCAACTTTTTCACCAGAGCTGTCAGTAAGTGATAATTTGGGATAAAATACTGGAACAATCATTCTTCACTTGCTCACAGAAATACCCCTGGTGTCTGTAGCATTTCTCTGTGCAGTTATAATGATTTCTTGGGCTGTGAGCTTCAGTGGTTTAAAGCACACATTTGCTTTAGAAACCACCTCATGTGCACTTTCTGCACCTTAAATGTGCCCAACTCCTAGGAAAGACAATCCCTTCTTGCAAAAGGGCTTTTTTTGGGATGTAGATCCAAATAGATGCAAATGTGTTGTTCTAAGCTGAGCTGCAGAGTGAATTTGTAAGGAGAGCTGCTCCTCCAGAGGAACTACCCCTGTGTACATTTATTATTGGAAGTCCAGGCTGAGCAAATTGTCCTCCAAGAGATTCCTGGTGAATCTCCAAGAGATTCCAGGAGCAGGGAATCTTGCTGGTACTCAGGGAATCCTGCAGGACCCTTCCTCCCTGATGGGAAGAGCTGGCTCCAGGCTGCAGCTGATTCATATCCCATATTTTATAAAATGCAATCTCTGCATGAGGAGCATTAAGGTAAGAGCTGGGCTCTGGGTTTCAGCTTTTTCCACCTATAAAATAGAACATTTGCTAGAGGATGGAAAGGTTCAGGGAAAAGGGACGACTTTTGCTCCTAAAAACCTTTCCTGCAAGGTGTTCCATATCCTACTGCTCATAAAGTCTCTGATCTATATTTACAAAGGGGCTGGAAATGGCAGGTAAGCAAAAATAGGGGGAGAGGCAGGAAATGCTGCCAAGCACCTGGCTCAGCAGCTCAGTGTCACGTTCTGGTCCTCCAGCCTGGCCAGAGCCCCCCCAGGGGTGCCAGGGCTCGGGGGGATTAGGAGGAATGAAAAGATTGGTTTGGCTTTGCCCACAGCAGGTTCCATCCACTGTTCCCATCAGTTACTGTGGGATTTTCCTTTTTTGTGACAAAGAGGGTTTGCCTGGGGAATGGTCTCACTGTTCAGAGATGGGGTGGCTGCTGGCCCTAGGAGCTCTCCCCGCTTTTTGGGTATAAACTCTGGGGCAGTTAATGGAAAATCAACAAGCTGAGAACATCAGACAACATTTAAAATTATTCTGGAGAAGTTTCTTCTCCAGTTGCTTCTCCCAGGGTTGCAGGTGGCAAAGTGCAGGAGGGTTTGTGAGCCTGAGGTTTTGTTCATCATTTTTCATTTCAAGAATGATTTGGAGGCCAGATTTGATGGCAGAATAGGAAGTTTAGTGCATTAAAGGCTTCACCAGTGGTTTGGTGATCCAGGGTGCTGCTGCCAGGTCAGGTTTGGGCAGCAGCAGCCCAGCAGCATCTCCTGTTCTTGGAGTTACAAAATCCAAGCTTGTTGCTGTGTGAGAGCCTGGAGCTGCTGCAGCTCCCTTCTGCCCTTTTGGGAAAGGCCAAGGAGAAGCAAAAATGGGTTTGTAAATAGGGTGGATTATCAGGGACTCCTGTTTCAGCCTAAGAAACACTTTAAGTGGAGGGTCAGCAGGGGGAACATTCCAGCCAAATCCCTCTTTGTGCCAAGTGTTAAAATGCTTCACCCCTCACCCTCAGAGCTCCTGTCTGTGGGATTTCTGGCCTGTGGCACTTTTTCCTGGTCAGATGTAGCACAACCACTGGATGACACCACTTGTATTTCTGCACATCCCACCCCCCACACACACATGGTCACACTTCTAAATATTCCATTTTGATTGGCTTTTTGTAAGACTTTCATGTCTTGACCCATGTGAATTTTCCACTTGCAAGCAGCTGATTAATGCTCAGGCTGCAGCAGTTTGGAGTTCCCAGAAGCAGCACAACCTATGCAATAAACCTAAGCAATCCCAGCTGGAGAAGCTTAGGAAAGGTCTGTCCTGGGATGGATGGATGGATGGAGGCTTTAAGTGGGGCATTGCTCTGCTCCACAGAGCAGGATTTGGCTCTTCTGGAGGGGAGGAAATGGAAAGTTCCACTGCAGGACTCCAGGCAGAGGCTGAAAGACAACCAGGTGTGTCCAGATGTGGGAGGCAACTCGTGTCCTGGTCCCTGTGTGCCAAGGGGGGGAGGCTGCAGTCATTGAGGACAGACTGGAGCAAGGGCAATGAGCAGAAACAGTTGGAAAAGGCATTTCCAGTAATATCCGTTCCTGCTGAAAGACAAGGATTTATTTTCAGCAGCAGGTCCTCTTTGCTGATTGAAAAAAAACGGGGATGATCTCTTTGCTTCTGAAACTTCTCCTCTTGCCCTAACCAGGAGTGGAATAGAAAAGTTTCAGTACCTCAGTTATGTGTGGATTAATAACAATAGGAGTGACTTCAAGGAGTGACTTCCTTGTGAGGGTGGGGAGGCCCTGGCACAGGGTGCCCAGAGAAGCTGTGGCTGCCCCATCCCTGGAAGTGCCCAAGGCCAGGTTGGATGGGGCTTGGAGCCACCTGGGACAGTGGAAGGTGTCCCTGCCCCTGGCAGGGGTGGCACTGGATGGGCTTTAGTGTCCCTTCCAACCCAGTCTGTGATTCTGAAGTTTCCACTCAGGTATCTGATGACCTCAGGACAACTCTTAGATGTGCAAGTTGTGTTGGAATTGATGCCTCTGACTCAGAATCGTCTTGGAGAGGGAACTCAGCTGGAAAACAAATACATTTAACCAGATTTCCCCAACTGCAGCAAGGCCAAGCTGTGCTGGATGTGTTATTTGATATTTTCTGGATGTGCTTGCTGAGAAGGAACAGTGCAGTGAGAGTACTTGGTGTCATGAAGTGAAGGTAGAGAAGCAAAGAAAAGTGCACTCGAGTGTCCAGAGCTCCTGTTTTTATGGAGAAATCAATCAGATGCTTGGCCAGGAAGGTATCTCTGGGCAATGGGCTCTGGGTGGAAGAAGGGTTTCAACCCCTCTCCAAAGCTGCAAGTGATGAAGTGGAAAGACAGAACACAAAAAGAACTGCTTAAAAATAAGCTTTCCCATCCAGAGGTCCAGGATTTTATATTTCCAGGTTATTTTTATGGATGCCATTGTCTCCCTCCAGCATTGCCTGTGCCCCTGGTGGGGTGTTATTCCTCTCCTCTGCTCCTCAAAGATTTATTTGCTAATCTCCACCAACAGGTGCTTTCCAGGCATGTGAGCACCCAGCCCTTTGTTAGGATGCTCTGGATCTGCTTTTGGGCCTCTTCCCCCATCTCTGCTCTTAAAAGCCAAGGCCAAACATTTCATCTCTGTCTGCCCACTTATGAGGCACCTAAATCTGTGTCAGGAGCCTGGTGTGGGACAGGGACATGAAAGCGTGCCTGGGAAGGGTGGCTGTGAAGCTGAGCTCCTGCTCTATTAACAGAACTATTCACAGAATGCAGCAGCTCCCAGCCTGGCCAAATTTACAAGATGGCTTTGGAGGTGTCATCTCCGTATTTCTCCCTCTGGAGCTTTTGGTTCTTTTTCCAAGCTCAGTAAAATGGGTTATTTTCAGTGNTACAAGATGGCTTTGGAGGTGTCATCTCCGTATTTCTCCCTCTGAAGCTTTTGGTTCTTTTTCCAAGCTCAGTAAAATTGGTTATTTTAAGGCAGGTTTGCTGATTCAGAAGGTTTTGGTTGAGTGGCCACTGGTTCCCTGTCCGAAGTTCTTTTTGGGAGTGTGTATGACCAAGAAATCCCCTTGGCCACTGGGAATTTGGATCTCTGTCTGCTTTTTGGCTCATTATTTCCTCTGCTGGTCCTCTTGGCTGTCCCAGAAATTCATCTGATCAGAAACCTCTCTGCTTGAGAGATGATTTTTAATTTTTGTTCACCAAGATTTTTCTTTTTTTCCTCAATTTTATTCTCCTTGCAGATTAAATATTCAGTTCCATAATTTATGGGCTTCTGCTCTGAACACTGATGTTCATTGTGTTTATCCACTTAGTGCTGCAGCACAGGGAGATGTCTTGGACTTACAAGCAATGAAAACAAATGGTCAATGTCAGAAAGATATTTCTGGGTACAAAAGGGAATCTGAGTCTTTTTGGCTCCTTCCAAACTGTGCTTAATTGGTGGAATAGTAGTTTAGGAATTGTATCATCAATCCAAATTAATGATTTCAACAACGAGCTGAAAATCAGCCTCTTTTTAATAAAACCCAGAAAAACTGAAGATTTTACCTATAACTGGGAAAGCAGCTTTCTAGATCCCAGGAAAATTAAGAGGTAAAATAACCTAAATCGGTGATTTTGACACTATTACTTCAGTCTGGAATGTCAGTGATGAAGTCTCTGCACCAACAGAGATCATGCCAAGTTTAGTGAGTGAGGAACTCATTCAGAGGATCAAACCAGGGAGGTGCATCCCTGACAAAGCTCTGAAAGGACCAAGGTGAGAGGTGAAAAGAGGACCCTCTCTTCTTCACAGGGGGGTCAGGGTGAGGGAAGTGGAAACTAAACCCCGACGGAAAAATAACTGCTAGGTTGGAGATAAGTGAATAAAAATACCCTGCCTGAAAGCAAGGACAGCTGGGGCACTACACCCAATGGCAAGTGTGGAAAAACAGGGCTGTAAAATAAATATACACATGGGGAAAGGTTAGGCAGGTCCTCATTTCCACCCTACTGTTACTGTAACCCACAGAACAACACCTTGTTTTTGGCTGTGACCAGAGCACTTGTTGGTTTATGGAAAGGAGGGATGGCAGGTTGGGCCAGGGAAAATTCAGTGTTTGGGTCCATCTGTTCTCCAGATTTCTCTGATTCTCAGCTGGGGAACTTCAGCACCAGAGGAGGAAGAAGCATTAAAGCGTTGTCTTCATGCAGCTGCTGAAGGAACTTCAGGGCAGATGTGGCTCCTCTGGGTCTAGATACTGGAATAAGGTCAGGGAGAGGTCCCTGGCTAATTATCCAAAACAAATTAGGGATGCATCTCTATCCATCCCAGAAGTTGGAATGGTAATAATGCCTTAGAAGATGACAATTTCAACTGTTTATGAAAATCTTGCTGAAATGGGAAATTCTGGCTAAAATAAAGCAGTTGGAGTAGTTTGGGTGCCTTGAAGAATGAATTTCAGTACCATTTTAGGGTTGTAGCTGAGTGCTGGTCTCATCTTAAGCTGGTTCTATTCTTTATCTTGGATGTTACAATGCCTTTCAAAAAGTAAATACCCAAATGATTTCATATCATTTCACACATGGGTCTCACTCAAAGAAAATAAACCTTTGTAGGAATAATCTATAGCTTAATTGCATTTATCATTTTTATTCTCTGTAGACATTTGAAGATCCTCCAAAACTATCAGAATCTTATCTGGTTTTCTGTTATTAGACTTACACTTTAAAAGAAATCAGGGTTTTAATATCTGTATCAATGGGAACCTATTTTTTATGCTGCCATGGTGATACTGCCCTATCAAAAAATATGTAAGAATTAATTAGCCTTGCCTGGAAGCTTAAAGTAAGAACATAATGTTCATCCTTTTCCTACTACAAATGTGTGGTGTGACACAAAAGTAACTTGTTCCTGCTATAAAAATAGGCAAATTGCATCATTTCACAATCAGATCTATCATGAAAAAATATTCAGGTTTTGTGCTGTTCCAGGTGGGAGCATCCTGAAGTGCTCTATAAATGGACACAGCATTCCAGGCAGGTTAGCAACCCCATGGAGCTGAAGGCACCAGCAAAATACGTGGAGTTATTTGAAGTATTTCTCCTTCAATCAAGGCAAGGAACATGAAGTTGTGGAGGGTTTTGTTCTCAGTGAAGGGCTTGGGCTGTGCTGTCTGGTGGAGCTGGTAAAGCATCTGGCTCATCTCAACAGAGGTTTGCAAGGACTAAATGATTCTAAAATCAGTCCCAAATACTTGGGAACATAAAAATAATTACTAGAAATTATAAAAATGACCAAATAAAACAGAAAATCACAACAACCAGTTGAACCAGTCCAACAGAATTCCCTCTCAGCACCCCACTGGGCAAGGCTCAGTGCTCCAGTCTCCCCCAGTCCCTCAGATTATTTTTAGTCTCTATTGTTGGTGCTATTTGGGAATTTCCAGGACATCCAATGGTAACTTTAGTCAGCATTGTCAGAAAAAAACCACCACCTATAAACTATTTTAGACTTAAACACATCAACAGTTACTCATTGAGTGCTTTGCAGGGCTCATTCAGTTATGGAGTTAAGCCCTCTGTTGGTAAAATAAAACCCACCACAATATTTAGCTTGCAACTGTGCACTTCCAGCACATAAAAAGTTACTTAATTTTTCCATAGGGAGAGGGAGGTGTTTGTGTTGTAATTCCCAGGTGGCAGAAATGTTCTCTTGCCACTTTGAAAAATGCATTTAGGAAGATTGAGTGTTCAGCACCTGACAAGTGTTTGTCCTATTAGGATTTTGATGAGTTTCATACAGGGAAAAACAGGCATTATATTAATGAAGTGTTGTGCTAGGTGGGTTGCAACAAGTGGAGCTTGTATAAATAAATGTATAAAAATAAAATGAGTAAAGATTAATGCCTACAGTTATGGGGATCATGAAGGCAAATGACTAAGCAAATAAATATGTAAACTGTCACAGAGTGAGAATAATGAACTCAAACGTCAGAAAATTATGTTTTTACAGATCCAGCAGAGAAGATTGTCAGTCTAAATTGCTTATCTAACTGCTCATAATATTGGAAAAATGAACACTGACTATTCCAATTAACTTCTGAAGTTTTTCAGATCTGCTTGATGACAGAACTGCAACAAGGATCTTTTACTCAATGCTGCTGGGACTCAATAACGGGGCAGATGTCGTGGCCAGAACTAATTAAGAGGTTGTAATCAAGCTTTGTCTGAGCCCTGACCCAACATTCACTGAAGTTTAGGGTAATCCTTCCCTCTCTAGAACTGCTCCCCACAGTGCACAAACCAACTGTGCTCCTGCAGGGAACACCCAGTGCTGGTGGCTTCTTAGAATTCCAGTGTTAATGAACAGAATCCTGAGATCATTTGGGTTGGAAAAGCCCTCCAAGATCAAGTCCAAGCCGTGACCAATCCCCCCCCTGTGACCAGCCCAGAGCGCTGAGCGCCACGTCCAGTCCTTCCTTGGACACCTCCAGGGATAGGGACCCCACCACCTTGGGGTGCCTGACAACCCTTTCCATGCAGAAATTCCTTCTGAAGAGGCACCAGAGTGTTGGTGAAAACTGTTTAGGATCACTCTGTACTGTACATGACACATCTTGTAAGTGTGAAAGCGAATTGTTGGCGTTTCTCTCCCAGCAATCGCTGGAGAGTGATTTGGCCTCGGCTCTGTCCCAAATCCAGAGCTGCAGAGCCCTTACTGTTCTGGCCAGGAGTACAAACAATTTCCATTGTGCAGCTCAAGCAGAAAAAATATATACAGAGCTGTTGAATCTTGCACTTTTATGTGTTTTCATTTGGCACGGGAAGGTGTAATCATTAAACAAATGTGTTTATCTACCAGGGCAACTTTGATCTGTCGTGGGCAGTAAAAGCCTCGTTACTGCACGTCGGGCTCTGCAGGAGTGTGAAGAGTTCTCTCAGAACAAAGAGCAGAAAGCTGGTGCTGGGCATGGAGCCTGCCAGGGAGGGATTGTAAAGCCTTTCAGTGCCTTCCAATACCTCGGAGAGGAATTTTTATTCTTTATAATGTATCTCTTCCTAATTTACCTTTGGAATTGCCCTCCGTGTTATTAAAGGAGATTTCATTCCGCTGGGATGAGTCTGGGGGCAAGTCAAGGAGATTTATTGAAGGCAGATACAAGCTCATCCTCCTTCTTGCTCCAGCCAAAAGCCACGTCAGGCTGGAGCTATCTGGGTTTGGGTCAGCCCTGTGTGCACAGCTGCATCTTCAGAAGATTTTGCTGTCTTGAAAGATGAGGGGCTTCTCTCACACCTTCAAACCATAAAGCAGAACCCGTTACCTCAAGCATTCAATGCCTTCCAGGTTCCTCATCTGTCAGATTCTCCCATCTGCAAATGGTCTTGGGAGTCGATGGGGCACCAGGAGTTCACGGTGGTGTTTTTGTCCAGGTGTGAATGACTGTGAGAAAGGGCTGGAGAGAGCCCAGTCCAAGGCACTGCCAGTGGTGGGTGCAGATTTCCCACAAATCTTCCTTTTGCAGCTCTTCCTTTTTAGCGAGTTACAAAACCTACTAATCCACTTTCTCTCTTTTTATTACAAGCTGCAAGTGTCCAAATATTTCCCCATCTGACTTCTGACTGTACAATACTTTGTCTTTCCAGCCCAGTAAAACTTAGCATTTATGACATTCCAAAAGCTGTTGCCCATTAGCAGTTTCTCAAGCTTCAGAGTGTTTTGCAACCCAGCAGTCTGCCTAATGATTGAGGGAAAAACAACATAATCATGTGCTGACATTCCAAGTTATTTTATAAGCCACTTTTATCTGGGATGCCCTTTTCCTCCTTCCATGTTGGTCTAAATCTGCTCCATCCACTGCTGCTTTCTGTGCTGGAGCCTAGAGGTCGTCCTTCAACTGCTCTGGAGTTTCCCTGTTTAAGGCATGTGCCCTAATACTCCAAAGGTAAATGGAATTTAGCTTATGGTAACTGTATTTAACTGTCCTGACTCTTCACTGGAATTATCCCTAGAGGCACCTTCACTTTAATTAAATGTATGTTGAACAAGTGAAAACTGTGGCTGACTTTGTGCTGTGGAGAAGGGATGACATTGATAACTCATCTGCAGGGCTTGGGATTAGGTCTAGGTGTAAAAATGTGCCTGTGTCCTGCCTGTGCTGAAGGGTTGGGGATGCCTGGGAAGTAACAGGCACAACCCTTGGGGTCACCATCCCTGGGAGTCTTCAAAAAATGAGCAGATGTGGGATTTTTGGGATGTGGTGCTATTTGGTCAAAGCCTGGACTTGGAGGTCTTGGAGGTCTTTTTCACGTTATGAAAATGATTCTGTGCTCAGAGGTGTTTTAGCTCCCAGATGTAAAACCTTCCTTGTGTTAGAATATCCTGGGTGCTGCTTCCAGCTGGGGAGGCTCATTCCCAGTGAATTCCCAGTGAATTCCTTTGTGTGAGTGTTCTGTGGACTGAGAACATCTGGGGTCCTGTGTGGACCAGCAGAGCCCACAAACCATTTCATCCTCGTGGAGCTGCTCTGCAGAGTGGGAAAACTGGGGGAGTCCCAGTCCCAAGGACACAGCAGCCTCGTAGTCCGTGTGTTTGGGGTTCTCCTGCTTCTTCTGGACACTGGGAGGGAGCTCCAGTTTTGCTGGGGGTGGAAAATGTGCCACAAATAGGGCCCAATAAGGCTTTTCATGTGCCAGCTTCTTTTTGTTGAAGCTGGCACAGTGCAGAGCTTCTCTCTGAGTTCTGGGGAGTTTAAAAATGTGTCAAACCGAGCTGCCACCCCTTCTCCCCAGGCTGGGAAGCCACAGGTGCACACCAAAGTATGAACTGGCCCCAGTTCTTGTCATGTTTTCCAAAGAAACAGTTTGTCAGCTGCACCAAAAGGCCAGACTGGCTAAAACTCTCATTATTTGGGCTACTTTTTAACAGAAACAGCCAAAATTACTTCTTGCTGAGCTGAGATTTACCTGTGCCCATAAAAATAAAGCACAAATCTATTTAATTGAAATTAGGAGTGTTCTCATCATCCCCAGAGGAGATGGGGGAAAGAGGTGTGAAAACCAAACAGAATTCCAGTAATGTGCCCCCACTTACACTATGCAGATAAATATTGCAAAGTCATTTAGCAATGTTTTTATTCCTGGTGGATTTCTTTAATCTCTCCAAGAAAAGTTAGAGGATCAGAAGTGATACTCACTTTTGACAGTGTTTTAATGGAAAGTCTGAGGCAGTGGAAAACAATTTCTTGTTTTTTGTTTTTTTTCTTTTTTAAATGTCAGTGATATTTACAATTTGCCAATTCTCTGACATTTTCGGCAATTCCTATACATGCCAGAAAATACCAAGCACCAAACCTTGGAGGCAAACCATGAGAACAGGGATAATAAAATGATAGGGATTGTTTTATCTGGGAGCCAAGCCTGTTACCTTTAAATGAGATTGATCATTCTCAGAACAGATCAACTATTTCTGTGGGGAAAAGCTTTATAAAGACTATTGTCTTGTTAAACTATGGAAGAGCAAAACTTGAACTCTCTCTTAAGAGTATCTGTCCAAAGCTGTACAATTCTGTTTATGGTTATCCACACGAGGCCAAACCACTGGGACTTCAAACAGGATTTTCAGAAGAAAATAGAACTCTCATTCATTCATTCCAGAAATTAAATTTAAAAATAATTAAGTAAATTGAAAAATAAGAAATTATTTCTGCATTGTTATATGTTCATAGTTTCCAGTGTTTAGATGTTAAAATTGTGGTCGTTTTTTCTTGGTGGCTGAACTAAAGAAAGAATAGAGAAGGGAAAAAGGTCCAAAGGGGATTTCATTAAAGTATTAAAAGTTATGAGGGGCACAGCTGTCTGATCACTTCATTGTCCCTCAGGGAACAGTCAAAGGGTCAAGATTAATGACAACTACATTTAAAGCATGTCAAAGGGAAAATATCCTACATGTTTAAGCAGCCTTTGGAATTAACGGTTGCAGGAAGCCACGGGAGTGGATGGTATAGCTTGACTTTTCAAAGAGCTGGATCACTTTATAAACAGCAATAGCTGGGAGGGAATATTTATAACCTGACACTTGAAAGCTCTAAACTGAGCTGCAGTGATGGATTTTAGTGGTGGTCAAGTCTGGCAAACTCCTGGCACAAACAGCAGTGGGCATTGATAAACAGCAAAGCCCCACATGCTGCTCAGTCACAACCTAAATGAAACCTGAGCTTGTCTATAAATGAATAAACTCAGCTGAATTTATCTTTTTGATGAGATACAGGAATCTGACTCTCAGATTCAGATTAAGGCATGGCCACCCTGAACGCTTTGTACCTGGGTGCTGGTGCCATGGAGCTCCTCTAGATTCTGCCTCACTGCCACAGCAGCGAAAAAAAAAGCAAAATGTGCAAAAAAACCCCTAAACTCAGTGTAAGTCTCCATGGCTAATTCCTGTGGCAGCTGTACTGGACACCCTGCCCAGTAAACTTGGAGTAAATGGTATTTTTTTCTTTGAGAATTAATCTTTATTGCTTCTGTACCCACACTTAGAACATTACAGTAGTTAACAAAGAGGCAACTTGGCTGAGCAAAGGGACATGCAAGCAGTGAATAAAATGTTACCTGGTGCAGCCTATTGATGTAAATAAAATTCACTGTGCTCCTGGGGTTATTTTCTAATCTTGTTTGGCTTCTGAAGAAAACCTGCCTGTCTCCCATCTATCTTCTGCAGCCAGGGATTGTGAGTCAGCCCCAGCTTTGCAGGTTATTAACTCATCTATTCTTAGGTAATTAAATACAGAGCGTAAGACTTGCAAGTTAGAGGAAAAAAAATTACAAAATGTAGGAAAACTTGTTTCCTGCTCTTCCAAGGGTTTGTTTTTCGCTCAGCTCCCTTCTATTCTTTCATTTTCTTGGTGTCAGCATTGTTTTCAGGAGTCAAATCCCACGTTAGCCTTTGTTATTTTTAATTCTCTCTCTGCTTCCAGGGATGGAGCATCCACAGCTTCTCTGGGCAACCTGTGCTAGTGCCTCACCACCCTCAGAAGGAACCATTTCTTCCAAATATCCATTCTAAATTTACCTTTTTTTACCTTAAAGCCATCCCCCCTCATCCTATCCCTGCATTTGCATCTTCCTTACTCTAAAGCTTCAATAAATTTTGAAGGCAAAGCATTTGTGCAAGCTCATCTTTGCTGAAGACCCAACTGCCTTTAATAAAAGTTCTGTTGGGTTGTTTTTTTTCTGTTTAAGATTAGAAATGGGCAGGAAAATTTAGAGATTTAAATCAACTATCCTTTCAAAACATTAGCCGAAACCTGCTAGCGGGCTCATTTCAAGTGTATTGATGGTTTCTTCTGGAAATATCCTGGCAAACAACAGCTTCAAAAGATTAACAATTATCTTGGAATTGGAGCTGGCTGAAAGTTTGCAAACGTGAGCAAAATGAGTGCAAGTGTTAGTGTGGATCCTACTGCCAGCTTGGAATCAAACCTCTTTTTGCCAGGGCATTGAACTTACCTCTAAATATCCCCCAGACTGCTGGTGGTGACCCTGGAAATTTGGTGCAATTAAAGGTGGAGATATTCCATGTACTTGACTTGTCCAGCCTCTCCCTGAACCCTCAGATCAGTGAGGACTGGACAGCAGAGAGCAAACACAACCTTCTCCCATCTCTGCCAGACTCCATCCTTCACAGGGAGGTACAGCAGGAGAAGCTGAATTAATTACATTATACCATGGACAATTCTGGATGTGTAGCCAGGGAAAACAAAGGGTTTGGTGTGTCAGGAGCTGCAAATCGACAGGGATTCACTAAACCAAGAGTCAGGTCACCGTAGCAGCAGCTGGGGAAGGCTCAGCCCCACCATTTCCCACTTCCACGAGTTAAGAATCAGGGAGATTCAGTAACGTGCCTCTCTGCTGAGTCAAGAGAGCGAGAACCTCTCTCTCCATGTGCATTAGTTTTGCAGCTATGGCAACAGTGCATGCGTGAGGAAAAGGGAGAGCTTAAAATAGGCTCCTGCTCCTGCTTGGAAAGAGCTGAGAGCAAACACGTGTGGTCACCCGAGAGCAGAGCGGGAGGCTCCGCTATTCCCGGCTCCCGTGGCTCCTCCAACCCACGAGCTGGGAGCTTTGCTGGGCCTCCAAACCTTCTCCAGAGCTTGGAGGTTTCTTCTTCCAGTCCCCTTCCCAGCTGGGAAAGCTGGGATGTGTCCATCAACAGGGGAATGGGTGGTCAGCCGTGGAGGAAATCACTTGTGGCTGACCAGCAGGTTGGTCCCTTCCACCAGAATTTTGTGAGGTCAGGACAAACTTCACTGCACAGTCCCTCAAAAAACCCTCCAGTAATGAGTAGATATTGTAGGGAAGAAGGCCACTTCTTCCAGCTCCAGCCCCACTCCACTATTTTGGAGAGAGGGAAAGTTGGGGAAGTGGAAAATAGTAGCTTTGGCTCATGAGCTGTAACCTGTTTTGGTCTCTGTTAATTAATTTGGCAGTGGCTGTATTGTGTGCTATTCTTAGGCTCTCTATCCCCCTCTGCAACAAATTAGGGCTTTCACATCTGCCTAAAAATAAAACTTTCCTGTCTGCTGGCACACGAGCCAAACCAGAGTGCAGCATATGTGCAATAAAGATGCACAGCTGTTCTGTCTATGAACTCGGGAACGTGGAAGGGTTTTTTTTTTGTGAAGGATACAGGAGGTACCCAACACTGAGAAACAGCTTTTCCAATAAACTGTCAGACATTGTAGAGAAGTGGTTGCAAAAGGTGAAACTACAGGGAAACATCCCGGAAAGATTGCGAGAACTTCAACAGGAAAATGTTAATTTGTTGTAGTTTTTAGTTCCAGCCAGTTCTGAAAGGTGATGTTCTCGATTAAAGAGGAATAGTCAAAAGGGAAGGTTTAATTCCCCTAAATTCCATGGAACTCCCAGACAGACCTAAGCTTTTGCAGCTCATTTTCTGCCTGTCTAGTCCAACAGCTTGTGCTGAACCTCACCCCAGAGCCCTGACCCTGCCCACCCTCTGTAGGTGGTTCCCAGGCATGGAGCAGTACCTGATTTTAGGAAAAAGTTCTTCCCCCAGAGGGTGGTCGGGCACTGAACAGGCTCCCCAGGGAATGGTCACAGCTCCAAACCTCCCAGAACTCAAGAGTCACTTGGATAAATCTCTCAGGCATATGATGTGATATTTGGGGTGTCCTGTGCAGGGCCAGGGTTGAACTTGACAATCCCTGTGGGTCCCTTCCACCTCAGGATCTTCCATGATTATACAGATATATTTAATATTAAAGCATCTCACACAGTTTCTTGCTTTAAAGACCGCCTACATGAGATATTTTGCTGCAAGCTGGAAAGCATCTGGATGTCCAGGGAGTCCAGGCAGCCAGGTGGAGCTGGGCTGGCTCTCCATCACCTGACACATTCAGATATGCTCTTTAGATAAGATTAGCTAATGAATTTCCTCTGACACTGGTATTTACTCTGCCTGGGCATGACTTACACCCTGTGCTGGGGGATCCTTGCTTTGCTGCTCTCCCTCCTGGCTGCTGACAGGGTGGGTTAATATTGGTGGTTGCTATGTGGGCAATAAGCAAAGTTTTTCTTAGAAACTGGTTAAATGGAAATGTCTCGTATTTGCATTTAGCCCCACAGTTGTGTTAATTATCAAAACAATGGGTTGCAAGATATTTTTTTGCGATAAAGAGGGGAAAAAAATCTGTTAATTTAATTAGTATAAAGTGCACTGACTGTGTTCATTAAGATGTGTCAGCAACCATAGTAATTAGTGCTGTTAATTCCTAGTTTGACCTATGGGAAGTGGTGCTCTCTGGATCTTTGGAACTTGACTCCAAGGTCACAAGTGGTGTCCTCTCCAAGCTTTTTCCCCACCAACAACGTTTTCCTGGTACCTGAAGGATTTTCCTGTCAGGGGTCAGTGCAGTCCAGACTCTTGATTACAAGACACAAAGTCAAATTACCAGACCACGCAAGAATAAAAACCCAAACAGAAATAACACCCTTCTTATTTTTCTCCTTTTCTGAATTCCATGACATTTCACAGAAATGACTGCAAAAGTTTTTCCATTCAGATTTTAGCACTGGTTTGGTGACAAACTTGGGAAGATTAGCAATTTTCCGTCATTAGAAATGAACTCTGTTGCTGAAGCTGACTAAACCTTTCCATTCAAAGATGCGTTTTCAGGTCTTTTACAACGTTGCAAAGTTTAAGCCTTGGTTTAAGGATGAAATTTCCTGGGCCAAGAATCTCAATTAGACACAAATACACAGATTTAGGCATCAGCAGGACCCTCATCCATGGCTGCTCCTGGCTGTCAGTGGCCCCATCATTTCATTATTTTCTGTGCTCATTCTCCTGGCTTTTCTCTCACAGCACTTCTGTGCATTTTGAAAAGATGGACCTCATCAAAGAGGGAGAAATCCTGAACTTTTTTAAGTGATTGTCTTTTTCATGTTGGAAACAAAATGCTTTGAGTATTTCCAGTGAAACACATGAAGATTTCAGGCAAGGAGACACCTGAAAAAGATGGTCTTCTTTTTTAAAAACAATAATTTCGAGTTCATTAACACTTAACCTGCAAAACAAGAAAGTTCCAAAAGTCTGCTTTCATGTGCTAAATTGTATCTGCAAAACCAAACCATTTTCCAGCTAAGGAAAACATTTTGCATGAAAAATATTGATCTGTGGCAGCCCCCATGCATTGCCAACTGTGCCTTGTCTTATCTCTCCCGACTTCCCCACCATTCTGATGAGAGAAAAAGCAGCAGCTTTCCCTGTTCCTGATGATCTGCCCTGCTGAGCCAATGTCAATAGTGTTACTAACGTGTTTTCCACCAAAAAAAATGAAGTTTCAGAGCCTTATTTGATCTTGGTGAATGCACATGAGGTGTAAAGTGAGATTTCACAGGGATAAAGTGGGAAATAATTAATTTCTTCTTCTTTAGCTTCTTATCCAATTATCCCAGTGCCTAAAGCTCAGCAATAGCATAAAGAAACAGCACAAAACGAGTTGGTATTTGCTGCAGACCTTTTGCTATTCACATCTATTGATGCAGGGGATTAAAAAAAAAAAATTACCCCAGTGAGTCACCCGTGTTCCCTGATCCCTGCGTTGTGCAGGAACGTCCTGCCTTGGGCACAGCTCCTGCTGGGAGCCTGAGGAACAGGCTGTGGCAGGGGATTGAGCTGAGCAGAGAGCTGAGCAGAGGGAAAGCTGCCCTGGCAGTGCCCAGCACTGGGGTGGCACCTGAGGGGTGGCACAGGAGCCCAGCTCGGGGCAGGGCTGAAGGGGATGGACCCAAATCTGGGGACATCATCCCAAAATGTCCCTATGACATCCCAGTGGCACAGCGATGGGACTGGGAACCCTGGAAGTAAAGGGGCTGTGAAATAAATCATGGATTGATTTAGATGAGAGGTTAGGAGGAGATTCTTTACTCACAGAGTGGTGGAGGCCCTAGGACAGGGTGCCCAG
Source organism: Climacteris rufus (assembly GCA_013398175.1). Taxonomy (NCBI): domain Eukaryota; kingdom Metazoa; phylum Chordata; class Aves; order Passeriformes; family Climacteridae; genus Climacteris; species Climacteris rufus. The sequence goes on along the minus strand of VZRZ01002383.1, from coordinate 214,134 downwards.
AGAAACTTCCATCCCTGGAAGTGTCCAAGGCCAGGTTGGAACAACCTGGGATAGTGGAATATATCCCTGCTCATGGCAGGGGTTTGGAATGGGATGAGCTTTAAGGTCCCTTCCAAACCATTCCTTGACTGATAAAGCACATGCTGTGACACTGAGGCTCTGGGAAATATATGTGGAAAAGTCTGAAATAGTTCGATAAAGATGGAAACTGAGAACTCAGCCACACTGAAAAACTCCCTTTGCTGAGTCAAGCTCTTTGCCATCAAGTAATAAAAAGGAACAATATTTATTTCTGTCAATAAAAAGTCCATAGAGATCTATAGGAGAGGGGCAAGTCTCTGAATTAACAGCATTCCTTTAGCTGCAAAGCCAAAAAAAAAGGTTTAATGAAAATTAGTGGGGTTTATGTAAAAAAAAAAAAAAATTTAGATAAGATGCCTGGCTTGCAGAGGTGAGATCTGTCTTTGTCAGTTAAAAGCTTCTCTGCTCCCACAAAATAATGTAACCAGTGGGAAGAATTACATTGCCCATCTGCCCTTTCTGACAGATTTCTCAGAGATGGATTGGCCTGAGAACACCACAGGACACCCAGACCTTGCACTGATCCATTTGATGCTCTTTCTAGCAAAACAATCTTTTGGTTCTCAAGCAAGACCACCTCACCCGGTGTCCGTCATCACCTCCCTGTTATTCCAGTTCCTGGGCTGATTTACGTTTCCCAGTGTCTTTAGACAGTTATTTCAGGCCACATTCCTAATTATTTTTTTTCAGGGCAGTGTTATCATGCTATAGATGTATTTGTTTAAATCCTGGCTGACTTTACAGGGGCAGTTTTTTAAAGGAAGGAGAAAATGAAAATCAAAGTCAAAATACGTGCTGGCTTTTTTGGGAGAGATGCCAATCCGGTTTAGCTGGCACAAAAATGAACAATAACTGTGGGATTATGCACTCCTCTTTCATCCAAATAATCACTGCTTTCTGTTGGGATGTTTTGGTTCATAACCTTTCTGTGCCCAACAGAAAAGTACAGAACTTCTCTGTGTTCCAACTCCACTTTCAGCCATTCTGCTCCTTCAAAAGAAATGAATGGAAAAATTAAAAAGAACCTTCTAGACACTCTCCCCCTGATGGATGGAAAGCTCTCTCTTCATATTGTCTTGTTAATATTTTCCTCTTCTACTGTGGCATGAGGCCTGGACTTAGGATAAGTGTTTTCCTGAATATTATTAATTTGAATTAATCCCTATTGGATTTCAGCATTTAAGCATCTTTGATGTGAATGGTATTTATCAAAGCTGTTTTTCCATACCTGTTATCAGGCATCCTGAGCCTTCCTTGGAAGAACCTTGAAGTAGACACTTCCACAGTCTCCAGCCTGGATCTGATCCAAAATTTTAATTCCTGAAAATGAAGCTAATAATTGTTAAAGCACAAGAAATGCTCAGCATGGAAAGGGATGTGTAGGGAAAGGCTTGGAAAGGACAATTTGGGAAAAGTCTCATTTAAATAAGCAGAGAATATTTTGTGTTTATCTCTGCTCACCAGCCTGTTTTGTTCATGTCCCTCCAAGCTTCTTATGTTCAATAATCTCATCCTAAAGTGATCCCCAAAAATTGAACATTGGAACTGAAACCAACTGCAACACAAATGTTGGACTTGATGCTCTTGGAGGTCTTTTCCAACTTTAGTGATTCCATGATCATTTCAGTGCTTGTCCTTCCTTTGGTGGGTTAAGTTTGGCCTAGGGTATCTCCTTGGATTAAATGGAAGCTGCTGGGAAGGGGATCCAGAGCCTGGGAAGGGAATCCAGAGCCTGGGAAGGGAATCCAGAGCCTGGGAAGGGGATCCAGAGCCTGGGAAGGGGATCCAGAGGCTGGGAAGGGAATCCAGAGCCTGGGAAGGGAATCCAGAGCCTGGGAAGGGGATCCAGAGCCTGGGAAGGGAATCCAGGGGCTGGCCTAGAGCTGGAGGGATGGGCAGTGGTTGGCACATCCCAGCTCCTGCCTCTTCACACTGACTCCAAAAGCAGAAATGTGATCTCCAGCCCAGCCAAAAAAACAAGGGGAAAAGAGAAATCCTCCTCTCAGACCTTGACCAAAATCATCCAAATTCAAGTTTACATTCTTTAACTCCTAATATTGGCCCCGCTGCTGCTGCTGCTTTCACTCTGAGAGTGCTGCATGCACAGAAAGAGAAAATAAAGACAAAATGACAAATGGAAAAAGTGTGTTTGAGCCACAGCTGTTTCCTCCTTCCTTCAGAAAATATGATTTAAGCACCTTATAACCTAAGGGAGAGAAAAAAATATGGTTTTCTAAGTGAAAAATGTCCTGTCAAAACGTCTGCTATAAAATTTCTTATTGTTAAGTAATAATTCTGAGATATTATCTTACTTAATGATTTAGGATTGGGGCTTTTCTTAACCAATCCCAAAATTTCCATTACAGAGAGAAAGAAACTGGCCACTGGTGACAAACTTTATGAGAAAAATATGCAGAGAGAAAGGAAAAGAGAAGGGAAAAAAACCCTAAGGATTTTGCTTACATATGATGTTCTGCTTTGATGGGGAAAATAGAGGATAATCAAGTGCTTTAGGGAATAATTAAAAGATAAGACAAGAGCAGCTTCCCACCTGAAGAGTGGGAAGTTCCTGTCTAAGGTTCATCCTGCCTAATATTAGATAGTTCTGCTTGTAGGAAAAAGAGGAGAGAGAAAGTGAAAAATTGATGTTTTAGGGGATCTGAAGCACCCTCCAGGCAAGCTCAGGTTCCTCCATGAGCCTGAAACCCTAAAAGGACCATGTTTTTAATGCAAGAATCACACCTTGGTCACAAAATTTGGGTGAGCAAAACCAAGATCAGAGCTTTTACAGACAGGGGAATGGAAGCAAAGCTGGGTTTAACCTGAGTTTTGTGTATCCCACCCTGTAACCCTGGTCCCTGCACAGCTCTGAGTGGGCTGGGGAAGCAGATGATGATGGTGATAAACACAGTTTCTTCCTTATATTGGTTATTTAATCCTATTTTGCTTTCAAGTCTGTTCTAAGTCATTGCCACTTAAGAGGTGACTGTTGGGAAGGGTTTAATGCAGCTTTATCCTGCCAGGGGCAGGGGAGACAAGAAGTCAATGAAGAGAATAAACATCACTTTTAAGATGTGGTGAGGTTGGTGTTTGGCTCTCTGCCTGGAGCTTTACACCTGACAGCAGCAGCATTAGAGGTAAAAGAGTGGAAAGGACCCAGGGTGATCCTCACAGTGATAAAACAGCACTGGGCATTACACAAATAAAGCTATTTTGGCTGGAAACTGAGTAGGTTTAGTATGGAAACCAGGAGGGAGGAATAGATGAAGCTTAATTTACATTTCCTAAGGCCCCAATTTCACAAATGCCTGTAATTTAGCCCACAAATGTCTCTATTCCATTTCATAAGGTAACTCAAAAGCATATTTGAAAATAGTTGCCAAATGTGGGTCTAAAACAGAATTTCAAGTGCTTGAAAAAACCTGCAGCATAAAAGCAACTTGGAACTGTAAAGCTTTGCTGCTCGGAATAGGGGACCTGTGTCAAAACAAAAACCTGCTTATCAATCTTTAATTGAGCTTGTGCATGAGACAGAAGACATCAGGTATCAACAAAAATAGACAGGTTTGAAATAAGAAGCAGATGGTCACCCAAAAGCTCTTGTCTTGGAAAATAAATGAGAGGAAAGAAAAGCCAATTGCCTTGCAGTGACGGGTTTATATACAGTGATCTGCTCTGAGATCTGGAAACAGTTGACAATTAATTGAAATAACACATTGCAAATTGTCACTGTACGATGAAAAATCTTCGGGGGGAAAAAATGCTGTTTGGTCTGGAAATTTGGATTGTACTGAAGGCATTGTAAGGAAAAAATGTTACCCAACTCAACCCAAATTTCCACAGAATTTTGCCACCCAAAACATTTGCAGGGATTTTAAGTACAAGCTGATATTTTGTGTTAGACTTTTCAACTGTCAAGAGGTGGAGGTGGCCTTTCTTCAGTGCAAAACACTGACTCCCTTTTTGGGGGGAAAAAAGCAAGAAATCTTTTTTCAGAGTTAAATAAAGCTGCAGAACCTCACCAGCATCCCCACCAAGCACCTGGGTTTTACTGTCCAGCTATTTGTTCAAAAATACTTCACTCCTGTTCAAGATTTAGCCTCATTTTTCTTAAAAATAGGACACTTATCAAAACATGGCAGTCAGGCCAACGAGGCTCTTCTAGGATTTGTTCTCCCTTATCTCTCTCATAAATAAGGTTTTCCTGCACTGGAAAAGAAAAAGAGAAGGGGGAGGGAAGTGCCACCCACTGGGAAGCACAAAAGTCAGAGAAATCCATCGTGAAATCTCCATTTCCTCTGATTTTAACAGGCGTTCGAGTCCAATGGCCAAGCAAGGTTGGTTTCATGGAAAAGTATTCCCATGTGCAGGGATTTTTATTGTCACTCGTGCAGTATCAGAATTCCAAATCAGCAGAATTAGTCTTGGAACACAGGCTTTCTCTTGCCTGTCGTGTTCCACAGCCTTGGACAGGCGTTCCCTGGGTTTCCTCCCGAGCCTGCAGGTCTGGAACGAGGGCACTGGTGCTCCCCAGGAACCCCTGAGGAAACAGCAAAGAGGGCAAGGGGCAATTGAAAAAAATATTGAAACAACCCCACTGCAAAACCTGTTCCTTGCACCCCACTGGGAATTGGAAATACCTTCCTGCTGCATTCTTTCCACATCTGCAAGGGCCCTGCTTGGATTTCATTAAAAAGTATTTCCCCTTATCTGGAGCAGGTTCTGACATAAGCCATGGATTTGTTACTCCTAGCAGAGTTTCTTTTTGAGCTGCTCAGGCTTTTCCTGTGAGATCTTGTTATTTCTGCCCTCTCTGATGTTTGTAAAGGAGGCCTTTGGTGATAAGTGTGGCAGGATTTTTGTGGGAAGGTGTAAATCATGATAATACCACGCGTGCTCATTAGCAGCAGAGAACCACTGTGGGTGTGTAAATAATGAGTGTGCAAATCCAGCTCTGCACAGCACTTTGTTATCAGGACCTTGGATGATCCGGGCAGAAGGTGAACCATTGTAAGAATTTTTAGCTGCATTTTCAATCCCACTCTTTCTTCTGCATCCAAATTCTCTCTGCATCTTTTGAAAAACTCTCTGTTTTTTTGTCTGTCTTGGATAAGAGTACTCTGTTAAATGAGGTTATCACTGAAATGCATTTTATTCCAGCAGATTTTTGTCCATGTTACAGAAACCAGAACCCTCAACTGCTCCTTGCTACAATATGAATTCAACAATACTTTTATCACTGACTCGAGTTCAAGGAGAAACGAATCTTTTATCTGCCATGTAGTGATAGGACAAGGAGCGGGAATGGCTTCAAACTGAGAGTTGGTTTAGACGAGAGATTGGGAAGGAATTGTTCCCTGTGAGGGTGGGGAGGCCCTGGCACAGGTGCCCAGAGAAGCTGTGGCTGTCCCATCCCTGGAAGTGTCCAAGGCCAGGTTGGACAGGGGTTGGAGCAGCCTGGGACAGTGGAAGGTGTCCCTGCCCATGGCAGGGAGTGAGACTGGATGTGCTTGAAGGTTCCTTCCACCCCAAACCGTCCTGTGATTCCATGATACGATGTTGATGAAAGAGAGAGGTAGAGATGATGGTAGTAAGAGGAATTATTTGCCCTTACCAAGCTATGAAGGGGATTGTTCTCTGCATTCCTCTTTACCCAATACATACATACTTTGTTCATTTTTAAATGTCTACTTGGGCCTTAAAATTTTTAGAAGAAAAGCCAATATCCTCATTTGCTGTTGTCAGTGAGAAAATGAGTATTCTGCAATAGGATCCACAGTGTTTTCCCCTAGCTCTGGGTGTGATACAATAGGTGTGTTTAATTGTTGCATTATTACACAGGGATTGTTTTCTTGCTACTGAAAGCAAAGAAAGGACCACTGGTCTTTCCTCTGAGTCCTCAGGTTATGATATGACCCTAAAATGTGTTGGATAGGAAACTTCCACAGACGAAGGTGGTGGACGACCCTCATCAGCACATCCTAAAAGAGGAGCTGCTTGTAGGGAATGTGTGGGGAAGAATCCAGGGAATGGGGACTCTTCCTCAGGGGTTATTAAATGGGATTGACTTGTTTTGCCTGAGGAGAGGAGGCTGAGAGGGGATCTGACAGCTGCCTGCGAGAGCATCAAGGAGGCAAAGCAGCAGGCGGAGGAAAGTTATTTAAGTGAAGAGACAATGTTGGCACAAGAAGAAATGGGTATAAATAGACAGAGGCTGGAAATCCCTTCCAATAGGAATAGTGAGGACACATGAAAGGAAATCAGGCCAGTTCTCCAAATGAAGATCATGGAAAGCGATTCCACAGCAGCTGGGACCTCTCCCCCAGGAGGTCCAGCCCCTGCTCCTACTGAGGTCCTGTTCCTTCTCCTGCGTTTAATATCGAGGTTGGCATCAACTGCACAGGGCCTCTGCACTGATGAACTCACAAAGAGAGCTGGGTACAGGGTCTTGCCACCAAATCTGTGCCTTGGATGCTCCCCTTTGGGACGGAGCTGGATCCCGTGTGCAGCCCCAGGGCCCATCCAAGTGCAGCCCAGTCCAACTTCTGACAGCAGAAATGAGATACTTTCCTGACTCTGAAATGTCTCTTGGTGTTCATGAGCTCATGAAAAAGTCAGGATTATTTTTGTCTTTCTAAGTAAAAGGGAAGATTTACTGTGTTGATTTGATGACCTGATGTGTTTTCTGGACCCTGCCGTACTCCAGGCCTGGAACAAAGGGCGATGAGCGCATCCACAATTTTCACAATAGCATCTTTTCCCCGTGGCACTGGGACAGATGTTGTTGCAGAAGGTTTGGAGCATTGAGCAGCTTGCTCCAGACAGGCAGAGGTTTGAACAAGCAGGAAAAACAGGATAGGAACAAGTTTCGTGCACACATCCTCACCGTTGCTGTCGTCTGTAAGACTTAAACATCTTAAAGAGAGTCTTTGGTATTCCTTCAATTCAACTTTTATCCATGGTGTTTGGGGAAGGGTTTTTAAAGTGGTTTTTAATCCTAGAAGCTTTCAGTGCTTTGCAGGAAGCAGGTATCCTTCTCCAGGGGTCAGCCCTACCTGGGCCAGCCTTTTCAGATTCCCTGACTGTCATTTCCAGTTTTTCCTTTGGAAAGTGAACACATTTTAACAAAGTTTTTTATCTCTTATTGTTTTTTTACCCTCTGGAGTGAATGTGGTGCATGTAGGCAGAGAAAACCACCATGAATTCTTGCAAACAAAAGGAGATATAAAATATTATCTCATTGTAAGGCCCCTCCAGCCTCTCACACTCATAAATACTCACTTTTATTTCTTAAATGGTCACTTTTGTATATATATCTGTGTTTCTTCACACACAAAACCTGTTATTTTTGCTTTTCCCTCTGGCATTATCTTCTACCAAGAGCTCGTGTTTTGCCTTTAGTTTCAAACCGAAGTTTCAAAAACTGTTGAGCAAAAAACCTTTATTATGATGTTGCTAAAACAAATCCGAGTACGTAAGATTGTCCCCTGGCAACCACTGCTGCTCCGGGGTCAGGCCCGGGTCAGGAGCGGGATGTTGGCAGTCACGGAGGCAGTGGCTCCCGTATTTTCCCGTCCTGAGCAGTTGTGGCAGGAGCAGGAGCAGTGACGTTTGTGGCTCAGCAGGAAATCTCTGGCTCGAGCAGCTGTGCTGGGAGGGCTGCATGAAGACGGCTTTTTCCGAGGCTGGAGGCTCCTCGTGCCACCCCTGCTCCTGCGCCCCTTTCCGTGACTTCACGCTGCAAACACGAGCTCTTCGCCTTTGTCTTGGAGGCCCAGCTTGGCCTGCAGGCCCAGCCTCTGCTCCTGCCTTGGGCTGCTCCACTGGCTCTGTCCTCGCTCCTCATCTCCTCTCACAAACAATTGTTCTCTCCGCTCTTACAAAACGCGGGGTGGGACAGTGGAAGGTGTCTTTTCCCCTCTGAAACACCTTCTGCCGTTCTGAAACACCTTCTGCTGCTCTGAAACACCTTCTACCACCATGTCCATGTCTCTGACTGTATCCTCCATGCTGCAGCAAAATATTCCTTTATTCTATCCAGCCCCTATTCTCCTGCATGGCATGAAAGACTCACGTAGCAGAGAAGTCCCTAAACTTCAGTTGTGATGAGAAGGTTATTGAGTATGAAGTTCTATTTTTACTTTTAATACAGAAAAGATGCTCCCTGAATTAGCCTCATCTGATGTCCCACTGTCCTATAAACATCCCTGGGCTCCATGTCTTTTGTTATTCCAGGAAGGCACAGATAGTTTTTTTTGCTGTATCTCCACAGTTTATTGAACTTTTTATCTTATTGCTGTAACTTTCTGTACACATTTTTCCAAGGTTAGGGGAAGTCAGACAGCCAAAACCCCAAGCCAGTAGGCAATTGCTTGCTGAACCTTTGTTAGCTAAATTAGAAGCTCTATACAGAGGCTTAATGTTATTGATTTTATTTTTTTTTAATCTCCACTGCATGCAAAGGCCTTATGGGTTGGATTCTTCTTGGAAAAGGACACTGATGAGGAAATACTGGGTGAGTGGGTGACGAAAGCAACAGGCTGAGCCCATTGCAGAGCCTGAGCAGCAACAGCCTGACTTTGCAGCCAGAGAGATTAGTGGGAGGGTAGAGGTACCACAACCTCAATAAGCAGTTAAAAAACAGCTCCTGCCTTGGAGTGGGATAGAACTGAGGTTTAGGGAGCACTGTTCTGTCAGAGGTGAAAAACTGATGGATCTATGTTCAATATAGACTTTACTCTTCTAAAAGAATTGGTGTGAAATTATCAGAACAAATGACTAAAAAAAGGAATAAACTCTCCCTACTTTCATTTCTCCACAATGAGATGGGATATTACTCATTGGTTCAAGATTACTATCAAGGTCATGACCAAAAGTTTGGTTTTGAGTTAAAGTCTAAGAATTTATTTAAAATATATTTAAATGCCATTATAATGATTTTTTCTTGTGTTTGGGTTTGCAAAGGCCATCAGATCTTGGTCCGTGGTGATGAAGCTCACCAATGTTTCAGGAAAATTCATGACAAGTGAATTTTAAACCAGATGCCTTTCCAAGTGAGGGGAAAAGATTGGATTTTAGGAGGATGTCCTCATTGGAGGGAAGAGCAGGAGAGTTTAGGCTGAGAAAGTCAGAATCACAGAATGGTTTGGGTTGAAATGGCTCTTTGAAGCTCGTGTCATTCCAACACCTTCCACCAGCCCAGGCTGCTCCACCAGGCCGGGAAGCTGATCCCAAGTCTGTCACCATGGCAGCACATCCCGTTGCTATGGTGAAACAGCTTTGTTGTAATCTGTGAGTGAGCTCTGGGCTGTAGCAGGCTGAGCTCACAGTGAGGACTGTGACGGTGCCACCCTGACACTGCCACCTGTGAGTTCCCCTTTCACTTTGAGCGGTGTCTGAGTTTCGAGCACAAAGGCTTTGGCAGAGCTGGGTGAAGGTAGAGCAGGGTAGCACAGAGGGCTGTTCCTGGGAGCCTGGGAAGTGCCAGGAACACCACATGTATCCCAATATTGGCAGCACAGCACCAGGGAGGTGCAGCTCAGAGTAAATAACACGTCCATCCCCGTTTGATTACTTCGCGTCTACTCCAAGCTCAACCTCTCTCTCTTGCATCTCCCCCAAAGGCTCTCAGAGCTCAGCATTTACCCAAAACCCACCCTCCCACCTTGGCTCCTGCCTGCTGAATGGTGGGTGCAGAGAGGAGTATTCCTGCCCAGGAATATTGACGTCCCCACGAGAAACCAAACCACCCAAACCACGTGAAACATTTCCCCAAAGTGCAGCTGCAAAAAGTATTTTTGCTGGGAGCAGTTGTAGCTCTCAATGACTGCTGAGCCCTGGGCGCTTTTAACTCACCTAATCCTTTTTCCTACAACAGCCCCATCTTGGAAGAATCAACCAGGGACTGTGAACATATTTTCCTACTACTTACATTCTTGCCATACATTAATGATACCAAGGGAAGTGCATGGACTACAAATACAGCTTCCTTACGGTTCAGATGCTCCAGAGGAAGTTTCCATAGGCACCCAAACATTTGGACACTTATCCAGCGGCTGAAATTAGCTCACGATTTTCAAGAGAGCCCCTCAGGGTTAGAAGGTTTGATGGGCTTAATTATAAAGGAAAAGAAGCTCCATGTGTTCACTTAGCAGTGAAGCCTGGATTTATCCCACTCTGGTTTTGACCACTATTGGAGATGCTTAAATTAAGAGCAAGGTCATTTCTCCAGACACTGCCTAAGACAGAGAGACATTTCCTCAGAATACTAATTTATTTTTGTTTAGGAGGTTAATTGTCTAAATATGTCATTTTCAGGGCCCAGGGAATGCTTCCCATCGTGGTCCATCAGCTCCCTGATATCTGCTTGCAGCAGGCTGCTGATAAAGCTCAACAAATTTATTGCAACAGTAAAGTGGGGAAATAACTTTAGTAGTTATTGTAAGCAATGAAAGTATGTAGATAGATAAGTTAAGGAATGACCACCCAAAGAAAGGGAAATAATCTAGATGAGGAAATATCACTGGGACAAGTGGTTTTAGTACCTTTCAGCTCTGGAACTGGCATTTAAATGCAGTCTGTAGCTACCCAGAGAAGTACATGAGGTAATAAGTACTTCAAAAATTGTAAGAAGTTTTCTCTCATTTCTCTCTTTTCTCATGGTTAGGTTTCAGTTTTGGCTTTGACCACACAGAGCTAATTATAGACCAAAGCCAAAGCTGTGAGATGAGTGTGCAGGCAGGGCTGGCAGGAATTCCAGGTTCAGTTTTATGTCAAAAGTGGTGCAAAAATCTTAATGATGAACCCGGAGTGCTTTTGTCTCTCTGTTCCCAGCCAAGGCAGGGTCTCTGCTGATATTCTATCTGCAAAGGGCAAAGGCACCACAAACACAGTGTAGAACTCCCTGGCTTTGGCTGCCAAAGATCCCAGTAGCTCTTCTAAGTTGATTATTCACTGACCACTTGCTTAATGAAAACATTTTCAGTTTTCCTATTTTATTGCCCGTGTTGTTCCCCAGCCAGTTCCTTTGGAGATGACTTGAAGAAAGAGATGACATTTCCTAAAGGAGTCTCAGGCTCAGTTGTGATGAATTTCCCTGGTATAAAATGATCAGAAGAGCCCAGGATCAGAACAAAAAGAGATCTATTGCTTATATTCCCCCAGCACTTGGTGATAACTTTGTTATTTATGAGTAATAAATAGCCAGTAATTTAAATACACCTATCTTCAACAAACACCTGTGCAAGCCACCAACAGGTGGGGAGAGGGAGAGCTCATTTCCAGTTGCCCAGGCACAGCAAATCAGCTCCTTTATTATTTCATCCTGTTGGATTTGTGTCTCCCCACCTGGACAAACAGAGCTCACCTGTTCCCAGCTCCACCCAGGCACCCAGAGCCCTCCAGCCCCTGCCCATCCCTCAGCAGTGACTCCTCTGCCACCTCCAGAGGGTTCTTCTCTGTCCTTCCCTGTGTTTAATGGAAAAGAGCTTTAGGTGTCCTCATGTTTTGATGTGACCTTGCCTTGGACACCTCCCTTGGGCAGGATGAGGAGGTGCAGAACATTGAATTTCTGTGTAGTTTGTAGTGTCAGAGCTTTTTGGTTTGATCTGAATCATGGAATGGTTTGGTTTGGAAGATCATCTCATCCCACCCCTGCCTTGGGCTTCCACTTCCACCTTCCACTATCCCAGGTTGCTCCAAGCCCTGTCCAACCTGGCCTTGGACACTTCCAGGGATGGGACAGCCACGGCTGCTCTGATCAAAGTGGGATTTGATTGATTGCTGTGAGTTTGGTTTGGTTAAATGTTGAAGAAGCCAAAAATTTTCCAAAAGAGTTTTTTCAATCTTGTTTTCCTTTCTCTTCTCTTCCTTTTGAGACATAGGAGAAAGAAAAATTACAAAAAGTAAAAAAAAAAGCAGTCCCTGCTTTTCTCTAAAATTAAAATTCCTTTGGAATATGTCACGCAAAACAAAGACTGCTCCATTCCACTTTTAATTGAAAGAGCAATTAAGACAACCAGTTGCACACAGTTAAAAGCATCTCTTGAAGCTGAGGCCATGATTAATTTAGGAGACTTTGGGGAGCCTTGAATGTGCCCAAGATGAGCTCCCAATTTCCCCTGCAGACCTTTCTGAGCTCTGCTTGCTGGGGCACGCGTGCCGTTTGTGCGGGGTTTGCATTTTTCCCTTCTCCAACTTTCCTTTGAACATTCCTTCCTTGTGATCCATCCCCTGACACGTTGTGTCCTTTGGCTTAGCTCGTGGCACTAACCCATGACACCTCCTTGTCAGAGAGGTGATGGTTTTTTCCTCCTGTGATATTCTGCTGACAATTCCCTGCGTTATTGTTTTATTGAAGTGTCCAGGAGCTTTGATTTTTACAAAGATAAGAGATCACATGGCTGAAGCTCAGGAGAAAAGTCACCAAAAAAAAAATGTTGTTCAGGATCAAAGAGAGCGATCAGAGAGGGAGCAAGAGAATTTAGGGCAGTGCCAGAGACTTTGCTGAGAACTTTCACCATGGAGAGGTTATGGCTGGCTGGTCCCTGGAGAATCCAAGAGAATTTGATATCAGTGTGAAGAGCAGCTCCATGAGAGGCACTGATCAGTCTGCACCCAAGGATAAGACAGTGGAACAGATTGTTTTATCTCAGGCAATATTCACCTGAAAAAAAATCACGTAATAAAAAAATCCCCCACACATTTCAGACTGAATTAAATAAATGTCATCAGTGGAACTGCTTGACATTTTTGGAGGACAGCTAGGTTAGCTGCAGCTAGAAAAAGACAGAATGACATGATAATAGTGATTTACATTTCAGTTTCAAAGTGAGTTTGGAAGGGGTTCTGCATCCTGGCTGGAAGTTAGGCCAGTGGTGGAATCCAGTGCTGACCTCTCCAGGGGTTACAGAGCTGGGACACAAACACAAACTTCCATGTTGCTCTCTCAGTGTTTCCTTTGTCAATTTGTTTTGATTTGAGCAGATCAGGAAGGAAAGATTTCCTCTTTTAACATTTCACAGTGAGGGGGAGAAAACCCCCAATTTTTAAAAGCAGTGTTCAGTATTTTCAGTGTTGTTTGACTGCTTGGTGTCTGTGAGGATCTAAAGATGTGTTTGATTGTTTGATTTTGAAGCTTAAAGGGAAAGGAATGGAAAAGCCCATCCTGGGGAGGATGGGATGAGATGAGAGAGCATCCCTGAGGCTGGATATTGATACCTGGGCTGGAACATGGTCAACAAAAACCTTGGAATTTGAGGTGGTGACAGGGATTCTCTGCTGGATCTGCCAAACACCTCGAGCTGATCTGGAGAGTGGAGGCTCTGAGCAGGCAGAACACAGGAACAGTTTTGTAGGAATTTTGATGACACTAAATGGACACAGCAACTTATATTTATAGTAGTGGGGCTCTTCTGTGTTTAGTTTGGGATTTGTGTGGATTGCTTTTTAATTGCTAAAAAAAAAGAATTTAAAACACAAGTATAAAGCAAAGACAAGTTTAAAACACAAGGATGAAGCCTTGGAAAAAGAAGAGCTGTGGGCAGAGGAACAGTGCCAAGAAATTAATGCAGGAATATATTGGTGAGCTCAGAGACAGTGGGATGCAGGATCCCTGTCACCCAATTTTCCATTCTCTCTTATTTTCTGAGTTTCATATATTTACATTAAAGAGTTCTCTGCTATCATCCTGTGCTACTGCAAGAGGCCACAAGTCTGTGACAATTAAACAGGAACATTTAATGCAATTCCGATCCCTGACAGTTCCTTAATGCTGCTTATCCTGCCTTTCCTTTCAAGATTTAGTCATCCTAGATTTCCTTCCAAATGTGAATGAGGTGGCTTAAATCAAACCGTGAATTATGCTTCCAGTTATTATGTGCTTGCTAATCAGGATGGAAATGAAAAGTTGGTTGTCAACCAGGGCTCTTTCCCACAATATCCAGGAAAGTATCAGGATTAGGCAGTTTAACAACAAAGGGAAACTGGATTGCACCTTGAGGAAGAAAGAAATAACCTGCTAGGCAGGAAGAATAGAGGAACAGAGATTTTTGCCAAATAAGCTTAAAAAAAATAAATATACTAATAATTAAGAGGGCCTGTGAGTGACGCTGGTGAGGACAGAGCTGTGATGCTTCCTGTTAGTAAATACAAAGAATGGGCTCTAATAGGGCTCCAGGGGAAAGTCATAGCTTGGGAATAGCCTTGGGAAGAAAGACAAACATACACAGAGGATGCAAAAACAGTGTGAAAAGTGATTCATGGGCACTTGATGCTATTCCTAATTGTTAAGGCTTTATTGTATGAAAGCATTCCCCCAAAGTGAACAAAGCCTGTTGATTTCCAAGCAGTTTGAATCGCATGCCCGGGGCCAGCCAAGGCTGTGGGGAACACCTGGGGATAGCCAGGAAGGCTTTCCCTGGATATCTGCTCCAAGCAGATAATAAATATATTTATGGAATATTTAAATATTCCAGCAGAGTGTGCCGAAGTGCGGCCGTGCTTAGCAGGACTGGAGATGGAACGTGTGGGAGCTTCCAGCCGCGGGATTAAGGGCCTGCAGCAGCTGGAGAGGTGTCAGTGAAGGGCTGGTCCAGTGCAGGGCTTGGCTGCAATTCTGTTCCTGTAGACTCAAGCTGTGTTTTATGGGTCTCCTAAACTGCAGGTGCCAGGACCTCCCCAGGCCAGAGTAAAACTCGCTGCTCTCTTCCAAAGAGGTTTAAAAGTCACTGCTGTCTTCCAGAGAGGAAGAGCTCTGCGTTTAGAGAAGCAGCTCCTAAACCAATGCAAAACCAGAGTGGTCTGAGCGTGGCAGGGTGACCAGTGCTGGGACTTGGCTGGATCTCTGCCTTTGGAGCTGCTCTGGATTCTGTGTTCTTTGAGTCCCTGGACTTGTGCTCCTCAGCCACATCCATCCTCACACTGCACTGAATTTGCGTTGTCAGTATGGTTCATTTAACAAACACCACAGAACTCATTTCTGCAACAACATGGAATTTCTCAAGGAAATATCAGGAAAATCTGTCTTGGTGGAGTGAATTTCAAATATACTAAAGGTTGTGAGCCAAGAACCAGAACATGCTTACTGCTCGTTGTGTCATTCAGACATGAGGGAAAACAAAAGGTTGCTGTGATCATTAGTGGAGATTTGGATCATTAACCTCCACAACAACTTTAAGCAATTTATTTTCCAGATTAGATCTTCCCTTCTTTTCTACCTGTGTTGACAATCAACTTCTATGAGCTGCCTGGCAGGAAAAGTCAGGAGAGCACACACTCCTGATAAATCTCTGGGATTAAAGGCACGTGTTTAATATTTAGTCACCTTGAGAATACATAAGTATTCAGATGGAATTATAGGCAGTATTTTGGAAGCTCTCAGTGATTTGGAAGTTTGTGTTTGTTCTTTACTAATGGGATGTTTAGGAAAGCAAAGGACCTGTCTTGGCAAGAAATCCATAAGGAAAGACACAGGCCAAGAGCTGAGGAAAAGTTCTCAGGGTGGGAGGGAAGGGATTCAGGATTGTACCCCGGAGAACAATCTCCTCTGCTTTGTCTGTTCTGATTACAGATTCAAGTAGTGAAGTTTCTGCTCTTACTCCTGGGAAAAATCTGTGGGTTTGTGTTACTCGTGACTTGGGCCATTCCTTAAAGCGGGGAGTGAGGAATGTTCATCATTCATATTTTATTGGTGTTCTCTGAACTTTCAACATTTACATTGAAAAGCGTGAAAAGAAAAACACTGGGAAGCTGTTTGCAGGAATGGTGCCATGGAGACACGTGTGCCTTTGTAAAATACACACAGCAACCCTCATGGACATTGATGCACTTGTCTGCTCAGACCCCGTTGAAGTTGTTGTTCCTGTATGGAGATTTTAAAATCAAATTAAGACAACCAAACAAAAACCAACTCCAACACAGCATAATTCCCAGCTTGCCCCAAGCTTCTGAATCTTGCTAGGAAAGCCAGCAGGTCAGAAAAGTTGGCCTCTCTAAGCCCCAGCACCTGCATCCATTTTTATGCCTCAATTTGAATAACCAATGGAAAAAAAACATGGGGATAAAAGGGGATACAAGGACCAGTCCCCTTCTCACCATCTGGCTGGGGGTGGGTTCCCAGAAGGGCACTTTAACCATCAAATATCCCAATATTGACAGGTTCAGCGCTCAGTTTATAAATATCAGTGACATCTGTCTCCCTTGGAAGTCACGTTTTCAGTGCAGCCGCCCTGAACCTGCCTCTGACAGGCTTGGAATCTCAGGAGGTTGGAAGGAGCCATGAGCAGGAATGTCACATCCCTGCATGAGTCCCCACCTCAGCTGGGACTGCAGCAAACAAAATAAACACTCTGACCACGTGTATTTTAAGGATGATCTCTTCCCAGTGACTCTGCCTTGCACTCTGGCTCTTGGCACTGGGACCAGACTGGGGGAAGCTGGGAGTTCTGCAGTTATGGCTGTAGGGCTGCTTTTTTCTTACCCTTTTTCTTCAAAACCAGGGTGATGGCCCAGGTGAATCCCAGAGCCACCCATCCAAACACCCAGTGGTGAATCCAAACTGTCCCAGCACATCTGGCTCCTTCCCAGTGGGCTGCAGTGATTGGTTTGGCTGATTTCCTTTGCTGTAGCGTCTCTCTTGGTGGGGCAGCTGGATTAAAGCAAATACATGAAATACTGTGCTCCTTACCATGTAACAGACCAGGGCAAATATTCCTACTTTTGGGAAAAGGCAAAGGATACACACAAGGAAGTGAGATCCCTTCAATCCAACCTGCTCCCTCCCAGTTTGGCATGAGGACAATGTGGAACTGGAGGCACAGACCCTGCTGGACTGAGCTTTTTGTTATGACTGATCAGCTTCTCCTCACTTGGACAGTGAGAAACAACTTTGCTGCTTGTTTTTAAAATATTTAGTTCTGCCAGAGCTTTTATTTCTCTTCCCCAGAGTCAGTTTTGACCCCTCTGATTCCTTTCTGTGCTCCTACTCTTATGAGTGATGTGTTATTATCTCTCCTTGCCTTCCATGAATTGCCCATAGGCCAGGAACCCTTCCCAGAGCTCAGGGGTGGCAGGGCTGACCCTCACACAATTATCAGCTCCAAGATCTGTAAGACAGCTTTGCTTTGGGGAAGACAGGAATGATAAATACTTTGCAAAAGAAAATCAGTGGTAGGAATTAGAGGAGAGGCACTGAGCAGGAAAAGCAGCTCAGATTTACAGAAAAAGCTTAGTGATGTGTCAACATGAATTGATAACCACAATTTCAAGCTGGCATTTCAATTTCTAGTTTTAAAAAAATAAATTAATTAATGAAACCTCCCCTCAAAAAATAAACACTCAGATTCTGGTTGCTTTCTTGCCCAACATGCTTGGACTTGATCTCAGAGGTCTTTTCCAACCTAAATGATTCTTGGGAGAGAAAACAGCCTGGTTTGGCCCCAGTATAGCTGATTACACATCTCCACTGCAACCCCCAGAAGAGCCAAGTGTTTATGGCCCTCAGCAGGCCATAAGCCCAGTTTTATGACCTGTGAAAAGCTCAAGCCACGATGATGCATTGGGTCACCCCAAAGCAAAGTGCAGAGAGAGAGCACGGCCAGAGCAGCACAATCCCTTTGGCTCCACGGATTTGTTTCAGCAACGTTAAAAATACATGGAAATGTCCTGCTGGGGCAGGGCTGGAGGCAGAAAATGCAATTTGTTCCATGGTCTGGGCCACAGCATCCCAGCCAGGCCCTTGTGGGGCAGTGGCAGCTGAGCTGAGGCAGCCGATGACGGGAGGCTGAATCTGAGCGTTATTGCAAAATCCACTGTGTGGGAGCTGAGGAGAGGATCCCAGCTGGCAGCTGGGAGTGAGAAATGCTCCCTTCTGCTTTGGCTCTGATTTAGCCCCAGTGTGTTCTCCCTGGGGCAGGAGCTGTGCAGTTGGGGCTCTCTCAGTCCCGGGTTCAGCACGGCCACGCCGTGGCCAGGACAGCCTGGGCTTGCTGCAGGACAGGTGTCCAATACTGGGGTTCTCTGCAGGGTGTGAGCCTCCAGGTTTGTTCAGATAAGGCAGGATTCTTTTTTGGGGAGCAGGTTTTAGGAAAATGCCGTTTGATAAAAATTCCCAGCATGGAATTTCGCCTTAAAACGAGAAAGAGGGCAAGTCCCCAATCTGTGGTGGCTGCAGCCTTATGTGGGATGCAGAAGTGAGGCAGAAGGAGGACCTGTAGATTTTCCTGCATTTTAGGTGATTCCCTCAACTCCCAGGCTATTCCTCAGTCCTTATTTTGTTTTCTGCCCTCTCCATTCACAGACATCCCCCTTTTCTGAGGCTTTAGCTTTGTTTCATTACAGACAAGCTGCATTGTCAAAGTTTGAGGAAGTTTCATGGCAGAGGAAAAGGTTTCCTGGGCAAACCTGATAATATAAGCAAAGCAAAACCCATTTATCTCTAGTGCAGGTGCTGCCTGTACTCAGGTACCAGCTGAGGGAACTTTGGGGGCAGTCAAGGTGAAGGGAGGGGTTTATCTGCATCAGTGGTTCACCTTTGGAGGTTCCTTCTGCAGCTTGAAAAGGTGGAAAGCAGAGGTTGCTTCATTCAGGTCAGGTCCTGAATCAGAGGGGAAAATATTGAAGCAAAAGGATCCAGTCCAGCATTTCTGCTTGAAATAAGCCAAGGCATCCTCACCTTGCAATGCCCATCTTTCCACTTGGAGATGGAGTTTTTTTTTTTTCCTCTTTTTAGCCCCAGTGTGAACTCTCCTGGGCTGGGATAATGGGGTATTTTGAACAGTAGCTGTTGCTGTGCTGCCTAAAACGAGCTGTACAAGAATAGCCTGCTCCCCAAAATACAAGTTGTCTTTGAGTTCCAAGTCCTATAAAAGCTCTTTTGCCTGTGGAGCACATGCCAGATGGAAAGTGCCCCTCTGATTTCCTCCAAACACGCGTGCAGCTGTTCCTGCTTCCCCTTTTTTTTTCCCTAATGAAATTTTTAGACCTCACCTGTTGACACAGGCATTATAGGGTTGGGATTTGTGTGCGTGTATGTGGGTTTTTTTTTTTTCATCCCTTGTTCTCCTAAAGGAAAATGACTTGAGATGTTTTGGAGAAATGACAGAGGGCAGAAGCTGTGAAAATACCTTTGACATAGTTTTAAGGGTGGGAAATCTCAGATACCGCCAAGCCTTTGTGCCCACAATACAGAGCCTGGCTGGAAAGAGTCTTTGTTTAGAGCTTGTTTTATTTGGTGAGACAGAAGCTGGAAACTGCCCAGGTCTTAGGGGGAATACCAAGCATTTAGCCTGGCCAGAAATAGAGCCCCAGCTTAGGACACACTGAAACAAGTGGAAGACAAAGTGATGACCCAGATCCAAGTTATTAAGGGTAAATACATATTGACAAGATTGGGGATTAGGTGAAGGTACTTACGCACTGAAGGAACTGTCTACACTCTGTGCCAAGGAAAGTTGATGCTGCAATCTGGGGCTTGCTCAGAGCAGCTGACTTTTCATTAAAAAGAAGATAACCAGCTCAAAACTAAAAAAAAAATTCTCCTTTCTCCCAGCATCTGCTGTGTCGGGAATGAAACCAGGGCATGAAAACCTCATGATAACTCTGGCAGGGAGTGCCTGGCTGCTGCAGGGTGGCAGCCAGGGTGGTGCCAGGTAAGGATGTGGCTCGTGGCGGTGTCACAGCTCACATGTGTCCCCCTGGCAGCAGCCTGGGCTCTCAGCTCACCTTGAAGTGCCCCCTCCGCTGCGACTCGCAGCCCTGTCTGCTCACAGGCTTAGCAGAGCCTTCCGTGTCTGGTGATGCTCTTAAGGATGACCCAGGAGAGGGGGAAAATAAAGGTTCCTAAAATAGGGGTTGAAGGAGGACAAAAGATTTTCATTAACCGTTTTACGTACGTGAGCCCTGCGTGAATGGTGGTGATAAAAAACCAGGGGGTCAGGGAGCAGGTGGAAAATGATTCTCAGGGGAGAAGTTCATTGTGACTGAGCTGAGCTGTCCCATCTCTTGGCTCATATCTCTGCCTGAATGCATTTAGCAGGTAATATCCCTCTGTTTAGCTGCCGTTTGGGGCACATAATTCTCTTTTTAGAGGCTGCACTGAGGATGTGCCCTGCTCTCCCATCACACCTGGAAGATGAGGGGTGCATTTATTGGGATATCAGCACCTCTTGCTGTCATTGCCCAGGACTCATAGAGGAGATGTCAACAACAGCCTGGTTCCTGCAGCTGGTAAATAAACAATCATTCCCCTGCACAAAGCCAGAGGTGGGAATATTTTGGGGCGGGCTCTAAATCTACATTATTCGCTCAGGTCAAGCCCCATTGTTTGGACACAGTCTCAGATTAGGAAACCTCAATTCTTTCCCCATTGGATTAGCTGACAATATCCCGGGTCAAGAAGCACGTTGGCTTACAGAAAGCCTCATGACATTGTTAGGGCTAAATTTAAGGCTGTTTAAATGCTTAAGGGTGCAGACAGATCCTTAGGTGCTCCTGAAAATCCCAGCGGGCATTCTTGGAAGTGGTGTACAAATATCTCAGGGTTTCATTAGTCTGGTGGGTCTGGGAAAAAGGAAAATCTCTTCACCTTGTGTCATGCAAGCCTGAGTCTGTTCCAGTTTCTAACAATACAGAAAGAGCAAAGATTATTTGTTCTGGAGCAGAAACAGAGCATTTAACCAAAAAGAAAAATCTTTCACACCAAAGTGATGCTTCATTTGTGCTTTAGTGTTTTTTAATGGACATATTTTATTTTAATAATATTGAAGTAAAACTTGAAACTTTTCTCAAGTGAAAATTTGGCTAGAAATGAATTTCAAACCTATTTTATTGTGGTACTACACTTTTTTCCTGGCAGTTTTTTCATAGAATCACAGAACAGTTTGGGATGCAAGAGACCCTGAGGATCATCTCCTTCCACCTCCTGCCATGGGCAGGGACACCTTACACTATCCCAGGGTGCTCCAAGCCCCATCCAACCTGGCCTTGGACACTTCCAGGGATGGGGCAGCCACAATTTGCTGCAGCCAAGGACACCCCAGGGTGGTTTCTGGGTCATGTTGACCTCAGGGCTGCTCTCCATCCAGTGCCCAAAGGTGAATTTGTAGCAACAATCCAGGTATAGCACAGCTCCTTCTGAAAGTTTTCCTTGGTTGCTCTTTCCTTTCTTTTCCTCTTTATTCATCAAATATCCTCCAGAATTTGGCCTGTGACTTTTAAGCTCTTAGGACTTCAAATTTCTGGACAGAAACAGCTTGGGGGCAGCTGGGATGTGAACTGGGATTTCTGAGCTGTCCCCCATAGGTTTGAAGTCTGTCAGTGCCCAGGGATGAAGGGTTTTGGAGGCTGCAGCACGATGGGACCCAGGGCTATTTTCATCCCCACAAACAGAGGGTATTTTCACAGCAGAGTGAGCAGGAAGTTATTGTTGCAGCTTACCTTGAATAGACAAAGGGGAAATCACCAGCAATCCCAGCACAAGCTCCTGCTCCTCCAGCATCCAACCATGGCAGGAGCTTCTGGGGCTCAAAACAAACACGGAGCTCTGCTCTATTGTTCCCTAGTTTTCTATAGCCCTTGCTTGTTTAAAAAATGATTTAGAAAGGCTGCGAGCACAGAGCCAGGCTTTGTGTTTCTCTTTGTGTGTGTGAGTTCAAACTTGATCCCATTCAAGTTGGGAGGATTTATTAAAAAAAAAAAAATAATTCCATCATTATTTTCCTACTTGGTGGAGGGGTTGTTGTTGTTGTTGTTTCAGTTTTGAGTCAGCTTCCTGTGTTTACTTTGCAGCCTGCTCTGGTGCTGTGCTCACTTCTGGTGTTTACTGGGTTTAACAGCTGCAAACCTGCAGGAAGGGCTCACCAGCTCTTCCTGTGCCTTTCTGAAGGGTGCCCTGAAAACAGGCGGGGTCAAAGCAGGATTAGAAACCTCCTGCCCCCCTCTCCCTGCTGGCCTCGATGAAGTCCATAAAAGCACATTGTAAATAATGGGTTCTGCAGCTTCCTGGAAAAAGACTCAAAGTCCTTTCAGGCAGCACCTGACACAGACACCTGAAATATCCTCCATGGAGGCAGCCCAGGTTTGTTGTATCCAACACCTGCCTGGTAACTCCTGCTGCTTCCCAGCACTGACGTGGCCTTGCTCAGGTGGATTGTGAGGGGTTATCCCAAGCACTGGCACATCCCCCAGCTCCCTTTGGAGCAATGAGCCTAATGGATCTGCCTAATGAGGAATCATTCACTTGAGGCCTCTCTCAGATGTGTTTTTCATTTATTTCTGCAAAACTGGAGCTGCTGTCCCTGTGTGGGCACAGCCCCCCCAGGTGTGACATTGCTGGGACATGGAATAAAGGCAGGAGGAATTTTCCCAGCAAGGAGCCCCAAGATAAAGGTTCATAAAATCATGGAATCATGGAATGGTTTGGCTTGGAAGAGACCTTTAAACATCATCTAGTCCAACCCAGCTGCAGTGAGCAGGGACACAACTGGATCAGCTCAGAGCCACATCCCACCTGAGCCTGAATATTCCCAGGGATGGGACATCCACCACCTCTCTGGGCAGCCTGGGCTGTTGTTCACCAATCTCTTGGTAAAATCTTCTTCCTTATATCTCATCTAAATCGTCCCTCCTTGAATTCTCAGAGGTCTCAGAGGTTGGACTTGAGGATCTCAGAGGCCTTTCAAAGCCATTCCCCTTCCCCACACACAGCCCAACACCTTTCCACCTCTCGTCTTCCTTACCAGCACTACGAGGTGGGTGCTGATGGTGCCTCACATCAAAACCCATCCCCAAAAAGGCTTCTGTTTCCTGTGCTGCCCTGGCTGAGCAGAAGTTCTGCCAGTCTGGGTTATTTAAAGGATGTAAAGCAACTCTGAGCCCTGTTATAAAAGCAGCAAGGAAAGAAAAAAGAGCAGTTTGCATTGTCTCTGCTCCTCTGCTGGGGAAGCAGCACCACCTACCACCCACTCCCACCCTCCAGTTGACAGCTGGGGAGGGGGGCAGTCACTTTTTGGCAAAGCTGGGGGCTGACATTACCATACTTGGCTCACATCCTCCTGCTAACACTTTCTTTCCAGTTAAAATTACTCTTCTTCAAACGTAAGCAAACTCCTTTGGCATTTTGGGAAGAGGGGAGCAAACATTTCCAGAAAAATTAACCCTAAAATACAGGCTAGATTTGTATTTCCATCAATGAAAATAGCATAGCCAAAGGGAGAACCTCCTCCCCTTCACTTGAACTGGTGTAAAAGGCTTTGATCAGTAGAGTTTAATCCAATTTGTAGCAGCAAAACAAGAGAGATGCTCCCAGTCGCAGGGTGGGAGTGTTGGGGTGTCCTCTGTAGCACCAGGGGTTGGACTGGATGATCCTTCTGGGCCAGGATTTTCCAACTCAGGATTTTCCAACTCAGGATTTTCCAACTCAGGATTTTCCAACTCAGGATTTTCCAACTCAGGATTTTCTGTTATTCTGTGTCACTTTAAACGTTTTTCATCACTTCTGTGTGGCTGGGGGAAAAGCCTTGCTCATGCCCTGCACGTTGTGCCCACAAAGCATTGAAGTTTCAAAGGCTTTAGAGCACCACATGTAACTTAAATGCTCTTCAGTGCCATCAAAACTTTTATTTTCCTGATTTCCCTGTGTTTTCTGAGGGGTGTGAAGAACCAGCAGCAGCAGTGTTAAAGTGCTGCCTGCCTGGGAGACACGAGGGATGAGTGTCACCAAACAAAACCAGGAAAGAGGGAGAGGAAGGGCACTGTAGTGAAGGACAGGAAGGTGGAAATTAAAAACAAGGAAAGCAGAAGAAGGATGGGCACATCCAACTGAAATAGCACACGGGGGAAAACCCTCCCAGCAGCAGCTACGGACTGTCCTCAGGGAGAGAGAGATGGGGCAGGAGGAAGGAGGGGGAAAATGGCACAAGATCCTTCCCTAAAAAAAATGGAAACATTTCACTCTCAAAACCTGAAATCCAAAGCTCTTTTGCAGCAGAACTGAGGGAGAAAGAAACAAAGTTATTATGAGACACCAGGGCTTGTTCTCTCCTCCACCTGCAGGTATTTGGGGGTCTGAGCTTTCTGGGCCTCCCAGGCTTTTCTTCTTCTCCTGCTGACACCAAGGAATTTAGAAAATACACAAGATGTCACATTAGTTAAGGTTTCATTTTATCTTTTTGGCTGTGTTTTTGTTTCTTTGTTAACTGTTTCATCAAAAGTGGGAAGGGAGGAGAACCAGGTGACATAAAAGAGCAAGACAAATGCCTCTGGTTCCTTATCAGAATCACATAATTGAGCAATCTCCTTATTACAGAAATATTTCAGGGCCGGACCCTGGGTGTGCTGGGCAGTGGGGTTTTGCAAGGAATTAAATAAACTGCTGATTTTGCAGGATGAAGTTAAAATGCAAAGTGCAGCCCAAGTGTGTAGAAGTGAGAGAGAGAGATTTGGATTTTTCTGAGCAGAAAACAAAATGTGAAAAGCTCTGCAGGAATTCTCAGAAGTGAATACATTTACCTGTTGAAAGATTTCTCTTTCCCTTTGAGATCTAGGTTGGGATTAATTTTAATGTTTAGCAGAGCAATGAAATTCAGATTCTTTTTCCTTTTTAATAGCTTTGATGACTATTTTTTTAATCAATCCCTCACAAATCCACCAATGTGGGACCACTGTACATCGTCCCTTGGCTTGGGCCCATAGAAAACAATGGCTGAAATCCCATACATGCTTTGGCACCCACTCAATATCCAGTACATTCATTTATGCTAAATTTATTCCTGTTTTCAATATTTCCAGTGTGCCCTAACCCTTCTGACCTACAATCTGCTGTAAATCCCTTTTACTACTCACTGACATGTGACTTTATAAATCATGAGTGGGGCACTAAGAGGATCCTATAACCAAACCCGGTATTTAGACTACAATGGAAAGGTCATCATTCTGGGCATGTTTAAAAGGCAGAGCTTGCAGGAGCAGTTAGCACATGATTCAATCTTTGACCTTAAAAGCAAAAGGAAACCCAGGTTCCTGCTCCCTCCCCGTTACTCCACACACATCATTTTATTTAAAATCCTGCGTTTAGCAGAGAGCCAGAGCAGTTTGAATTATTCATTCCTCAGAACCCACATCTTGGGAATATCTGGCACCAGCAAATGCTGTATTGCTCTGAAATTCAGAGGGTGTAGAGATCCAGCTGCTCCCCAAGGCCTTTCCCAGAGGAGGGAGAGGCTCCACACATTTTCCTGCCATGTTTTGCTCACTGGAAACTTCAGATATTTTGCTATAACTGGAGCAAAATTGCAAAGCTGAGGCACTGTGTCCATCAGACACACAGAGATTGCAAAGGTGACAGTTTTACATGAAAATGCTTGTGAACATATCCTGGAGATTTGGGGTGAAATGAGAGAATTCAGCTTCTTGCTGCGATCAATGGAAAAGTCCCTGTCAGCTGCCCTGGAGTTTATTCTTACAACATTTTTGGGTGCTCATTTTACTGCCTGTTCCTAAGGCATAAATTGGAAGTGCCTGTTAATCTTTAAAAGGAGACTGAGAGGAGGCTCAAGTGGAGACATTTCCAATACCTAAAATCAGGGAGGATGAAGCCACCTTTTGTGCATGAGGCACATCAGGAATCACAGAACCACAGGAAGGTTTGGGTTGGAGTGACCTTAAAGCTCATCCCATTCCACCCCTGCCATGGCAGGGACACCTTCCACTGTCCCAGGCTGCTCCAAGCCCCATCCAACCTGGCCTTGGGCACTTCAGGGATGGGGCAGCCACAGCTTCTCTGGGCACCCTGTGCCAGGGCCTCCCCACCCTCACAGAGAAAAAATTCTTCTCAGTATCCCATCCAAACCTACTCTCAGTCAGTTTGAAGCCATTCCCATGTCCTGCCACTTTTGTGAGTGGTATTGATCAGTGCTCAGCACCCTTGGAAAGTTTCCTCTCCTGCCCTGGGGATGCTGTCCCAGAGGCTGCAGCCAGCACTGAACGTGACCACAGCAAACCCACTGTTTGATTTTTGTAGCTCTGAACCCGCAACTTCACCCAGTCTGTGTTTTCCTTGCTCATCTGCTGCTTCCCCCATCATTCCCAGCCAGCTGAGAGTCTCATCACTTGCAGGAATCGATTTGTTTTCAGTGCAGGGACAGCACGTGTGTGTGTGTGTGTGAAAAACTGTTCCAGTGCAGAC
Organism: Climacteris rufus; assembly: GCA_013398175.1. Taxonomy (NCBI): domain Eukaryota; kingdom Metazoa; phylum Chordata; class Aves; order Passeriformes; family Climacteridae; genus Climacteris; species Climacteris rufus. Next base: position 187,874 of record VZRZ01002383.1, on the reverse strand, counting down.
TCATCCATGAGCAGAGAGAATTCTGTGAGTAAAAATCACTGGTGCTGCTCTCCCCATCAGCCACTGAGGCTGTTATTTCCCACTTTTCTTGCATTTCCCACTTTTCTTGCCTAGTCCCCTCTCAGAATTCACCTTGCCTTTCCTGGCTGCTGGTTTGCAAGCACTTACACCCCTCTGCAGGGGAGGCAGACCACGATGCTGTAGGTAAATACAAAGGGAACCCAAACTGGTTGCAAAAACCGAAACAAAACCAAAACAAAAACATAAACCTATAAAAATTCAGAGCTTTTCCCTTGGCAGCTCTTGTAATAACAGACTACTGCTCCTAACATTGCATAACGTGAGAGAACATTCCTCACTGCACAGTGATGTAATATGACATCTGGTACTTGCAAACTCCAGCCATACCCTCACTATAGGTTGCCTTGACTTGTGACGGTACTTGCAGGATACTCAGTGTGTGGAAAGTGTGTGTGGCAACACACAGCTCTCCTGGGGACTGCATTCCTTCTGCTGGCACAGCCTCTGCTTGTCTTTCCTTGCCCAATTTCATCCCATTTCCAGTTGCAGTCCTCCTGCAGAGGCATCTCTGCCAAAAGCCGCAGCTGGGGTTAGAGGAGGTGAACAGCAGCACGTCAGGTCAGTGCTCTTTGGGTGCCTCTTTTCAGGTATGGAAGTTGCAGCATGTAGAAATATTTCATATATTCTTCACCTGTGTTATCAGTTTTAGGGATTGATGCACTATTTTAAGCCTATCTCAAAGTTTTGGCAAATGTTCCTTGCAGGGGCCTTGCCTGGCCACAGAACTTGCCCTGATTGTTCACCCTAAAAAGCGCAAGGACAGTGCTTGTAATGTGCCCTAAAATTTAATTTCTTCTAAATTTAATTATAATTTAAGAGATACTTTGAAGTCCAGACACAGTCTCCTTTCTGCAAAGTGTAGTGTCCAGTGCAGGGGCTGCTGGTGAGACAGGTTTGTGTGTGCAGGAGCTGGGGTCAGAGGAGAGATATGATGGAAATACAGCTGGGACTTTCCAAAGTGCTCCCACTGGGCTCAGCATTCCCACTAAAAGCACTGGGACAGCAAGGAAACCTGAGCTGGCTTTGCAGCACTGGGATCAGTGTCCTTGCAGCACTCACTCCCTGCCCTGCTGCCTCTCCCTGCCCTGTCCCTGCTGCTCCTCCAGTGCTTGGATTGAATTCCCCCGTGGAACACGAGCCGAGGATCTCCCATGCTCTATTTTTACTCCACGTTTGGATCACTGGGTTTCAAGAAGGATTTACCTTCCAGGTTGTGTTACAAATACCTCTCACAGTCTCTTCTCACCTTTTCCCCTCTCACCCAAATCGTTTTTGCCATCTCCCAGGGATCCTGTTTCTGTGTTTTCCCCACTTGTCCCAGTTCCTCCAGCCCAGTGACAGCCGGGGACTGAGGGTCCAGCTGACCACAGAGACCTTTTACCTGCCCAGGTGTTTGTTGGTTTGTCCCTGGGGCACTGCTGGGACACAACACCCAGCTCACAACTGCACCACAACTTCAGCAAACTCTGCCTTGAGTGCTTTGCCCCTCCTTCGTTTTCCACCTTGAAGAGGGGGAGAAAAAAGGAAAGAAAAGGCAGGAAAAAATCCCTGTTAAAATTCATTTGCACTCTTCTGCTTGTTTGGCAAAATTGCAACATGGGAGGCACAAACCCAATGACAATGTGCCTCCATCCAGCCAGAAACAGCTGCTGGGGGGTGAAGTTTTAGGCCAACAAGGCTGGAATTAGCACAGGTTCAAAAGGCTCCTTCCAATGGGGCCAACAAAATTTCACCAGTCACTGGTGTGAAAGCTTAACTGGTGTGAGAGCTTTACTGGTGTGAGAGCTTTACTGGTGTATGTGGAGGGAACATGTCCCACATTTAGGAGGGCACAGGTGGCCTTGTCCTTCCCACACAGCTGCCACCAAAACCCCAAGGCCATCACACTGAATTAGGGTCACCAGCCCTTCATCTTCATCAGCTTCTTGAAGCACTCAGGGCTTGTGGGGTTTTATTTTTTCCTAACATTTCCATACTCTTGCTTTTTTTGGGGAGAGCCTTGCATTTCTAGAAAGGCAATTGGTAAACATCACAAAAATGTCATGTACATTTGCACGTGCTTTAATATAAAATCAAAATTAATCACTTCAGGTTATAAGAGATGTTGCTGTTCTTCTCCAAAATTAATTACCTGAAAATAAGAAACATCAGTATTAAGAAGCATCTCATTAATATCTGTGTTGAATGAAATGTGAATAAACCAGCTCCTTCTCTTGTCACTGATAGTGGCACTGTTCAATGTGCTCTTCAATAATGTTAATTAATATGGATGCCTTATATTCTCATTAGTTATAAATAGCTGAAGTGGCTGGTAGGTGATGTTTGCCATGTCTTTCTTCTCTTTTGTTTGTTTTGGATTTTTAAGTTTTATTTTTGTTTTGTCTTGAATTGAATTATTTTTCTTTAATTATTTGTCTCTAATTTAACTATTTGGAATTGTTCATTTTGGTTTTTTGAGCTTTCTCTGAACATGTCCCACTATAATCCACCACTGTGGGACTTTAGGATCAGTTTATAAATGGTGATGCAGAAACATCCAAGTAAATTCATAAGGATTTAAACTGGAATTCATTCCATGCTTACAGTGTGTTTTTTTCTGTCTCTTCCATCCAGATTATAATTCATTCTTGATTTCTGACTCATCTGCAAAGGAAAAGAGAATGAGATCAGCATTCTTGCAGTGAAAGGGGACTGAATTTTCTTTATTTAATTTTTAATACTGAATAGACAGAAGATTCAGATTCTTTACTATTCATCCAATAATCCCTATTAAAGTATCAGCCCAGGTGGGAACAAAGAGATTCCTTTACATGCAGAACATAAATTGATAGGAAAAAAAAGGAAATAATTATTGCAAATACCACATTGTACCTTCTAGATATGGCCACTGTACAAATGGGAAATATTTTGTTAATGAAGGCATTTTGAAGAAAAAAAAATATTTTAGACTCAATTCTAGAAGGTTTATCAAGTTCTAATGTGAATGAACTGTCCAGCACTTTGGGACCATCCTGCTGCCCATGTATGTGCCACCATCAGTGCTCTGGTGACAGGGATGCAGAGGCACAATCCCAGTGCCCACTGCCTCCAGACAATTCCCAAACTGCTGAAACTAACCCAGCAAACATCCTGGCATTGGAGTTGTGAGAAAAATGACTTAACACAGCCAAAAATAGTCAGGGGGCAAAGGGATGGCAGGTTGGGGAGAAAGAAATCTTGGATTGGCAGCCTTTGGACCTGAAGTTATTCCCAAAGTCACAGACTGGTGGCAAAGGAGGGTGAACTCGATCACTTCACCTAAAGAAATCCAAGAGAAATGTTCTCTCAGTGCCGTTTGAATTGAGGGCTCAGTTCCCTGGGGGTGTTTTTGGGGTTGGTGGAGCTCCCTGAGAGCTGGGCACCTGGAGCAGAGGTCAGCGGAGGAGAGGGGCACAGGGTATGGAGCAGGGGTGGGAGTTACAAGAAAAGAGCTTGGGAACAAAGAGGGGAAGCAGAAATCCCGAGCTCTGACAGTCCCTTGGACTGGGGCTGGGAAGTCATCCATAATCCTCTGGAAGACTGGCCTTCCAAAGGAGCCATTGTTTGAGTCCTGGCGTGATTTGTGCCTGTACTTTCTATGGAAGAGTTTCCCTAATTATTCGAGGTCATGGAGCTGTGATTTAATCACGGGGATTTCCTCTGGTGCCAAGGGGGAGAAGATCCCACAGCTGGCACCTCTCTGTGCCTACACAAACCTGCCTTCCTGCAAGGGATTCGGGAAGGTTTTTCTTCTTCAAAGCACAGGTTCGTACTGAGGCAAGTCCCTGACAGTGGAAACCAATCCAGCTCCTTGAGAAGGCATTTTTAAGGAATGCTGCCAACTAGTATCTACTGGCCCTTGCTTAGGTGACTTTTTGACGTGCACTAAGAGGGTGTTTTAATTAACACTTCAAGAAAAGCAGGGGAAAGAATGATTTCTCAACTTTTCAAAGGTCAGAAGGTGCTCAGACATCATAGAATTGGACGTAGGGCAAGAGCCTAAAGAGACAGAGACCTGTCAAAACACTTGGATAGCACAGCCCCTCAGAGCAGTTATTTTCTTTCTGTTTGAGGTTAAATGGAGCCTTCAGAGAAATTAACTCCTGTTCAGACATGCTCCAGAGATAAGGCGGAGGTGGTGGTAGGGACTTGTGCTCAGAGTGTCTCGGCTTCATTTGGCCAAAGGGATGAGGGTTCTTGGAATGAAGAGCTGTGTGATTATTTTGTAACATGAAATGGCATTGCAATCACCCCGCAAATGGATGTGATCCTGTTCCGTGGAGCCCTGGCATTCCCAAGTGGAAAAGGTTAATGAGATTGCTCCTTGCCAGGCACGGTGCAGGGCACCTCCCATCCTCTGTCTTGGGAGTGATAAAAGGATAAAACTTGCAAAAGAAGAACCTTTTAAACTCCAGTTCTTGCACTTCTCCATACAGAGCTCATCAGTCACGCTGAGCTTCCCTCAGAGCTCCCTAATGCACTTCACTTGAACTTTTAAACTGCTCGAGTCAGCTTTTGTTCAAGCTGGGACCCCCACATCAAACTGGTTTTATATGAAAGAGGTTGGTTTCTATCAGGAATCTCATCCATTTTACTGAACTTGCCTCAGAGGCTGCACGTAAAGAAATAACCGTGTCTGCTGTGCACAAAAAATGCCTCACATCAAAATCTGAGCCTGTCTGCAAACAGGAGACCCCCATGAGTGCTCCCATCAGTGGGGTGGGTGAGCTTTGCCCAGACAAACAGCAGCTCAACACCAAAAAAATGCAAAAAAAAGGTAAAAAGTAAATTTATATTTTAAAAAACCCTCTGTTCATCCTGTTTCAGTGATCAAAATGGCATAATTAAGCTTTCTCAATTATTAAAATTAAAATTATTATAGTCAAGCTTGCAGGGGGGGTGCAAGATGGGAATAATGATAAGGCAGTGCTATTAAGTGTGAATTTTTTAGGAGTGGTTGTGGGAGATGCTCTAAGCTGAAGGATGAGCCCACTGGAAGTAAAAATTGAACCCATCTCCCAAATTCTTGCAGAGAACCTGCACACCTACAGGAAGGAATTTTTATGAAGCCAAATATGTGACAGGAGATTTTTTGACAGCTCAAATGCTCTTTCAAGTGCTGAAAATAGATAATTTTCCAAATCTCTCTCCCCATCCAAGGCAGCCTAGCTGAGGGTGTGAAGGGTTCTCGAATAAAAGGTGAAGTTTGCTGGTGTCTGTGGCTGAAGGTGACTCAGAGGTTGGAAGACAAGAATAGACTGGGATTAGTTGAGCTCTAATCCCACAGGTGCCGTGGTGGCTTCACCTACGGAGAGACTTACATTCCTCCAGGGAAACGTTTTAAACCTGTCCTCCCAATCCTAATTGATCTTCTTCTATCTCCTTTTCTACCTCATATCAGCATCAGTAACCATTTTAGTTGTTCCACTTAAACTGCCCCAAACAGAGCTGAGGAGGGATGGGAGGAGAGCGAGCCTGAGGTGGAGCGTGGAGCTCATGCTCGGATCCTGCAGAATCGCAACGAGTGGCTGGGGACAAATGGTGCTGGAAACACCTCAAAATGCCAGCAGAATAACTGGGTTGGCCCATCAGAATACAGATTATTCCCACTTCTGGAGTGCTTTGTGGATTTATGTTTAATATATTCAGGTTTCACAGCAGTCGGAGCCTAGGGAAGGAGAGGAGCTGTGGAAGCACAAACTGTCAGGGTTCCAGAACATTGCTGAGGGGAGGCACTGCCATCCCCATGGAAAAACAAACGGGAGCTGTGAGCTCTGGGGGGTGGCAAGAGCAGCACTGGGGCTGTGGCCCACAGCCTCCTGGAAAATCAGAATCTGCAGGATTTAACTCCACGTCTCTCCAGAGCACGGAACAATTAGGCAGGGTGGAGGCTGCTTTCAAGCAGGCATAAATCTTTCTTCCCGCTGCTTGAATCTCACGCTGATAGGAGCAAGTTTTCTTATCGGCCTCTGATGGTAAGAAACAAGGATCTAGATAAAGTTGTTTATTCCAGTCAGGTATTGGCATGATGTGAGAGAACACACTGGGAGACCAGATGTTCTGAAGCTGGCCACCACAGGCGTTTGCTCAGGAGCCGGAAAAACGATTTTTCCTCCATTTCCCTGGCCTTGCTTGGCCTGTTGTTATTTCCTACGAGCACCTCGGTGTTTTCCTTCGTCAGCCAGAGCAGAGCCCGGGTTCTCCCCTCCTGCTCCGTCTGCTTTCAGGGCAGTTTTAGAAAGCTCTCAACACAAAAGTGATAAATCCTCCTCACCCTGCAGGGAAAGGCCCTGCTGAGGAGAATGAGGAGACTTCAAGCACGTTCTCAGTGATCCCTTTGGCCACACCAGTAACCACCAATCTCATTTAGGGTGGTGCTGACAGCTCAACCACGAGGTAACTTTATCTCCTGTATATCAGGGGAATCACCTGGCACTTGCAATCCCCTGGACACCAGATCAGTGGGAATGGGCAGTGAAGTTCCTTTAAGTTCCTGTGGATGGTTTGAGGAGAGTTGGCAGCCTGGGGTGGTCGAATCTTTTCGGTCTCTCTCCAGAGGCACCAAATTCATCTTTTCCTTGGGAGATTCACTTGCAAAATAGGACAGATTTTGCTTTGTTATTTGGGGGTTTGTTTGAGGAGGTTGGCTTTTTTTCCAGTTAATAATATTTCAGGAGCAGCAAGACAGGGGAGCAAAAACACAATGTGAAGTGTTCTTTGATCTTGGTCAAATGTTTACTCTACTAATTAAAAAAAATGAGCAGAGCTGTGCAGCCTCCTCTGTCTGCAAAGTGTTTGTAGTCTCCAAACATAACAGGAGATAATCAAATGTCTACATAATCTTCTCTTTTAACCTTCTGATAAGGAATTTTTCCATCCTGACTGTACCTGCAGCAATCAGCATTGGCAGGACTCAGCAAAGAGGATCCTTCCAGGGCAGCCCATTGTGAGCAGCAAAAAAAAAAGTATTAGAAAGCACTTCATTAACCAATCTGAAATGAAAGCATTCAATCTTAATCCTGTCATCAGGGCTCCCTAATTGAAGGAATGGGCAGATTTATGAGGCTGCTATTTTTACATTCAGTGCCGCGGAAGTGATGTCAGTGCCCACCAGAGCCAACGGGAATTGTGTTTACAATATCCCAGGAGAACTCCTGTGTTTTCCAACTCCCACAGCAAACCACCCTCCTCAGCTTCAAATAGAAAACCCCAGGCAGGCCTCCAAGTGATTTACACGGGCTAAAGCTGCAGCTTTGTTTTTCTTTCGTATTTCACCTCACGCTATCTTTTCCTGATTATTGCCGTAAAATCCCAATCTCCTGCAAGTGCAGGGGAAGGCAGCAGGATACATTTTCTTCCTGATCACACTGGAACAATTATTAAAGGTTCCTATGAAGTCATCAGACATTATCCACGCTTGCAGTGGTGACAGAAATTGGTCAAATAGGGAATCGGAACAAGCAAATGTGAGTGCTGGGACACCTGCAAATGGATAAAAAGTGAATTTAGATCACAGCAGAAGGGGAATTTGTAGGAGAGAGAGGCCCCTTCTCGGTCCCTTGGCACTGTTGGCACCACCTCTGTGTCTACCATGGCACTTTTTTGAGAAACTTCCTCATAAACAACTTGTTGGTGCAATGTGGGATCTTCAGGAGCATCCATGAAACAGCCTCAGCCCCTTCCTTCCCTCCTCTCTTTGGAGTTGTCTTTAGTGATGCTGCTGAGGAGGAGAGGGGAAAGGTCCAGATTTCAAAATGCAAGTCCTCCAGCAAGGGACAAAAACAATCTGAAATTCAAAAGGCAAAGAATCACCTCAAAAATCAAAGAAACGCAAAAACAAAGGCAATAAACCATTAATGCAATTTACAGAGGGCAAAAATTCAAGCTCCAAGTGCTTTCAGGATTTTGTTCTTACCAGGTATTGATGAAAACCTTTTAGCTTGATCCCTATATTTAGCATTGCAATAAATGTTCTGCATCCCCACGCTGCCATCACTGCTCACTTAAAAGCTTAAATAGATTAATTTATGACAGGTTTTCTTTCTGATGCCACTGTTTTCATGCTCATGAATTATAGATCCAGCTCTATAGAGAGTGTTGGTGTCAGAGAAAAACTGATCATTTGTCTTTATGAAGAGAAAAAATAAGATAGGATGAGGCACTGTGACAGTGGACAAATTTATTGATTAGGGGGGGAATAAAGGGTCTTTTGTGGAATCTGTCAGATTCTGCCTTATTCATTCTGAGGGGAGGAGCAGGAATTTGGTTTCTGACAGCAGCCCAAGGAGCAGGATAAATGAATCCCTGTCACAGCACTTAGTGGGCCAAATCCCTGTTCCCTTGTCCAGCAGGGATGACCCCTCACTTTACAATAATTTATCAAGACCTCTCCCAAACCAAGTATTTCTTTGTGGGTTCTGACCTGGACACTCTCCACAGCCAGAATTCCACATGTTTTACTACTACTGACCAGCATTTCCCTGCTGCACCTCGACTCCTCCTTCCAGGGGACCCTGTTAGCAAGGAATAACATTCCTTTCCTTGAATTCCTTCCCTCCTACAACCAGTTCTGTTGGGAGAAGTGGGCAGATTTTTGCACATTATAAAACAAGGAGTCTCACACCATATTGAGGAAGAATTAAATATTTAAGTCATTTTTGCTCTTAAGTTTGGAGAACAAAAATGCTGTCAGTGATCTAAAGGTTACGTCTTATTCTCTGCACTTCCACAAAATGTTTTACTCTCTTCAAAATGAAATCTGTGAATGGCACAGGTGTTTATACTTCCTTATTTTCTCCTCTTACACAAGGAATTTTGCCAAATGGTCCTTTTTCCCTTCTATATCTCTTCCAAAACCCCCTTTCCACATTAGCTGACAGCCTTTCATATCCATACTCTGGCAATTTCTTCTTCATTCCAGGAGGAAGGAATGCAAGGGCCAGATAGTCCAACATAGCTTTGCAAAGACTTTAAGCTTCCTTTCCTCTTGTCAAACCAGCCTAAAATAAATGTATTCCACACCTATAGCCTGAAAAATTTTTACAAGGCAACACTTCCGTGAAAAAATATAAATCTCAGTGGAGAGAAGAATGCAAAGCAATAAAGTTGTGTATACAGCTGAAGGGCAGAGGTATGAAGGTCTGGCAGATGTAGGATGCTATTTTCTAGTTGTTTCCTCACACAAAAACCATCCTCTTCATCAAAGCCTGAGCAACTTACAGGAATAGAGTTTATCCCAGTGCCTGCCTCTGACAGAGGTAACTTTGCCAGCCTGACCTTCTGCCTAAATCCACCCGACGGGGCCTGGGAAGTTTTACATTTTTTTCTTGCTGTTTAATTCTGTTCTTCCACTTTTAGGGCAATAGAACGATCCCCTCTGAATTGTCAAAAAATTGCAATGAAGAAAAAGGGGAAACAAGAAGAAAAGGGAATGAAGACAGTTTGAAAATTAAAATATTAAAAATAAATGCTGCCTAATGCTGAAGGATGAAATTTTGTGTTGAAACTGACAAAACCCAGGACTTTTGTGCAGGAATTATCACAATCAGTGGTTACTTGGGTGAGTTGCTGGTGGGGAAGGTGATCTGAAGAAGCCATTTGGGGTAAATCTGCACGTTCCTACAAGTGGAGGGGAACCCAGCAATGCCATCGCTGCTCCCATGTCATGGCTTGTTCTGGAAGGCTCTAAGTGATGCTCCCAGGACAAGCAAACAAAGAAATCTCACCCAGAGATTTCCATGAGACTCCTTCATCCAACATTGCTGAATTTTAGTTTGTACTACCCTCCATTCTGCCTCTGGAAACAGCAAATAATGGAGAAATGGAGTGCAGCTGATACTGAATATCCTTTTTTTATTTGTGTGCAGCATCCAAGCAGCAACAGAACGTGGAGCAAGATCCCTCAAATTGCTTTACAAGGATCTATGCGTTTGGTTATTTCTTTCTCGTAGTAAATACTGTGAGGCTGCTCCTGTTTCAGTGCTAAATTGCATTTATCAAGTCCACCTGGTCTCCTGTAGAGCTGGGGGTGATTGTTCTTTACAGGGAATGTGCTGGGACTTGTGGAGGCATTTCAGGGGCTGCCAGGTGAGCTCCTGCCAGGAGGGGATGGACAGTGCTGCAGTTCACATCTATCCAACACACACCCATTGCACTGATGTGCTGCTGTTAGTTTTATGGGCAGTGACAAATACTGACCAATTCACGCTGCTTAAAATGTGATTTTTCAGAGGTGGAAATGCTCTGTGGTTTTGCTGGTTGTCTATAAGGAAATAAAAAAGCCTAAAAACTGCAAGAGGCAGAAGAATGTGGTGTAGCAAAGCCTCGCAGAACTCCTAAGACCAAAGCTGAGCTCCAGGGCAGCCCTGTGGCTGGGAAAGCCACCTCTGAGGACACTGAGAGGTCCCCTGGCTGCCCCAGGGTCCTCAGCTGGACCTGTGGCACCTTCTCAGCTTGGAGCCAGCCCTGTGCACCCTCCGGCTGTGTCCGAGGAGCTGCTGGGTGCTGCTTTGGCAGGAGGAGACCCAGGAGACAATGGATGGCTGGAGAACAGATGAAGTGTCAGGGAGATTATTGGATGGGGAGCTGATATTTGAGATGAGCTCAATTGAGTTAGGATTGTTTAGAATTCTTTCTATGCCTTTGCTATATTTTCTCCTCTGGTTCCCCACCACCACCAGTGTTCCTCAGGCTGGGATGAGCTTGGCAGCAGCAGCTGCCTGGGAATTGCCAGTGCTGGAAGCCCTCGGCTCCTCAGAAGCCCATCTTGAATCCAGGCATGGTTCCATTGGAAACCAGCCTTTGATTCACCAAAAGCTTCACATTGCCAAGATGCATCAGATGAAACAATTTAGGGTTCTGCAGAGAAATAACAACTTCCAAAAGTATTCAGAACAGCTCTAACCACTGCATCTTCAGCAGTGATGAGCTGCTACCTCTTAATCGGACCCAACAATGGCCAGATTTGATATTTTACTCTGTTTTCAACAAATGATGGTAGCCTGAAACAAATGCTTGTGGGTGGATAAATTAGTCTTTACAAATGTACAAATTAATTTGGGTTAATTGTCAGTTAATCAGCACAGAAAATGAAGCTGGGGCATTTCTCAAGCAGTGCATCAACAAAAGCAGAAAGAAAATAGACTTCTGATATTTTTAAGGTAAAAGAATAACAAAATTAAGTAGATCATTAAAGAACTTTGAGGCTACTTTTGCACATCCTCGAAAGAACGGCGAAAGGGAAGAGAGACAGTGTCCCAAATTTCTCCTGGGAAGCAAAATCTTGGTTACTTGCTGTCCTTAGAGCTGGACCTTTCAGTAGTATCAGCTAATGATATCTGCACTGTCAGATATATGTGTGACTGACTAAGCTGAGGGAATAAAAAACAGAGTGGAAGAAATTTTCAGGATGATTTTCAGCAAAGAAAATTGATATCCAGCTCCCAGATTGACAGGCACTTGCATGGATCTGGAGATGACTGTCTTGAAATCTGTCCCTCTTAAGGAAGCAATAGCATTACACTGCTCATAAATTAGCACATCATTAACATCCCAGGGCTTTCACAGGATTCAGCTCAGCACTGTCGGTGGCCCCATCACACCTCATTCCCTCCTGCCTCCCAAAATTCCTGTTTCCAGCAGAGAAGGTGACTTCCTGCTTGTCAGATGAGACTGGGAGTTGTATTTTATAGATTCAGCCCTCCACACTCGAAGCTGTCTGTGTTTCAGTGGGAGGGTGTAGTTGACATTCCATGTTTTTGTGGGATAATTGGATCCTTTTCAGGAGGGCAGCGTATCAACGTCAATCAGTTTTACCACCTCTCTCAAGCTGCTTTGTGCTTGGTGCAGGAGCCAAGCACTTGTGTGGGATGGAAATTCCTGGGTGGAGATACGAGCAGAGGCCTCGTTAGCAGGAGCTGAGCCCAAAGATCTGAGCTGGTCGCAGTGTGATTGTGTTGTATCCAAGTGAATGATCCTTGGAAGACTCAGATCATTCCCAGAACGTGTTTGGAGACAGAAGCAGCGATGCTTTTGTAAGGAGTGAGGTGGGGAGAGTTGGAATAGTCCCTGTTATCCATACACAGGCAGGATAAATTCCAACTGGAGCAGAGAACATGTTCTGTTAACACTTGGATTGCTTTCATGAGATGGAATTAAAAACCTCCACCTGTTTTTCCTTGAGGGGATGGCTCTGAAGAGGTGAGGAGGGAACTGCTGAAGCTGAAGGAAGCGTCAGGAGAAGAACAGATGGCACTTAAGTGACAGTGGATGTAGTTAGGCTGGATATCAGTAACTTTCAGTAACCTGGGCAGGAGGAGTCTGAAACTCCCTTCTGCTGGAAGCACTGGAAGCACTGGGAGCACAGACTGGCAGCTTAGAAGCTATGACTTAATCAGATTGTGAAATGGTTTATGATAAAACCAGGGAATGGTTTGTGTTGGAAGGAGGCTTAAAGCTCATCCAGTCCCACGCCTGCCATGGGCAGGGATACCTTGCACTATCCCAGGTCGCTCCAAGCCTCGAACAGCCTGGCCTTGGACACTTCCAGAGATGGGGCAGCCACAGCTTCTCTGGGCACCCTGTGCCAGGGTCTCACCTCCCTCACAGGGAGCAATTCTTTCCCAATATCCCATCTAAGCCTGCCCTCTGGCAGTGGGAAACCATTCCCTGTGTCCTGTCTCTCCAGCCCCTTGTCAATGGTCTCTCTCCATCCTTCCTGTGGGCTCCTTCAGGTCCTGGAAGGCCACAATGAGGTCACCCTAGAGCTTTCTCTTCTCCAAGCTGAACAATCCCAACTCTCCAACCCTTCCCTCCCAGCCGAGCTGCTCCATCCCTCTGCTCATCCTGGTGCCTCTCTGGACTGGCTCCAGCAGCTCCACGTCCTCCCTGTGCTGGGGACCCCGGGGCTGGATGCAGTGCCCCAGCTGGGGTCTCAGCAGGGTGAGCAGTGGAATACATAACCTGTTCCAGCCCATTTTTGTGGCTGTGCTCATCAAATAATGAAGATTAACTCCCCAAGTCATCGCCACCCTGCCCGTGCCCTCTCGCTCTGTCTCTCCCTGCTGATTCCTGCGCCCTGAGATTTGCTCTGGCACGTGTGGTATGCTTTGTACTGAGGGCCACCTCTAATCCCAGCTCTTCTAGGATCACACTTGGGGCTGCTTTGTGTAATGCCCCACTGATGTGGAAAAGAATGAATGCACATCTCACACAAAAGCAAAGGAAGGCTCCTGCTGCAGGAATGTGCTGGCACTGAGCCACCAGCCACAGATTGAATTTACAGCCACAGGAATGGACAGAAATGACCAGTGGCTGTTCCCCTGAAAGAGCCCAGGAATGCCACCAGGATCCTGGATATGCTCATTACATATCTCACTGTTAGATTTATGAATCTACACGAATTCATTGCTCTAGGCAGATAATTAGTAGGAAACAGGTTTTTACTCCCCACCTTTCCATCCCTGCAAAAGCTTCTCAAGCTCCACGGTTTTGCTGATATTTATTATCATTGCCTGGCCTGTGATCACATGGCACCACCTCTGTTCTTGTCTTTTCTCCCCCACTTTTGATATGTCCCAAGAGAGCCAGGCGAGGGTGACATCCCCAGCTAAATTCTGTTATCCACAACAGTGACTCTCCCAATGTTTTATGAAACCTCTTCTCAAAAACCCACTAAAATTACCTATTTTCAGGTTTATGGAAATAAAAAAGGCAGAGTTAATGCTGGGTTCAGCTTGAGAGAAGATGCAACAACGAGACAAAAAATAAAACTGTGTCTGTCCTCTGTATTGCACATCCTGACGAGTCCAACTTTCAGCAGTTTTTCCTTCGTTTTTTCCAGAACCCGCTGGAGATTTTTTTACTTTGTTTTCTTAAAATATTCAAAATAATTAGTTCCTCTTCAGATGCAGGAAGGATAAAGTTTCAGCTCCTGCTAGAACCCAGCCAGCAGAGCAGTGCTGAGAACATTTATCCTCTGTATTCCGGTCTAGGGGTCGGCTCTTTTTTTGGGATCCGCAGAGACTAAATTTGCTGTTGCTTTGTGTTTTCACTGTGGGAACGCACAGGCCATGAATCAATGGAACTGCAGTCCAACTTTATGAGCTCCTGGGGAGCCTGAAATGCTTTTGTCTCTGTGATCAAACCCCTTTTCTCTGTCAGCAAACGCTGTAATTGCTGGAGACCGTCTGGTGTTGGAACAGGGCTGTGCAGGCAGCACGAGGAGTAGCAGTGGCAATAGAATCCCACCTGCAAACAGAGCTCACCATGGACCACATGGAGACTGAACCCTCCAAAAACAAGTATTTTTACAAGGAAAGAGCACCCAAATATTAAGTGGTTTGGAAGAAAATATTTTGTGTTTGCATTTGGGTTCATTCAGGTTTTAGAGCACAAAGCGAGCCCTATTGGCCATATGGCAAATTATGGCTGTTTTAAGGGTGCTTAAATGGTGTTATTGGTTCAAAGACACTTCCCAGCATCCCTCAGCCCAGGAATTCCCTGTGCTGGTACAACTGGAGCAGAGGATGTGACAAAGCAAGGACAGGAACTTGGGAAAGGAGCTCGTGGCTTTCTCCAGGGTTGTGAAGGGTTTGGTGAAGTGTCAGTGAATTTTCTGTGCATTTATTTCCCCCTCTCTGCCAGCAGGTTTATACCACTGACCTCACACCGTGTGAACTAATTAGTTCCTACTGATAATTACTGTGGGATGTTCTGTCCCTGGGCTCTGCAGTGCCCAGGGAGGCTGTGGCACCTGTGGCTCCTCTGCTTTGCCTTATCATTTCTTTCCAGCACAGGCCAAGAACCAGGGATGCAAAGGAATTTTAACTCCTAACCAGGGAATCATTGCCTTTGGCAGCCAGGAGTTTGATGACTATTCCACTATTATTTCGTGGCATTAGTTAATATTTCAAATAAATTTTTGTTCATTCAACTCGCCAAGATTGAAGTCAAACAGAATTTTGGACATAGCCAGCCAGGCATCCCTGGCTTTTTTTCCCACTTTCTCTGTAGTTGTGAGAGGCTTTGGGGCAGCTCTGGAGCATGGACCACTGGGCAGAGCATCTCCCACCCTGAGAGCCTCATTAATTTCCATGTCTGACACACAACTTCTTCTCTTTCCCACAACAATGGCAAGACTCACACACACTTTTACTCATTTTGAAATCTCTTTGATCCATCACTGCCCTTGCAAGGTTGCTGGGAGGCAGATGATTAATGTGGGACCAACCCTGCATTTGGCACTGAGTGGTACCTAAAGTACCACCCCTGCCCTTCAAGATCCCAATTAAAGCTCCTGCCCTGGAGGATGGTGAGTGACCTGGGAGATTCCTGTTTTCCATCTCTTCCTTCAGCTCAACTGCTGGAAAAAAATATAACATTTCTTAAGAAGACCCTCCCCAAAAAGTCTATCTGTAAGCATATAAAAATATAATTTTATCGAGTGTAGAGTTTATCAATGATGAAACCATGAGAAAATGTAACAAAGTTGCCTCACACGTGCAAAATAAATTGGCATCACAGCTGATGTGAAGTTTTAAATTGTTCCCCCAGGTCTTAGATTGTTGTCAGGATCCTGAATGAAATCTTCATCATATCTATAAATGTTCTTAGAAATGGGATGTGAAGTTTCCTCACAAAAAATAAAAGCCCTACCTCAGTGTAGATGCAAAGCACAGCAGCAGTGAGAATTATATGGTTTTCTCTGGCTTTTCACAGTGTGATTTCTCCTTTCTGTGGGGGAACCCATTCGAATGATTTAAATCTGACCAGTGTCAGTTGTAACCCCTTCCACAATCAGGAGGAATTTCCCCTTGCTGGCTCCAGGCAAGGAAAATCCATGGCAGAGGATGGTGAGGGTCTGTCCATCCCATTCCAGCCCCTGCTCTGGCTGGGCACGAGGGCCAGGGCTCTGTTTTTATCATTTGATTCTTGGAAGGGACCTCACCCGATGGCCCTGAGTGACTCAGGAAATAAATTCCAAACCTGTCCCATCCTGGCCATGTTCCAGAGCAGGAATGGGTGGAAATCCACAGAGGGACATTCTTCACATTCCGGGGCATGTGCTGCTCACTATAAAAAAAAAAACCCAACCCCAAAACTTTCCACTGCAAACAGGCACTGAAAGACTTTCCCTCTCTGGCTGCCCCAGTGCCACCAGAACTGCTGGTACTGGGAATACTGGGTGGTGCCAGCCCCTGTGACCAACAGGACAGGCCCAGGGAGGAGTTGGTTTTCTCTCAGCTGGCTGGAATATGTGGAATACTTAGGAGAAAGCAGACAGGTCATGTTCATCTCCCTAAACTGTTCCCTGGACAGTCAGACCCAGGCTTATCCATCCCAGGGGTCAGCACGGGAGCATGGTGCAGGTCCAGGTGCTCCTTGGGATCCATTCACTGCCCCCAGGAACTGTTGGGTCAGGTGCCCACCAGAGCCACCACCAATATTGGTTTATTTTTAAATATTGATAAATGCAAAGCTGCTTCTCAGCTGCCAGTGAAGGTGAGCAACAGGGTGGTTGTAACAGAGGGAAACAGGGCTGAGAAACTCAGCAAGAGTTTGTGTTCTAATTGCTGGAGACAGCTTTAATTGTCCCCTTCAGGTGGCAGAGAAGGCAGAGCTGGACTCTCTGTTATAAAGGAGAAGCAGAAGCAGAGACAGGTTGGAGCAAGGGAAATTCCAGTTAGATACAGGGGGAAAAATTCACCACGAGGATGTGAAACCCTCATCCATAAAGATATTCAGATTCAATTAGCTGAGGCCCTGAGCATCATGGTCTGGCTTTGGAGTTCCCTCTGCTTTGAGCAGAGGGTCCCTTCCAACCAAAATTATGCTTTGACCTTATTAATCCATACCCTGATCTGTGCCTTTACAAAGCCATAACCTTCCTATATTCAGAATTCTTTCCTTAACTCCAGATGAACCTCCCAATGTGCCATGTGCACCTTCAAAGAGAGAATTTGCTTTTCTATCAATCTCTGCATCCCGAATGAACACAATGCCCATGTTGTTATTGATCTCTTCTGTAATTTCAGTCCCTGCTGGCCTGATTTAATTGAACAATTTTGTGGTTACCTGTCACCAGAACATGTCAGCAATACTTCCCTAGAATTGTCCCTGTAAATTTTATTCATAGACCACAGTCCCATCCCTGTCCCTCCCTTGCCCCTGGGTTAACCAGATGACATTTATTTTGTGCCACATTTGCTTCATTCTCAGTGTGTACCTGCAGGTGCAGAAAGGGTTGTCAAAACATTTTTTTTTAATCAATGAAAACAGAGAAACAAGGTCACGTTCCCTCATGTGACTACGAATTCATTCATTGTTTTGGAGGGGATGGAAAGAGGTTGTCACAGGAAAAACATTTTTAATCAGCAATTTCGGGTAACCTGCTGCAAAAAGTTCCATAGGCTGATCTTATCTGTCCCCTCTTGTCCTAAATAACCAAACAAATACTTTTCTGTCTGAGTTTCATCAGCTTCTCCAAGTCCCCTCTATCACACTTCACCAACTGATGCCAAACTGCCAATGGATGCAGAAAGATTGGGGATGTTAAAACCAAAATTTTTGGCTTAGGAAGTGGGAAGTGATCAGGATGAGACCCTTGGTTTGGCAGCCAGAATGGGGCAGGCACAGCAGCCGTGTTGGGGAAAAACCCCAGAGAGTGCAAACCCTGCCCGAGCCCACCCAGGCCCTGAGGCATCTTCCACAGTCGTCCTTTGGTTCAAACCAGGGGCAGAATGAGCCATCACTGGAAATGAAAATTCATTTTTAAATGGAAATTGGGCTGCTGGAGGGGTCAATAAACAAGTGCACAGCTCCCTGCTGGTGCCAGGAGGACTCTTTTCCCCCCAGACTCCTTTCCCTGCGTTGCTTCCAGCAGTTGCCTGACCTGTCTGAAGAGAAGCAAGGACAATCCTCATGTTTGGGCATAAAAGCCAAAAGAAAAACGTTTTAAGTCCATCCCAATGTCATGCCCCATTTACAGCTTTTCCTGCACTTCCAGAGTCCTTGTGTGAAAGGAGCGTTACAGCTTCTGCTCCACAGATGAAGAATGGAGACATGAAGGGATGGATTTTCAAAAATTCTCAGCATGCTCTGAAGGGACCAAAAGGGACAAGTCTTAGATAGGCAGCCAGCTTTCTTCTTCTTCTTCCTCTTCTTTATTTCTTCTTTATTTTGAATGCTGAGCACTCAGCAGTTCTCGGCAGTCGCATCTTTCAGATGCTTAAATGGGCCTTGAACTTTTATTTTAAGAAAAATAAAGTGGCTGTTCAATGACTTGCCCGAGCTCACACAGGGTGTCTGTGGCAGAGCCAGCAGTGGAACCCAGATCTCCGAAGTCTCAGGCCAGCCTTAACCACAAGACCATTCTTCCTCTCACAAAGATGATCCCCATCCCATAGGAAAAATATTCTAACAGGATTTAAAAAGAAAATCCTATAAAAATACTTAAACCTGAACAAATATGTAATAATTGCTATTCAGAATCCATGCAGGGTCTGATTAAAGCCATATTCCGTAACCTTAATTTAAAACAAGCTCAATATTATTTTTAGCTTTTGGATGGGGATTTATTGCTTCTATCAGCAGCATGTTTGGCACCCAATGCCACACAAAACACTGCTGTTTCATCAAAGCTCTGGCAGGAACCTCTGATTTCTGGACAGCTGCTCACAGCAGAGAACCAGCAGCTTCATTTCCCTTACAGGGGGTTCAGATTAAAAATCATCCCTGGTGCTCCTGCTTCTGTTACTGTACCACTGGAAAACAGGGGGGTTGTGTTACTGAGAATGTGAGCAAGTCCTTGCTGATCTGTGCTCCGAGCCACAGTTTGGGATTAAGCTTTAATTCCGGAGATGGGAGTTATGTAATAGAGCAGAACATGAGTCCCCCAGGGATGCTCTGGCTGACCTTCCAGCCCAGCCAGTGCAGGGACGGGGTGCTGCTCTCAGAAACCCAACCTGAGCAAATTCTGTCATCTCCTTGGGTATAATTCCATTTTGGATCTCTGGTTTGAGGTGTGTGGTGTGCAGGAGTTTGCAGGAGCCCCGGGAGCTGAGTCAAGCTGTGGGTGTTGTTTTCACACGTGAGACAGTAAATGATGTTCTCTTCAGAGGAATTGAAAATAAAGGCACGTGGCAACACATCTCATCTGATCTTCTCCCTTTTTTCATTGTTTCTGCTTCTCTAATTTCAGGATCTGTGAGAGGAACTAACCACAATAATACCACTTTTTACAAGGTTTTTAACTTAATTTTGGTCGGGAACAAGAAATTCAAATATTTCTGGTAAACAAGAACAATGTGGCCTCTGTGAACTGAGCTTGAAGTCTGAACCCTGGAGAATTGCAAAGCATCTATTTGTCCTTCCATCCTAAAACCTTTTTCTTTATAGAAAAGGGTTAAAAGCAGGAGCAGAAAACAAGGAAGACATCAAAATAACTCAGGCCAAGTGCAAAGCCACACATTTCTCATGTTCTTACCCCATATCTCGGCACCTGCCAGGCCAGAGTCTCCTTTTTCATTACCCCAGCAATAACAAACACCCCAGCCCTCAATCGCTGTGCTGGCCCTGAGCCTTCAGAGCAGATGTGGTGGGAGGCATCACAAAAACGGAGTAAACAGCAGTGGCAAAGGCCAGGCTGGGCAGGAGGGGCACAGGAACCTGGGTTTGTCCTGCTGCTGTCAGACAACTCTGAAAATGGCAATTCCTCTTTTGTTTTGATGCTTTGTCTTGCAAACATGGGACTGTGAGTGCAAATCATCTGAACTCTGTTACAGTGGTCAGGGCTTCACTTCTCATATCTCCTCTCTTAGAGAACTCTTTTGCCTCTTGCAGAGTCAGGAATCTGGGGAACAGAAATTCTGAATAGAAATGAAGAATTCAAGAATTTCTGGGACAGAAAAGCCCTTTGCTGCTGGATTAATGCAATGTGTAGGTGTGTCCTGCTTTGCCAGAAGTGTTTTCCTGCCACTTCACTGTTCTGTGACCCTGACAGAGATTGTCCCTTGGACAGTAAAAAACCTCTGATAAAATACCTGTGACCCAAACCTGCTTGTGTTGGGGTCAGCACTGAGCACCCTCAGCCCACACAGTGCCCAGGGTGAGCAGAGCCTGACCCCAGAACCCAAAGCAGCTCTTGGGCAGATGATCAGAGTTCCACACGTGCTTTCAGGGTGCTCTGACAACAAATTGATACCAGAACATCCACCTGAAATTGGGCACTCAGTGAAGTTTGTGCTTTGCCACTGAGAATTAGTCATAGGAAGGAAAAATAAGCCCTGGAAAAGCAGAAGCTGTTGCCTGTCACTACCTCTTTATCTTGTTATGATATACGTGTCCAGCCGCGCTTCTCTCTGCAAACCACTGGGGCTGGGAGCATCCATCATCCTATCAGTTCACTTGGATTAATTATGCTCAATCAAAATGTTTTAAAAGAGGACAGAAATGTCTGCAGCAGTTAATCCTGACCATTGGGGTTGTCAGGACATTGGCATTTTACACTTCAGTTCAATTACAAGACAAATCTGCTAATGGGACATAATCTTTCAGAGTAAACAAGGAAGCAGAGCACTGATATTCTGGCAATTGATTTATGCAGGGTAAATGGTGCAGAGTAAAAGCTTCAGGAAGCCACATGGATGAGAACAGCCCTGAGCCTGTCTGCTGCTGCTTCCCCTTCCCTTCTTCCACAGAAAAAAAAAATCATTATGTGAAGTCTGTTTTTAATTGTTTTGCATTCAGGATTCAGTGCTTGGCCAAAGGGACACTCTATACCCAGTGGGGTCATCTCCCCTCCCTTCTCTCCTCTCTCTTCTCCCAGCCATGGGGAAGCAGGACAAGAAGGGAACAAGTGAATCATGAAAGCCTTTGCTGTAAGGATGACATTCCAGGATTTCAGTCCCTGCCCTGCAGATGGGGAGGCTGGAGAGAGATGGGGCAGCTCAGCAGCGCTTGGCAGTGAGCGAGCACAGGGCTGGGGGTGCTGCTGGGAGACCCCAGTGGGACTGGTGATGCTGATGGGAAACCACCACGGGACTGGGGATGCTGATGGGAGACCCCAGTGGGACTGGGGATGCTGACAAGAGTCCCTCATGGGGCTGAGGGTGCTGATGAGAGACCCCCAAGAGGATGGGGCTGTTGATGGGAGTCTCCCATGGAGCTGGGGATGTTGATGGGAGAGGCCAAAGGGGCTGGAGATGCTGACAAGAGTTCCCCACGGGGCTGAGGGTGCTGACAAGAGACCTCAGAGAGGCTGGAGCTGCTGATGAGAGAGTCCCATGGGGCTGGGGATGCTCATGAGAGTCTCCCATGGGGCTGGGGATGCTGTTGAGAGACCCCCACAGGGATGGAGGTGCTGATAAGAGACCCTCCCTCCTGTCCCCTTCAGTCCTGCTCCCCCAGCCCAGCTCTCTGCACCAGGCACCAGTGGAGTCACCAGCAGCCAGTGCCCTGCAGGGCAATGAGTTGTGAGCTCTGAGCATTCCTTTGACTAAACAAACCTTTAAAGGTTTAATTAAAGTGACTCCAAGTGATGCAATTGCCTTCCCACACAAACTACAATCTCCCAGGCGAGCTGATGGAACCCTGGCTGTGTAATTCCTGCACACGCAGGGATCCACTCACACACATCACACACACATCACACCCCCTGCAGCCCTGGCACATTTTTAGATCAGATGCAAGAGGAACAAATGTGAATCCTTTGTGACTCCTGCCCAAGGAGGTTATTTACAGCACTGTAACCTGCCTGGTCACTAATACCCTCCAACAGCCACTTGGACAACATGTTTTCATTAAGCATTTATAGCAAACCAACTGCAATTAAAGATTTATAAATCCTATTGCATTACAGCATTACCCAGAGCTGGAATTGATCTTGGGTCAACTTTCCTTTCTCTTTCCTTGTTTTCTAAGGACAATAACAAGCTGGGATCGGTTATTGGTGGAAAGTGTAAGTGCTGCTTCTTCATGGGTTTGTCCAAGTGATTTTTTTGTTGATGGAGGCGTTTTGTTTGGGACATGGTATCTATTGAAGGAGGGAGGGCCTGAAAATTAGACTACAAACTGCAGGTTGGTTTGGAGAGGCTTCCCAAGCTCATTTTCCCCCTGACTCAGTCCTTTCAGATATAAATGTACTCCAGGCAGCTCACCTGAGAGAAAGGTTTGTCAGTGCAACGAGCTGGACCCCTGACCTCCTCCCCAAAATACTGCACCCTTCCAGAGAGCTGCCTGGCACAGCTGCATGCCAGACAAATGTGCTGCTGGATTGTCTTCAACCACTCGTCTGAAGTCATTTCAGGGGCTGTTTTGTTCTGGAGGAACATTGCACCTGAACCCAGCAATTGCCATTGAAGTCATTCATCCACCTCCATCTCCCATCAGGAAGTTTCCCTGGAAAAGGTGTTGAAAGCAAGGAGTGAGTTATGGAGATCTGAAATTATCCAGTGAAATGATGGCATTGGAAGCATCCAGAATGACATGGTTGTGACTGGGTACACCCAGACTTTCACAATGCATCTGGAAATGGAGTCATGTACAAATACCCTTTCTCAGAGTCCCCATGGGATTGGGTTTTCCCAAGACTTTACAAGCACTGTAAGGAAAACAGCATTTGCCCTTTCTGCTACAAATTGGTCCAAGCCACCCAGCCTCAGCCCAGCCTGAACTCTGCTCTTTGGGAATGAGGAGGGAGGGATTGATCCCTGTGTTTACTATGGTAAATGGTTACCCTGTGCATTCTTAAAATTACACCTTGAAATTCCTGTTGAGTCATGGAGGAAGTGGACAGACTACAAACCATTTCAACACTTCAGAGGAGTCAGTGCTCCAGAGTAGCCGTGTTTCGGCTCAGAGAGAAGTCCTGACCAATCCATGGACATATTTTTCCCCAGTTTTTCAACCCTGGAGTGTTTTTCACCTTTCTGAAAGACGTGGGCAGCTCAGGCTATGCAGCACACCCACAAATGCTCGTTTCCAGAGGGTGGTTGATTGTTTCCGGAACGGTGACAGAAATGTGTGTGTCACGGCCTGAGGTTTGGTGTATTTGGTGAACTTCTGCACAGCTGGCACAGAGTTCTGCCTCTCCAGGGGGTTGTGGAGGGTGGGTTTTGCTGGAGCTGGGGGGGCAGTGGGAACTCACACAAGGTGGCTGATTTAGGGATATTTGTCTTTGTGAGAAAACGCTCCTGTGCATTTCACGTAAAGCAGCTGCCCCTCTCCACGAATGTTAAATCTTCTGTGCACAAAAATCTTCCTATTTCTCCTCCAGACTGGGGATTTCAAGGATTTCATTGGCTAGCCCGAGGCTGAGAGGGGTGATTTGCTCAGACCCAGCTCCATAGCACAATCCCCAGACTGCAAGATCCACACTTTGCCCATCAAAACTCAGCACTGAGCATTCCACTGCTGTTTGTACCTAGGCTGGCTCTCCCCAGGGACCAGCGGTAACGTTTTGACTTGTGACAGATGCTTCCTTCAGAAGGATATTTTCCAGGCTGACTTTTCCCCAGCTACCTCATAAAAACACTCTCTTTTCATTTGAAACGAGTTATTTGAACTGGTGGGGGCTGCTGGCGGTGGTTGTGGCATCCCTTAAAATATGTCCTTTGATTAAAAATGAAAAATAGAATTCCAGAGTAATTAACATGTGTGTTATTGGATGTACACTGATGATTACATTATAGAACTGGTTATCAAAGGATTACAGTTAAGAGGTTTAATATTCTCCAGCTGATCCTGTAGCAAATTAATCTGCTCTGACCTTTACTGTTCTTTGTTATGTCACCATAGTATCATTTGAGCTACATCATCCCTTACCCCTCGCAGTAGAGTTAAAAAAGGAAGGAATTTCTAAAATGTACCTTTTAGGGGAAAGATTATCAAAGCAAAGCTCTGCTTGTTCACTGTGACTGATCAGTTGGGAGAAGCAGATCTGAACGGCAAACTTTGGAACCTCTGCAAACATTGGTGTAAGAACAAAAAAAGAAGTGAAGAAATCCATTCCCTCCATAAGGATTAGGTTCAGTACTGGGTAAAATGAGAGCTGTTGGTGCCATATATTG
Source organism: Climacteris rufus (assembly GCA_013398175.1). Classification (NCBI taxonomy): domain Eukaryota; kingdom Metazoa; phylum Chordata; class Aves; order Passeriformes; family Climacteridae; genus Climacteris; species Climacteris rufus. The sequence continues at coordinate 163,710 of VZRZ01002383.1, read as the reverse complement.
TGTTAAGTGTCTTGTCCCTACAAACAAAGTAAATCTGAGGCCAGTCCTTGGAATCCATCATGTTTAATCCCCCACGTCCACATGAAACCCCCCCCAGTGAAGGATTCTGTGTGCCAGTGCAATCTCCCAGCCATGAGGTCATTCCCAGCAGAGTGGATTAAAATCTCGCTCCCTCAATCCAACAAATTCCGACTTCACAGATAAGGAAAGCTGCACAATGACAGATTTCTGAGCTTTTTGTCTGACTCAGCAGAGAACAAAAGGCTAAGCCAATTAAACAACTGTCGTTTGCCTTTTCCATAGTTTTGCTCATGTCCATGTAAAGCAATTTTAATAATCTCTGTTACTACTGTCAGAAGAACACATTTGTCACTGAGCAGGGCTGGACAGATGGATTTTTCTGCTGGAAGTGTTAAAAGGCATCAGTGCAAACTGTCAAACACAGGATCAAACACAGGACGAGAGGGACACACACTCCAGGGCTCTGTAAAACCAGGAGAACATCCAGGAAACTCTCATGGAAAGGGGGCCTGAGCCAGCTCTGAGCAGTGCAAACGCCTCGTGGAGAAGCCACAGGTGCACAAATCCCAACCCATTCCAAGGAGATGCAGGAGGAGGGAATTTCCTGCTTCACTCCCTCCGTGGGATGTTGTATTTCCCTCTGTTCTCTCCCAGGCACTCCATCTCTTGCTTAGGAATTTGGGTGCAGAAAATCTGGTTTTCCCAGAGGTTTTTGCACCTTCAGTCACTCAACACCAGAGCAGTACCATTTCCCCCCTCCCTGGGCAAGGGAGGTCTTTAAAGAGAAGTCTTTATCCATCTGACACCATTTTCACATTCCCATCAAGCTGTTCCACCAGAGCAGCTCCCACTTCTCCCTGTACCTAATTCCAGTGCTCCTCTGCTACCTCCAGTTTTCCTTCTTGCTCTGAATTTGGATTTCATTAGATAACAGGACACAGTCTTTCCCTCTCAGAACAAATTGCTACTCTAAATTTCTCATTCCTGAGGCAGGTAATATTCAGGTTTCCTAGGAAACTCAGAGCACTGTTCAGTATAAACATCAGCTTGGCGTATTTGAGGAATTAAGGCTTCTCTTCCATCACAGTTTAGATCATTAGCCAATGGGTCTTTCCACAAAATATTGCAATTTCTGGAAGTGTTGGTGCATTACACACATCCTACTCTTTGTGGAAGCTCATGTCCCAGCAGAGCCAGGGCTGCATAAAAATTTTAGTGGGGAAAAGAAGGCTGGTTTAATAATTTTTATCAAAAAAAAGAGAAGGAAAATCTGCCTTTTCTGGGATTATTGTGCTGAACACCAGACCCAGCTGTCAGCAGGACACTGCTGCCCACCATTCCCAGTGCCACCCTCCCTCACACCCACTGGGCATCTGGGCTTTGCTCCTTTCAGTGCTGCCCACACTCAGAAAAGTTAATTAAGAATAACAGAGTCTCTCCTGCAAACAATGGGGGCCCTGTTCCTTTAGATCTCCGGATAAATACTTTATTCCTGAAACCAGAGCTCCTAAACTGATTTGCGTTACAGGAATAACTTTCCCTTATAATTAATTGATTGATTACTTAGTTAATTACTTAGTGACGAGATCACTCAGGTGTTTTATGGCATCAGTGGGGTTGGTAATGATCTCTGAGTGTTCGTAGCTGCTGGAATCCCTGCTCCAAACAGGGAATGTGCATTTGTTGGGATGTGGAAGAGCCCAGCACAGTGGGAAGGAATTTCCCCCACCTTGGTCTCATCCTTCTTTTAGTCATGAATTTTTCATTTTGTAATTTTTTTGTTATGATTCAAAAAAAAA
>VZRZ01002383.1:117019-151793 GCA_013398175.1 Climacteris rufus | reverse complement strand
ACCATAAACCCCAACTGACAAAAAAGTATAAAAAAAAAAAAAAAAAAAAAAAAGAATATGATGCTTTGATTATAGCAACTCTACAGATTTTCTCCGTGCTGCTGGGGTGGGTAGTTCAGGCCCCAGCCTGGGCACTGGGGAGACAAGTTTGAAAACAATTATTTATATATACAAATATGTGTGCATGTCCTCTATAACCATAGCAGTAATTAATTGATTGCAAGTTCTTGAGGAGCAGCACTTCTTGATTTCTTGTAGATTGGTTAATTTTGGATCCACATCCAAGAAAAAATGCCAAATATGTCACTGATAACACAGTTCATCACTTCTTGTCTAGTGAATTCCTGTCTCTGTGTTTTCCAGGAAAAGACAGGAGGCTCATTGGTGGGTTGATTAGAGGAGCTAATTGCATTTTTATTAATGGACCTTCTAGAGTTTCTTATTAGTGGAGTTGCCAGGCCTGGAGCAACCCAGGGCCTATTTTTGCTTCTTGTTATGCTTTTAGGCTTAGTGTTCATCAGAAGCACAAGGTGAATTAAATAATTACATAAAGACAATAGTCAGTTTGGAACCTATAGTCTAATGCAGAATAGGGGAAGAAAAAAGAGACAATAAAAGGGGATAAAAGGATAACATAGAATCATAAAATCACAGAATGGTTTGGGTTGGAAGAGACCTTAAAGGTGATCTCATTCCACCCCCTGCCATGGCAGGGACACCTTCCACTATCCCAGGCTGCTCCAAGCCCTGTCCAACCTGGCCTTGGACACTTCCAGGGATGGGGCAGCCACAGCTTCTCTGGGCACCCTGTGCCAGGGCCTGCCCACCCTCACAGGGAACAATTCCTTCCCAAAATACTTGTCCATGGACCAGTAACCACATCTCCCAGCACCACTGCTTCCAGAAAACCTCATGAGCTCCTCAGAAGGCGCCTGGTGCAGACCCAGCCCTTCTCCTCTTTGCCTCGTGGAGCTTCCCTGGGGACAGAGGCAGCAGCTGGCAGAGGACAGGGGGTGGAAGCACAGCCAGGTACAGGCTGTGGCTTTAAACTGCATCATCCTCATCCCCACTGCAAAGACACAGAGCTCCTTGCAATCCACACTCCTGCCTAATTGTGAACAATCTGCTGTGGCCTCTAGGGAGACACCCTGGATTCTGAGGCTGCTCCCAACCAGTATTTGCATTAAAGCCCCTTATTGTTCCATGTATTTTATGCAGAAATCTCACTGATGTGCTTGAAGAAAAAAAATCCACTAATTTCTACACAGAACATTTGTTTATTGGTTATTTTGCTACACATTTGTTGATGTTACAATTCTGTATTCCAGAGGAGAAAGAGGACACAGAAAATGAGGGGAGAATTCCTAATTCTGACTGGAAATGGGAGCTGAGCAAGCAAAAATTAAAACTTTATGTAGAAATACATCACAGATCTATTATTAATCAGAAAAACTCTGTATGATTTCATTAAAAAGACTTGATAAGAAATCCTGTCCATTGTACACAAGTTTCACAAATATAGGACCCTCACAGACAATTCCTACTTTTGAATTAATGAATAATGTGCACGATGTGTTTGATAAGCTGCCCCCACCGAGCCATTCTCTGCTGTACCATGCAAGCACAGAATGTACAATACTAATTAGCTGCTTTGCCCAGCTACTTAAAATGTTTTGCACATGCCAACAAACGTAAATACACAATTAGGGCATGCTTAGTTAAAAGGCAAAGCAAGATAAAGTACAACTATTATTAGCCAGAACAAAAATCTTCATGATCTTCATCCATATCGAGGGCTAATTAAGTGGGTAAAATGTGCAAATCAGCTCAGCTGATTATTTAGGGTTTGCAAAACAGTCCTAGGTTGGGAAGTCCAGCACTGAGTGTGTTGAGGGGTGGGTTTATGACTGCTGGTACTGAGAGCTGGTGTCTGCACAAGGGTGGAAGTCATCAATGTTAGGAGGTTGTGTTAACAGGAATTAGCAAAGCAATCACTGGAGATCTTCATTCCAGTGGAACCCTATTAAATGTCAATTGTATCAGCTGGTTTGTGTGGCTGGATGTCTGTCTGCTGAAATTTAGGGAGTAAATAAAACTCAGTTCACTGTCAGCTCGGTTTAATGACTAAACAAGTTTGGGGGAACAAGGAAAAAGCCTTTTCTCTCTCCTGTTGAGCATCTGCCCATTCCCTATCAGAAACACTGCATTTCCCAGTGCTCCAGATTGTCTGGGATTAGAAAATGCTCAAAGAGTTACTGCCAGAGAAGATAAGGAGAAACTTTCTTCCGGGGAATTTGAAGCATCCTCCGGTGCATTAAATGTTTTCTGTTCAGGTTGGAGGTGATTCCCCTCAGTCTGAAACACCAGGGCTGGTACAGGAGCTTTGCCCTTGACAAGATGTGGCTTCACAACAGCCTGACAGCTTCTTTGCTGTCAAACAAACACAAGGAACTAATTAAAAGAGAGGTTCTTTAATTCCCACTGCAGAGGTTTCAGCTGGTATCCAAAGGCTGACTTTGCCAGCTCCCAGTCAGTCCCGTTGCTCCCAGGACTGGACAGTGCATCCCAAAATTTCTCCACCTGAATTCCCTGACTAAGGACACAATGGGACACCTGGGAGGGCTGGTCAGAGTGGAAGTGGCACCAAAGCCACCACCAGAACTCTGGTGCAAGGCCCTGCTGGGCTCCAGCTGGTTCTCCAGTGGCACCTTTGTGTAGCTTGGTGTCCTTTTGGCTCTGTCCCTGTCAGGGGCATCAGCAGCTGGAGGAAGAAACAGGAATGGTGAGGTGCAAATAAATAAGTGGAGACAAAGCAGAGACCACCACTCATCCCCTCAGTAAAAGCACTGTTGATTACCTATGATATATAGGTATATATAAATATATATAAATATATATAATTCATACTTACAGCCATAGGGTTAGGGTTATTATTAAAGCTATTTTTTAATTAAATAAAACACAGCTTTATTAGTATTTCTTCTCATCCTCCTCTTCTTCATGACCCATTCTGAATTTTAATGGAGGTTTCTTTCCCACACCCCTCAAATCCAACTGGGTCTCAGCAAAGCCGGACAGAGAGGAGCAATGGGGAGCTCAGGGCTGGTGCAGACTGATCCCAGGCCCAGCTAGGCTGGGTTTGCCTCCTTAAACGTGGCTGCAAGCCCAGCAAGCTGATTAAAGCTGAGCACATTCTTCTCATCTTACAGGGCCTTGCTGCCTGTGGGATATCAGACACCAAGAACGACTCCTGTTTCCCTGATCCTTTAACTGCGTGTCAAAGCAGCAGGTCCTGAATGAGGTTTCATCTTTCCAGAGGTGTTGCCAGGTGCTAATTAGCCCTGGGACCTTACAGACAGGGAGAAAGTGCAGGAAAAGATTTCTGTGGAGATTGGTTTCTTGCCCACTGGGTAGAACGGAGCCCTCCAGGAGTCTGGCATTGGGGGCTGCTGGGACATTTATTCCCATTTTGTGCTTGTTCCAGGGATGGACTCTGCACTGATTAACACAAGTGCCTGTTGCTGCTTCAGTGGATATTTTAGCAGGCTGATTTTCCTCATTCTCTACCCAGCACTGTCTGTAACATCCTAAAGCAGAGGGAAGACAGAGCAATGTTTATATTCCTCAGGTTTTTTCAGTTTGGCTCAGCTAAGGAAAACTTCCATCCCGGACCAGGGTTCTCTGATAACTGGTTTACTATATCGCTATAAAACCATAATAAAGCAGAGCAAATAACCCAGTCCCAGGGGAGAGTGGGCAGAGCTGAACCAAGGCACAGGTCCCCATGTCCCAACCTTGATTAAATTCCCAGTGCCGTCATGGAAAGGGGTGGGAAGCGTCCTTGATTCCCCGATAGCCTCAGCTCTACGTGCTCCAGCACTCAAGCACTTTCTAATAAAGGCCTTTGGGGAACTGCATGTGGATTTGGCCTGCCCAGACACCCACTTTTATTTATTTTTTTTATGTTTCACTGTTCCATTTGCTGCGAAGGAAGGAAGTGGTGAGAAAGTGGAGTGACGTGCCCAGCCACAGGGGCCCAGCAGTTTCAGCATTCCCAGACTCCCGAGGATGCTCACACTCTTGGCACGCTGATGTTAGCAGTGGGCTCACCTAAAAGTGCTTATGGCTGCTGTCAGACCCTTCCCAACACGCAGAGTTTCTTGTTTGTGGATATCCTACCCTTCTTTTATCCAATTTCCCACTGTTCAATCACCCCTGTGTTCTTGGAACTACGTAATCACCGTCAATTCCTGCACTGTTTGGGAGGATTGAATCCAAAGCTTTTGGGCTTTTTCAGGTCATGTGTGCCAGACCTCAGAGTGACCTTAGCTAACAATCCCTTGTTTCTCTTCCTCTTTCATGTACTTACTTTCCAGGATCAATCTCTTTCCAAAAATAATATTAATTTTGGCAGCAGCTCCTGCTCCGTTTCGCTCTGGTGTATGTCTGGAGCAGTGAGGATAAGAACAAAGCTCTCTGTCTTTAAAACACTCCTCTTTCAGCCACACTTGGGGTCTTTTCTTTACATTTGTTTTATTTCTAAGGGGGAAGATTGAGGGCTTTGTTGTAAGAGAATCCCGTGCCCCGCACCAGTGACTGGTGCAGAATCCACCAGGGCTTTGCTGGGCTTGTTCCCATCACCTTTTGATATTCCTCAGACATGAAGATGAATTAATAATGGAATTAATAAATAAGTCTGTTGATAAACTTACAATTACCCAGTGCATTCTGCATTAAAAAAATAAATCACGAAATAAGTAAAGTGAAGAATGATAGTGGAGTGCAGTGGGACAGAAATGGCAGGAGAGGCTGATGCTGGAATGCTGTGCTCTGTTCTGATGGCTGCAGTGAGAACCAGCAGCTGGAAGCCACTGATTCTAAAATTATAGCAAGAAATTAGATAGACCCGTTGGAGAGAAATTATTGCAGGAGTGAGGGGATCTTTTTATCACCTCAGAGCAAGGCTGGATGAATTTCCAGAAGACATTCCAGGCTTAAAGCCTGGGCTCAGTGAGCTGTGAAGGGAGAAGAGGACTGGACAGAGTCTGTGACACTTCATCTGTCACCTTAAACTTCCCTGAATCAGGGATAAAGGGAATTATTCCTTGGAAAGCACAGGCTTGAAGGCATGACAGAGTTTTACAGACAGTGTTGGACTGCAGGGTAAGTGCAATGTTACCACAATGTTTATTCCCAGTGCAAAAGGACAGGAGAACTCACCGAGCTCTGTTTGCACCCGGGGGTGCTGGATGAGCCCTGCAAGGGAGGAGGTGCCGCTTTGTGTCTGGTTCAGCAGGAATTCACTCGGTCATCCCTCCCTCCCTTGCCCAGGCAGTGAAACGGGAGAGGATGTGGGCTATAAACCGCACAGGGGTAAGATTCCCTGGCCATCAGCCCCTCGGCCCCAGCACCAAACCCTCCCAAGGACCCAGCCCGGCTCCCCGGGGCGGACGGGTCCCAGCACAGCCGGGATGGAGAGCGCTGCTGTCGCTGTCACCATCACCGATTCCGTTGGTTTAATAACAGGAACTGGTCCGTGCGCTGCGATTCCAGAGATAAGAGCGGCATAGGATGGGCAGCACAGGCGGCTGTTCCATTTGCACAGGGCAGGGCAGGGCAGGAAGGGTGAGACGGAGAAGTGTTAATGCTCCATTAGCTTATCTGATGGGTGGAATTGGTTCTTTTCATGTTTCCTATTGACAAACACTGCTTTTCTTGCTCTTCCTCTCCCGGGGAAGAGCTAATTGCCTTCCCTCCTTCCCTCCCTCTCCACCCAAACACCGGACAGTGCAGATGTTCCAGCTGCTGATGCTTCGCCGGAGCCAGCAGCCCCTGCCCCAGCGCTGCCCAGGCTTCTCCAACATCACCCCAGCTTTGCATCCCGGGTTTTGGGGAGAAATTGCACTGCCTGCCCCTCGGGGTGATGATAATTATCCCCATCACCTCTGCAAGCCTGGTCTGTTCTCCCTGCCTGTGCTTCTCGGCTCTCTGGGAGCACTGATGCTGCTGTTCAGTAAAGGGCCTTTTCTGAGCCAAGTGCTGTTTATTTATGAGAGAGTTTTATTTAGGAAAAAAAAAAAAAGATGCTTTTAAGACAAAACGGATTTTAAGGGCAGTAAATCACTCGGTATCTCTCTATCTAGAGCATACTTATCCCCTGATGTTAAATAGATGAGGTTTTTTAGACTTTTCTAGTGACTGCCTTTTCGCAGACAGCCCTGGGCTGCTGATGCCCTCCCAATCCAAGGGATGTCTCACACCCAGCTGTGCCTCAGCAGCAATTTCAGTTTGGCTAGACCTTGAAATTAGTCCCTACCCTTGTAATTGAGTTGTCAGCGTTTGCTGAGAGATCATTTATTTTGTTGTCCCTTCCCATTCAGACAGGAAAGTCTTATACAATAACTTCACCTCGTGGAAAAGGTCATGTACAGAGTTCACAAAACACTGTCTGTGTTCCTCTGTTTATTGCTTAGCACCCCTATGCCCATCCCATAAGCCACAAAACAGGGGAAGACAGTTAAAAATACTCTCTGCTTTGGCACATTCCCCCTAATTTGGCAGAATTTGGGTTGAGGCTTTCGGTTTGCATTTATGTGAGTTTCAGAAAAACCAGGACAAAGCTCAGCTGGAGTTTCATAGAGAACCCTCATGCAGAACCACTGCATGATTTTAGAGGTCTACATCCAGCCCATAAATCAGTTGAGGGAGACTTGAAATCCAGCCCAGGTTTGCCAGGACAGCTCCAGACTGATCCAGGCACTGCACAGAGCCATGTGCCCTGTTCCTGCTCTGCCACTGATTTTCCATTCCCATCCCTTTTGCCTCCAGTGCTCCATGGCCACCACAGCTCCCATTTCCCTGAGTGCCATCGTGTGTTGCCACCAACATCAGCGCTGTCCCGTGGTAGCCACAGGCAGAGCTGTTATCACTCACAGCAAACTGTTCTTTCCCCTCCACATATTTTTATTTTTGAGTGTCAGATGTGGAAAACCCAACAGGATGATCACTCAGCATGTACCTTGTCTCTGCTGCCTGCTGGGAAGTCACAGCAAAAATGACAAATGGGAGAGGGAGGAATTTAGAAAACACCAAATGGCTCAAAAGGCAGCGGGGCAAATGATGTCCAACCCCGCTGTGGCTTTGCTGATCTTGATAGAGCTGCACCAAGAGACAAATACTCAGATGTTCCACTGGTTTGTCAGCAGGCAGTCGGTGAAAATCTTTTAGCACTTTTACTTGAAGAGTGATCATTTTTTCTGCCCACAGACCTCCTGTGGGCACGACGAGGCGTTCCCCAAAGAGCACCCGTGACCTCATCCCAGCTGATCCTGCAGAGAAACCCTTACTCCAAGCACAGCACTGCTCAGGAGCCTTCACTTAGCGCAGCACAATTGCTGGATGATTCTGCCTTTGGTCTGGCATCCGTTTACCACCAGGGTTTCCATGGAAATTAATATCCACTATCAAACCTGCTCCATCATGCCTGCTCCGCCGTTTTTCCACGGGGAGATACCGCATGCCAGCGCCATAAATCCTTGAAAAGCCTTGGGTCTGGAGGGTGGTAATTACCCAGTGTCTGTGGAGCAAATCCAAAACACAGGCAGGGCCGTGGAGCTGCAGCGAGGCTCCAGCCATGACTCAGTGCCTGCTCCCAGTCACAAGGTGTAACGGGACCCTGGCAGCCACGGGATGTTTTCCTACATGAAAAGCCTTTGCAGGGATTTGAGGGGTTGAGTTTTGCTCAGCTGCTTGTCAATCTACACTCAGATTTTAGAGCAGATCTGTTGGTGGCAGCCCTGTCAAAAGGCAACTTTCCCTCCCTGTGTGGCAGCCGTGCCTTTGGTGACAAAATACGGGTTGTCCCCTTGTGCCTGTGGCTGGCTCATGTCACAGGAGATGCTGAAAGAGGTCTGAGCATCTTTCTCCTGCTAAATGACCCCTTCCATGAGACACAGGTTGGTCCATGGGTTAAGGACTTGGGATACAAGCGTGTCCAGCATGAGGATTCATGGCAGGGAGAGTCAGCATTCCAGCTCCTGAGGAAGGTGCTCCACAGTGAGGTATTTCCTCATTTTCCCCCTATATTCTGTTTGGAACAGCTTTTCAGCCCAATATGCAGCAATATCTGGCAGCCACCAGAATCTCCCAAGGGAGATTCACCTCATGGAGTGATGCCAGGTCCCAGAATTACAGGAATTCTTTGTGAGAACAAGAGCACAGTGTCCTTAGCAAAACTGTGAGACCACTGGGATCATTTTGTTCATTGCAATTTCAGCCCTGATTCCAATTTTCCACATTTGGAGGGGCCACAAAAGACATAAAGAGAAAGATATAGACTTTAAAATGACCTGGAGAAAACAGATCAGCAGGTGTGAGAGAAAAAGAAATAATGTTAAATGGAAAAATACAGTTAAAAGGGTGGGATACTGATGGTCCAACAGCAGGATAAAAGGGTGCAGGCATATCACATCCAAAGTAATACTTTAATTTTTGCCTCATTTTAAAACTGCCTCTGGTTTCAGTCACAATCCATCAGAAATACTCTGGAATTAACTATGATGTGTTACTTTCAGTAGTAGAAACACTTTCCTCTGAAGTGAAGTCCTCCAAGGACTGCTTTGGTGAGGACTCTGATCCCATTCAGAGGAAGACAGATGATTTATTCCTGTGTTCACTGCTATCAGTGGGATCTGCAACTCCTGCCATTATGCCAATTAATTATGTCTCCCAGTGTTTACCCAGGTTTACGCTGCAGGGACTGGAAGGTTCCACAATGCCTGCTTGGGGCAAGATGATTTCATGTCCTTCTGAAACCTCAGAAGGTACAGCAAGATCCCTGGAGCACAGAGCACTCTGTGAAGCACTTGTGAGAATAAAGATAATTCATTTGCTTTGCCCGGTAGTTTGAGTTTGCATTCCAAGCATGATTTTATGTAGGACTCTGGAATTTCTCATTAACCGTGGGACAATCATTTCTAGGAGTTTCTGAGGCATTTTGCAAATATTTGCAGCTGGGGCATGTGGCAAAAAGGGGTTGAAGGGAGACATAATTGAAGTGATGTCAGCTGCATAACACTAATTCATCAAAGGATAATTACTAGTTAAAACTTAAGCCATAAGTCATGCCCATGCCACAGAGGGAGGCCCCATCCCTGGAAGTGTCCAAGGCCAGGTTGGACAGGGCTTGGAGCAACCTGGGAGAGTGGAAGGTGTCCTTGCCCATGGCAGGGGGTGGCACTCAATGATTTTTAAGGTCCCTTTCCACCCAAACCATTTCATAATTCTATATATATACACTCACAAATATTTATATTTGAAACAGCTAATCTTCACCTTCTGCTCTTCAGCTTCTGCGAGGTGAAACAGAACAAGCTGTAGAAGAAAACACATTCCCATCCTTCAATTTTTAAGTAGCATATCTTCCAGAAGGACTTTAAAGGTGAGCAAAGTTGTTTTCTCCTTGAGGCTTGAGAAGGGGAAACTTATACCTTGCAGCTGCCTCAGTCATTCCCTTGCAAGCACGTTCACCTCGCTCCTGCAGCAGCACAGACCTGGCACTGCCCTCTGGCACTGCTGCTGCTGAATTAGAGCTGAGCTCATCGGGTAGGAGCCCATTCCAGGCTTCTGTTGGAAAAGGGATCGATGCCTCAGCTGTAAAGAAAGGAATCTGAATCACAATAGAGGTTGCTGGAGGGAGGACTTTTGAAAACATTTTCTGTTTCTAATTTTCGCAAGGAAATGGGCAATTACTGTCTTAAAAAATTAAATGTCATGTAATTTCAAACTCTCTTTGTTTCTCATAAACATCTTGCAACTTGTGACAGAGGTTGCTGGAAATGTCCCCTGATAGCAGTGCCATGTTGGCCAAGAAATGATTGATTGGTGGTCCAGCCTTCTCCTCATGTGGGTTGGACTGGTCTGTAGTCAGATAATAAAATCATCTGGTCAATTTAGTTCTAAAAAATAAATTAGAGCAGGTCAGTCTTCATTTTATAGCAGCTCTACCTAATCTATCCAGAGAGGCAGCTGAAACCAGGATTTGGCCAGCACTAAACCAGCATTTGCCAGCTGACTTCAGCAGAGGGAGTCTGGAATTTGGATCTGTCTGTCTTCAGGCTTTGGCTGAGCTCCATCTCTGCCAACTGCCCAGGAAGGTTGGGTGGGTTGGGGCATGCTCGTGTTTACACACCTTGGTGTCTGAGTCATCTCCACACTTCACCAGGTCGTAATTTCTGAGGTAAAACATGGTCTGTAGGCTGGGCTTAAGCAGCCACAGAGATATCTGGGCATCAGCCTGTCTAGATTTTGTCTTAGAAGGACTAATTCAGCCTTAGTCCAGTTTTATATGGACTTTCTGCCACACAAGGTGATCTGCAGTTACAGCACCCTGTTCAGTTGGGGTTGACACCCATTAAGCATCAAACCCTGCAGACAGATTTTTGTTAAAAGGCCTGCCAAAGCCTGTGGTCCTTTCCAGAAAGACTTCTAGGTTTCAATCCCAATTACCTGAATGAACTCGCTGGTTTCAAAGCCAAGAAGAAATCCCACCACTTAACCAATCTCTTCCTTGGAAGTTGATGCCTCATTAAAGGAATTCTCCAGTGACTGTCCTGAAAGCCTGGGCATAGTCTTTGACACTGCAGAGTTCCAGTTTGCAGAGTGGCATGGGATGCTTTATTCCTAGAAATCTGTGGGGTTTGAGGACAGGGAACCAAAAGGTGAATGGGTGTCTCCTGCTGTGCCGTGCTCCTGTGGGCTGGAGCTCCCTTAGTTGTTAATACTCCTTGGGAAGCATCACCACGTGTCATTTTTACATCTCCAAGGCTGTGTCAGAGACCCTGGGGGCTGTGGCAGAGTCACCAGTGGTGGCACAGGGACAGCCAGCTGGACACGGCGCCTTGGGCTGGCATCTGTGACAGAGCCCAGCTCAGCTGGCCCCACTCATCCAGCCCGCCCGGGGCAGAGGGAATTAATTACAAAGCTTGGGAAAAAAAGTCAATAACAGGATTGAAACATTCCCTCTGGTTTCCCTTGAATGAGATCTCCCAGATAACTGGTGCTGATCGTAAAATGCGATGCCAGGTGAGATTTTATCACTAATTAGAGGATCACGGTGCCCAGACTTCAGCCAGCTCTTAAGAAGCTCCATGAGGTCATGGATGAACAGGTTCCAAGGAAAAAAAAAAGCAGTGTCAATGCAGATGGTTTTCTCCAATAGATTCACCTGTGATAAGCACATTCCAGTGACTCAGTGCAGTATGAGGTGGTGCCGGAATTTTCACATCTGTGAAAAAATAATGTAGCCTAGAAAAATCCAATAAATGCCTTTTTCTCCCCCACTGATTGTATTTAAAATTAAATACAAACAATAGGAAATTAAATATAAGCAATAGGAAATCTGAGGCAGAAAGCAAGTTCCCAGTATCTGGATATTTACTGTCACCCCAGGATGCTCTATCCATGAGGTCACACTTCGTAGTGTGTCAGGGAATAAAAAAAAACAGGCACAAAATCACTTCCAGTCGGTTCTAAGGTGGGTCCTGAGTGACCAAAATCCTCATCCTTTGAAACCAATCCAGGTGACACTCTCTGGGTTCTGATTCAGCATGGAATTTGTTTTTTCCATCAGGTGAGAGAGAAAATGTCCCATCCAAGGAGGGAGATGTCAGCTCAGTCACAAACGCACTCAGCACGGAGACACGAGCGCAGGGCTCAGCAACATGATAACTTTCTGTATTGCCTTGTGCACAAAACCCTCTTGGAAGGATTAATAACAAACTGAAAGCTCACTGGAAACATCTCCCTTGTTTGTTTTGGCTTCCAGAGCTTTTCTAAGTGTAATTACTAGCAGTGGAGAAATGGAGAGGGCGAAAGAATCTTGTGGTTCGTGCAGAGGGTGGCGGCTCAGAAGACCTGGGTTGATTTCTAACCCTGTCACAGGCCAGTGTCACACCAGCAAAAAGAGATTTTATTCATCTGCAGCTCGTTTTGTACAAACAGGGATGAGGCTGCCCTTGCCTGCCCAGCGCCTGGGCTCCAACCAGCAGCCTGGCACTAAGGTGAACCCTTCACGTCCTGCTGATTTAATGGAATTCAGACAGATACATATAATTATATATCCATTTTTAAGGGCCTCCAGTGCTTATATAAATATGTATAAACCTCTCTTAACAGCACCACGCTGCTTCAGAGGGGGACAATCCCACATTCCTGCACACAGCTGCACATCCCTTTAAGCCCGCGGATGCCAATGGATTTGTGCCCTGCAAGGACCAATGTCTTCATTAAGATCCACGTTTGCTGGGCAGTGACAAATCTTTCCTTCAGAACACGGTGATTAAGGTTTAATTTTATTCCGGATTATGGGCAGCTCCATTTGCAAACCAGCCCTTGTCCAAAGTTGGGCACATATTGCCTGGAAATGAACGTTACTCTGCAAGTGCTTAAGCAGCTTTGGATAAGAAATGATGGTTTCAGGAAGATTAGGAGCAGAAGAAAGATCTCCAGGCTAAGAGGACGCTCAGGGAAAGTGCCATGACGTGTTCAGGAAGAAATGCTGCCACCTCTGAGGGTCTGAGGCTTCCAAATGGCTTGGGAGAGTTGGAGGAAGTTGGTGGGGAAAGGATGGGTTAGTGAAGGTGATGAATTTACAGATGCATGAAGACAGCCCAATATATGGGAGGTGTGGTGGGGGGTGTGTGTGCTTGTAAATCATCAAATCATCAACAGGGAACTCTCTAGGCTTTGATTTGCTTAGAGAACCAAATCTGTGGTTCTGGAGGTTTCATGATGTGGCAGCAAACAGGAGCATCACAGGAGATGAAGGTTAGGTGTCATCTTGAGCACAGGGGGGAATAAAACCTGTCTTGCCCAGCTCAAGAGCTGAATATGGCAGAGGGACAGAGGGCTGGAGGAGAAGCACAGGGAAAGCAAGAGATGCCTCCCAGGGCTGCCCAGCAGATGGGATGAAAATGTTCGTCTTGTTATGCAGTTCCCTGTTCACGCAGATCCTCTCTCCCCTGGATTTCCTCATAGGTACACACGTATTCTGCCAGAGAATGGTATTTAAATATAGCAAATTATTATTATTTGTTCTTAAACACATATGTTCTTCCCTCCCCTGAGAGCAGGGGGGAGGAGGACAGCGTTGAGAGCTGACGAATATTTCACTCTAGCTGTAGTGACAGCTTTGATTTGTGAAACAGCTTGGAATAAAACGCTGGTAATTTTTCATGGAAAAACCAGTGGACATAATTTTTGTGTGTTTTAAAGAGAACAGCAGAGAATTGAAATGCCTGGACACACCATTATCTGAGTGCCAAAACACTGGATGGATATAAAACTCAGTGTTTTCAACCCAGAGAAATAACATTACAATCATCCCTAGTTAAGCAGATTCTGCTTGTTTATTGTTTTCGAGTATCTGCAGCTCTGCTCATCAATTTTTCACATTATTCCTTGGCTGTTTTCTCATGTTCAGTCTCTTTGCTGGTTTGATGTTTTGTTCTCTGGAGACTTCTTTCATAAATTATATTATTTCCTCCGAGAAATCACTTTTTATAATTCCAAATGAACGTTGCCACTGTGATAGGGTGTAGGGAGAAGAGAAATCCAGGCAGTGGAAACTCCTTTAACTTAATGCCATGGAAAAACCCCTCTGGCTCCCTGTCAGCCAAAGAAGGTCAAATGCAGTCAGAGCTACAACTCTGTCAATGGATCCTAAATCCAGTATTTAATATTGATCTCCAGCTTCATAAACACCATCCTGGCAGTGGTGGGAACAGTCCTGACATCAGCGTGATGAAACAGGACACAGAAATGACTTCATACTGCCTGATCTCACAGCAGCCGCTGGAACAACACTGGGAAAGGTCTTTTGTGTGTTTAATTAGTTATTAGCAATGAGATTTTGTTGGAGGAGCTCTGGGCAGGAGTGAGGTGGAGGTAGGATTGAAGGGAGCAAAGCTGGGCTGCCCTGCTTGGGGCAGGGCATATCTGACATTGGTGGTGCAGGGGTTTAGAGCAGATATTGGGCTCCCCTTGGCTGTGGGAGGAGGTTTGCTGGGCACATCCAACACCAGCCCATCACTCAGGTGATGGTCAAAGCTGTTCTTCATCTCTGAAGCAGATCTTCATATCTGGAGGAGGTTTTTCGAGATGCATTTTCAGTTTTGGAGGTGATTTCTGCAGTTTTATCCTTAGATTTGAAGGAGATTTTTGGAAATTCATCTGTCTGTGATCTGGTTGAAGCCAGCCCTAAGCACAGGGAAATAGGAAGGTTCCCAAGGAGCAGAGCTGATCCCTGGTCCTTCAATCACATGGAAAGCCAGACTTAGGCATTCCCAAAATGCTGGGCACATTGCTCTGAAGAACGACAGACCTGGGGTGTGCTGATATCACTGCCCCTGTCAGTGCTGAGCCCGTGGATGTCCTTTCTGAATTCAATTAAAACCTAGAAGCAGCACCATTCAATCATACAAAGCCCAACTGGAACATTTTGGAAAGGAGAGTGTTCAAGTGACCATGGTGGTATTTAGGGAGCTGATTCTGAGCTGACAAGAATTCACATGGTAACCCTTTTTTAATAAAATGAAGGGGGCAGGAAGAGAACGCCTCACATTTGACAAAATTACTTTTCACCTACCCCAATTATCGCCACCTTAATTCCATATATGAAAATCTGTGCCTACAGAATGAGTCAATAAAAGCCAATAAAATGAGAACAGTATGAGACAGATCTTTGGATTGTATAAATAAAGCACGGCTGAGGTGACATCATTGGGGCAGCAGTGATTTATACCAGCTGAGGATCTGGCCCATAAACTGGGAATAACTCTTTCTGCTCTGTGATTTATGCTCTCCAGTTATTGACTGCTTCGAAACAAGCCCTCTGTTATAAACAATCTGGGAAGCAAAGGAGGCAATTGTGTCTTAATGAGACCATGGTTCAAAGCTCTGCCCTGGTACATTGACCCTTCTATAGATCAGAAAGTCTCCTTGATTTAATTACCTTACAGAACCCCAGACTAGACAGCTCCAAACCTCATTTATGCCCTGATCTTTCTGGGTTTTTTTTTTTTATTTTGGTGCACTTTATAGTGATTTACAATTCAGCCGAGGGACTCTTCAGGCAGCCGATGAGAATTGTTTAGAGGGGTTTGTGTGCAATTACAGTTTTTCTGAAGGAAAAAAAAAGGGGGGAAAAAGCACATTTTAAGACTTAAAGGTCTTGTCTCCTTTCCCAAGCACAAATAATAAGCCATTCTGCCTTTTTAAGTGTAAAAGACTAGAAACTTCAAGGGTAGAATTAAGGGAATTTAAATCAGAGGCGAGACACTGCACACACTGGAAATGTTCCCGTTTGAAAGTTCACAATCCAGCCTTGCACGCAGCTTTCAGCAGATATTACAGGATTGTTCCACCAGGATTATCTCATCTACGAGGATATTTATCTTCCCCTTCCAATCTGTGGCACAAAGCAGTGGAAATAATACGATGTTCCCTTCCATTCACAAACGACTCGTCCCTCCTGTCTCAGGATGTCTCACAGCCTCTAATTAGATAAGTCTCAAAGCATCCCCAAAAATTAATCAAAAAATTAATCAAATGACCAATGTTACATCTTAATTTCTTCTGGAGTAACACTGCACTGCAACCAAATGTGCAGCAAACAGCCCTGGCTCCTCTCTGAAGCCTCCTTGGTGCCGTAGCCCACAGGATTTGATCTTCCCACTGGCAGGGAGGGATGAGAGATAAAATTATAGATTAAAATCATAGAATGGAGCAGTTTAAGTCGGAATGGACCTTAAAGCCCACCTAGTTCCAGCCCTGCCATGGGACGCCTTCCACTATCCCAGGTTGTTCCAGCCTGGCCTTGGACACTTCCAGGGATGGGGCAGCCACAGCTTCTCTGGAAGTTTTTTTGCAGAGACCATTGATGCTGCTCATGGGTCTCGCTAAGGGCTGATTCAGCAGCAAACCCAGGTCAGCAGAGGGCCCAGGACTGGCTGTCCCAGGCTGGAGGTTGTGGCTGGGCTGGGCTGGGGCTGTGCCTCCACCTGGCCCAGGGCAGAGCAGCCCCAGCAGCTCCAGTGCTGTCAGATGTCAGAGCAGCTCCACAGTTTGGTGATTGCGTTTCACTCTTCACATTCTTGTTTTGTGACAGAATTGGATCAGTGTAGCTGCCACATTATTCTCTTTCCTTCCCCCCCCCCTTTATTAGTAGAGACACTTATTATCACTTTAATAGGGAGAAACAAGTTCCCTCTGTCCTTTTCCAGTCCTAAAAATACAAGACAATATTTTCCAGAGAAGCCTGTGATTGAGGTTTAAATGTTCAACCAGAACACATTAAAATGCTCTAAACATCAAGGAGAAAAAGGGAGTCCTGATATCCAGAGGAAGGTGGAGGTGCTTAAGCTGAATTACAGCTCTGTAATTATTGGTACTGTCAGAGCTTACAATCTACAACATTATTTTTAGGCCCCCATCCAATCCACAGAAAGATCTCTAAAATAATTGCAAAAGAACTTCACTTGAAGACTGTTTGTTTTGGAAAAATATAAATCTTTGCTCCATTTAAACATATTTCAGCTCAGAGAGCAGTAATATTTTATTTGTGTTGAAAGAAGGCAGGGACTTATTAAATATTAATATACGGTTTATAGCATGGGTTAAAGTTCTTTTCTTATTATACACTGTAACCCTGCCCAGGAGACTACAGTCCTGGGGGAGAAGATATTTCTGCTGAAGGAACTTGAGATTAAAGAGAATTAATATTCACAGGGTATAAATATGTCAAAATTCAGATGTTTTCCCTTCAATATTCTGCTACATTTTGCACATTGGTGCTAATTAGTGGCATGAGCTAATTAAAATAAGTATGGAAATGTGACACCTGGCAGGGCAGTTGCTGACACAGGTCCTGTGCTCCCAGCCAGGACAAAAGGACTGACCCATTCCTGGTCCAGGTCCTTGGTTTGGAGACCCAGGCAGACCCTGGGAGTTGTGCCAAGGGCGCTTCACGACATTAAAGACTGGAAATCCAACTGTCTGTGGGCAGAGATGGAAAATAGGTACTGGGAGAGAAAGAAAAGGGAAAAAGCAGATCCTAAACCAGGGTGATGCACTTGAATGAAGCAGCTTTAGGGTCCCTTCCAACCCAAATCGTTCCATGATTCTGAGATTCTGTGAAACCAGGTTTCCCTGGGGAGGTTTGCAGCCTGCAGGTGGGAGGAGGGATTGGCTTTTGGGTACAACTGAGGATGCACAGACACAAAAACTGGACCCCTGACGCCATGAAAGATTTCCTGACTTCTTGGTGGTTTTCTCTGCCTTGAAGAAAAGGAGAGAATGGAAAACAGGGATGGTCTAAACCCTGGTGGGCAGTGGCTGTGGCTCAGCTCTGGCACTGAGCACCTTCAGGGTGTTGATGCTCTCTCAGCTACCTGGACTTTTGCAGAGCTGTTTCAGCAGTCCTGAGCCACCTTTCAGGCAAATCCTCAGTCCCTGTGAGCTGCACAATCCTGTCAGGTCCTCACCCAAATCCCAGGAACCAAACACCTGCAGGACACAGCTCAGACCTTGGAAGACCCTCAGCCCACTCATCACTGTGGTGCTGCTAATTATGGTCATCAAAGGCCCTGCATCCTTAGAGGGGGGCATTTAAAGGGGTGGCATTCAATCAGCTGAGGGTCTGGCACCTGGGGACAACCCCCAGAGACAAAACCCAAAAGGAAAATAGCTCTGTGTGAAAAGAAAAATTACATCAATAACATCTGGAATGGCTGCAAGCAAATCCTGGGCATTTTGTGCCCAAATATGATTGGAATTATGGCTGTGAGTCCCTTGAGGGGACAGGTATGGAGCACATGAGAGGTGCACAGATGTCAGGAATTCCCTGTCCCTCTGCAGTGGCATTTGCAGCGTTCTGGGCTGTCCTGGGCTTTGCACCTCTCCTGGCTGGGCACTGCCCTGGCTGAGGTTGGGTGCCTCTGGTGTGACTGTAAAAGCCAATCCAGCCTCCTTTTTTATACCACAAACAGGACAAGAGGAATAAAACTCCTGGTGATGGACACTATTGAAAATGTGCCCAGCTTTTTGATTAATTGCAGACCGACTCAACACAGCAGAGTTTCAGAAAGTGAGATTGGTTTCGGTGTTATTGCAGGGATCTGGTGCTTCTTTAAACATTAACCAAGCCCTGCTGCAGAACCCAGAGATGCTGAGGGCAAAAAGCTCTGCTTGCAGGGCATCCTTTCCCCTCGATTTTTGACTCAATATTTCGAAGGGCTCGGTTTCAGGGCTCCCAAGTGATGGGGACTCCTCTCCAGGCAGCAGCTGAGCAGCCCTGTTTATTTATAAGAGTCAAGCAGAGCCACACAAAAGGTTATGGCCACTGGCCAAATGTCTTTGACATCACAGCCTGTCATTAATGGCATAAATCCTCTGTGATTTCATTTCCCACTAAGCTAACCAGCATCTCTCACAGATTATTTTAAAGGAAAAAAAGTCTAAACATTTACCTTCAAACCCCAAACAGATCGTATCGTTCTATTCTGCTTGCCCAATATTAAATATATTCCCTTGCATATGGCATTTTTATTGCAGGTTGTGACCACTCATGGAGTTGTTTCAGAAGGAGATATGCTCAGAGAGAGAAATTTTCTTGTTGTTCCCTAAGGGGAAAGCCAAAAACGACATTTCATTCCACAAAACCTTTTCTAACCACTGCACTTCACTGTTTTAATGTAGTTTTGTCCCCCAGATCTGTCTGGCCATGCATTTTGAGGGAAAGAAAAATTTAAAAGTTTGTTCTCTGTGCCGCAGCCTCTTCAGTGTGAGAATATTGAATGTGGACAGGCTGGAAAAGTTTTCCTTCAGACCATTTTTCTACTTTTTTTCCCCATAATATCAATAACATGCACGTGGTTATGTGCAAAACATTAGGAATTATTCTGGGCATGAAGGGTCTGAATATACTTGTAACACCTGAATATTTTATTTTCAAACCCTTTGGGATTTTAAGTCTTCATGGCCTTGGTATATTTGCTGGTGGACAATGCACTGCATGATAATAAACCAGATAAAAATATTGTATAATTATATTTGATGATAATATTAGATAATATTTGACCAATCATTACTGATTACTTAACTGGGCCTAAAATGCCCATGAAAAGTTTTCCAAACCATGGCTAGCACTAAACCTGTGGGGGTAAACCAAGAATTCTCCTACATTTATATGCAAAAGCAGATGGTCAGAGAGTTGTGTTTGATCTCATTTTTTGGAATATAAACTGAAGTTTCTCCAAATTGCCCCATTTGAGATCAAAAGAGCCTGACAGGACTCCTGCCCCCAGGAGCAAATGTCCACAAAGTCATGTAAGCTCTCAGTTATCAGCTGCCATCTCAGTGCCCTGCGAGGAGAAGTTAATTGCAGGCAATTACTGGTGAATCCTGAGATCCAAATGAATTCATAGGAATCAGACTCAGGCTCAGCCCAAGCCCACGTCAGGTCTGCTGCACACAGGGCACAATTTCCCAGTTTGGTGCATGGCAGGAGAGGCACCTCCTGGTGCTCCTGCAAACTCCTGGAGCTGTGTTTGCCCAGCCCCTGGTGGCCCTGGGTCCCAGGGAAAGGGAGGATCCCAGGGAGCATCCCAGGGGCAGCAGTGCCAGGGGGCCAGGGCAGTGCAGCCCGGAGCATCCCCAGGCTGAAAAGATGAATGTGAATTTTCCCAGTGCAGAAAGAACCCTGAGGGGCTCATGAGTGAGAAACGACGTCCTCCCAGGCTCTGCTCAGAAGGGAAAGGAC
Organism: Climacteris rufus; assembly: GCA_013398175.1. Classification (NCBI taxonomy): domain Eukaryota; kingdom Metazoa; phylum Chordata; class Aves; order Passeriformes; family Climacteridae; genus Climacteris; species Climacteris rufus. The sequence goes on along the minus strand of VZRZ01002383.1, from coordinate 131,977 downwards.
AGAGCTGGAGCTGGACATTACAGCACAAACCCCAAGTTCCCGTTTGAGCCACCATTCCTGCCTCCACCCCACTCCAACCCCGCACCCCAAAGCCCTCTCCACCACCCAAGAGCAGCAGAAGGACCTCCCGCATACCTCAGGAAATATAAATTGGACGTTTCCCTGTTTTTTGAGCGGTCTGGAATCTCAGGAGGCATCAGCGAGCAAACGCTACCCAGACGTGCAGACAGCACGGCTGTGTCAGAGCTCTCCTGTGAGAGCCAAAGTTAAAATATGCCTGCAGAGCACCAGTAGCTTCATTCTTATGACTAACACATCCCAAAGGTGCCATAACATGCACTGATGCAGGGAATTCTGGGGTGCTGGAAGGAGTACAGGGGGAGGAGGGGCTGGAGATGAGAGTTCCTGAGGAAAGCCAGCGAGTTCTTTTTCCACAATTCATCATACTACTTTTACTCTGCTCCTCCAACTGCAGAGATGAAAAGTCACACAACTCCAGCATGAATTGAGCCAGCCAAGAAAAAGAAAAGCAGCTTGCTCTGCTCCCCAGGGCATATATTATGCCTATTTCTTAACATTTTTTGATATGTGGAGGAGACAAACTTCAAGGAAGGAATGTGGTCATCTCCTATCTGAAACAAAATCTCCCAGGTTGGAACGGGCTGAGCGTGTTTGGTGCTGGGGGCAGGCAGGGATTTGAGTGGGAATGTGGGTATTTCTTGGCACAAACCTGGGTAACACTCAGACTCCCACAGCACTGCTGGAAATGGTCACAGAATGGTCTGGGTTGGAAGGGACCTTAAAAGATCACCCAGTTCCACCCTCCTGCCATGGGCAGGGACACCTTCCACCATCCCAGGGTGCTCCAAGCCCCATCCAACCTGGCCTGGGACATTTGCAGGGAGCCAGGGGCAGCCACAGCTTCTCTGGGCAACCTGTGCCAGGGCCTCCCCCCCTCACAGGGAGGAATTTCTCCCCAACATCCCATCTAACCCTGCCCTCTGGCACTGGAAGCCATTCCCCCTTGTCCTTCCCTTCAGGCCCTCGCCCCAAGTCCCTCTCCTGCTCTCTTGGAGCCCCTTTAGGCACTGAAAAGCTGCAATAAGATCCCCAGGAGCCTTCTCTTCTCCAGGCTGAACAATCCCAACTCTCAGCCTTTCCCCACAGCAGAGCTGCTCCTTCCCTCTGAGCATCTTTGTGCCTCCTCTTCACTCATTCCAACAGGTCCCTGTCCTTCCTGTGCTGGGGCAGAGCAGAAGGGAGGTGAGCAGCAGAAGGCAGATCCCAAAGCTCCAGTGGCAGATGTTCCCAGGGTTTACACTCCCCTTGGGTGATGACCTGGCTGTCAGCAAAACTCCACAAGCCTTTAGAGTGGAAAAAGTCACCTGTAAAGGTGTTGAGAAAGCTCCTCTTGAACGCCCATCGACAACAACCACGACCCAAACCAATCCTTCCAGAGCCATGAAAATATCCTTGGATGGAAACCTGCAAGAATTGGAGCGTGTGAGGTTTTCAAGCACTACATAATTAATTATATCTCAAATACAAAATGATTTACACGAGTAACAAAATGTCCAGGTGTGAAAGCCCAGAACACACCAGAACAGGACAGTTTAATCATCTTCTGTAACAGTGCCACTGTCACTAAGGAGGCAGCACCACACGATCCCTGCAGAGGGTGAACAGGGGGGACAACACATGCCAATGCTGCTCACATTTCTTTTCCCTGCTCCCTCTCGGTGGTTTAATTTATAAATTATGATGAGAGCCCAGTTTTAAGCAGGAGGGTGGCACATTAGGCTCCCTGGTAATGCCATTTGGGATGAAAGCTCTCTCATTATCCGCACGGAGAGATCCAGATCTGCCTCAGCAAGAGCTGTCACAACACACTGAGGTCCAGGGATTCCTGGGGGAGCTGGGCTGACATATTTCATTCTGATTTGCATGAATTCATGAATCTTGCATAGTCTGTTTGTCCAAAGGTTCTAAAGATGTTTAGTCAATGCATACCTTGAGTGAATTCAACAGAAAGTCTGTCAGATAAAATGCCAAGGGACAGGCCCAGCAATGCTGGCAGCCCCAACTCATTAAACACCCAGGGCAGGGACTGCAGCAGGATTTCATCACAGGAGTTAATGAGATATAAATATTGCAAATACCCACACACTGCAGCTACAGCCAAATGTTGCAACTCTAAAGGTAAATACCAAACCCACCAGGGTCCTGAGATTGGAGTCACTGGGAGGAGAGAGAGGATGAGAAGGGCAGAAATGAACTCCAGGGACCATTGGGAGAAAGTCTTGGAGAATTTGAGATAAATGCTCTAATGGAGCTCCAGCATTGGCTCTAATTAGGATAAGTCAGGGCTTCCCTAATTGCTTTTAATCCTTTGGCTTCCTTGCCAACAGGAGTGACCATGCCCAGAACGTGGAGAAGAGCCATGGGGGGAATCCACAGCCTCTGTCTCCCACTGCCTCTCCCAGAGCCCATTTCCCACACGGGATCAGGGCTGGGACTGGCCAGATCAGAGGGGAGAAAGGAGGCCAAGGACACTGGGATGCCCAGGAGCTCCATTCTCCACCAGCACAGCCTCTGCAAGGCAGAAAGTGGGGCCATTCTGCATTCTCCCACTGAATTATTTGCTTCCCCTCTCCAGATTTGCCTTTGCAATCGCCTCAAATCCTGCAGGTCTCCTTCAAGTGAGCATTTCTGAAATGCAGTGTGTGCGTTTGAGCTGCTCCATGCTTCTATCCACTCTATTTTTCCTTTCAAGCTTTTCTTCTTTCTTTTCAATTAGCTGTGGGCTCTTTATTAGAGGATATACATCCCTTGCCAAACTCTCTTGCAGAAGGGAGGACGGAATTCCCTGTGTTTCCATCACAGAGGAATCCTGAGTCACCTGCAGCAACCAAAGCTCCCTTGCCTTAGGTGTAAACAGAGAAAAATAACAACTTTTGATCTGCTTCCACCTTTCCGGCAGAAGTGAAGTCAGTGCAAGCATCAACATGGGAAAAAGGAAAAAGGAAAAAAAAAAAGAAACCTTTTCTGGGCTGTCTTGCATTTTGTGTGTGCATGAGGAGGATCCCACAGAATCCAGGGGTAAAGATGGAACTGCTCAAAAAGGTGCTATTCATCCCTCCTGGATGCAACAGCCACTGCACCATCTAGGAATATTAAAAGACTTCAAAAATAGAGGTAAAGCAGTATTATTTCTCTGGGTAATCTCTCTGCCCCAGGCTGAGCTGCAGCCCTACCATAAAGATGCTGTGCTATTCAGCTGTAGAAATCCATCCTTTCCTCTGGACAGCCTATTACACATCAATTAAACTCCAATCATGAGTCCAGTGGAAGCAGGATCTCGGAGTTTATTAGTCCTGGGCAACACCAGCAGCCAGGTCTTTCTGAGAGGTTAATAACCAGGAGATTTCTGAGGTGGTGACCTCAGAGTGCTCTGGATTGGTGTGTTCTTTATTTAGAGCTGAGTGTTGGAGTTTCCAGACTGGAGCTGCAGCACCAATGAGCCCCAGGCTGTGTCCCTGGGTGAGACCCAGCCATAGCCAGCAGGCACCTCACATACCTTGTAAAGCATCATAATTAATGAGATGATTTGCATATCAAATAAACTTTATGCACAGCAGGATATTTTGCCTTTACAAAAGGTTTGTAAAATATCAGTTTCCTGGCAGGAAATATTCGGTTTCCTACCTGATTCCCAAGGACTCCTCCTGCAGCAGGAGGGAGCAGGATTGACCTGCAGGATCCTCTGCCCCACTGCTGGTTACAGGGAATCACCAGAATAAGGCCAAATTTGGTCACATGAGAGCTAAGATTTGGTTTCACCTTGGTTCCTGAGTTATCCTGTTGCAGCTGGGAGCTGGAAGGAGGAGGGTATCCAACCTGCGGTGGTTGGACTCAATGATCTCCAGAGGTGCCTTCCAAGCCATCCTGTGATCCTGTCACAGCTCAGGACTCTCTCCAGCACAGCTTCCCAACCAGAGGGGTTCAGTAGGGACTTCACAATTGAATGGATTTGTCATTTGTCTGAATCTCAATACAGATTTTTTAAATTAAATCTGTTGCCAGCACCTGTGAGTCGAAATCCAAGCCAGCAAGAAAAGAAGAAGCAAGAGCAGCATTTTTATTTTTAAAGAATGATATAAAATGTACAAATTGCTGGACCAGGTGTGTTTGTAGCTCCTTCCTGTCCTGCTCACCCAAAACTATAAAATTAATTGGCTTGCATGTGACCCTGGATTTGCACACTCAAACAAGCTGAAAACGTTGGTGTGGATTACAGACTGTGCTTTAATGAATTTGGAAGGAGAAAAGAATATATATTTTCAAGACTTGCATTTCATTTTTACATTCTTGACTTTTTTATGATTGTCTTTGCCCTCCTTTTCCGTCCTGTTTGAGAAAACTGGAAAAGAGGGAGCAGTTGCTTCATGCAGCTCCCTAAAACACTTCCCAGTGCAGCAGCATCAGTGCCTGGGTCCTGCTGCTGCTCCACGACTTCTGTGGCATTTTATTCCCTCTGCCTGGATGTGGAGCCTGCAGAGCATCCTCCACCCTGGCTGGATGCAGAGAAGAAGGAGAAGAGTTCAGTTATTGCTTTGCTGGCCACCAAAATCAGCATCAGTGCTCTGCTGTTTCCTGGTGTTTGTGCTGACTCCACTCGGCCCGAGCAGAGGAGGGAGAGGCTCTGACAGGAGAGGGTGCTCATGATTTAGGGAAGGGACAGAGCCAGGCAGAGCAGAGAGTGGTCCTGACCACTGCCCCTGCAGAAACACCGAGCCAGGGGCAGAGCACTGAGCAGCTCCCTCCGAGGATGCCTCTCAGCATCAGGGAGAATAAGCAGATCCAGGCTGTGACAGCTAATCTGTATCTCTAAATCCAGCCCTGTAATTATTATTATAAGCTTTCCAAGAGACCATTAGATTTGAAAAGAAAATTTGAATTTATAAATGGAGTCGTGCTTGCTGGGGTCAGGGCTCCATCCCAGGCAGGGTTTAATGGCATCACAGGCTGATCAAAGGGTTGGGAAATCAGCAGAGGGGTCAAACCTGCATGGAAATACTCCCTGGGCACCCTCAGCCAGGGCAGCACCGTTTGATTCCCCTTGGATCAGCACTTTGGAGCTGAGTCACACTTGTGCAGCCTCGATATCTGCCCTGGAGGCCACACACCAGGGGCAGCAGGAGCTTCCAGCCCAGACAAATAAGGATTTCACAGCTCTCTGTGGTTCCTCCAGGCCTGTCCCTGCTGCACTCCCCTGTCCTGTCCCACAAACCCGGTGCTGGTGACACCAGGCTCAGCCCTGCAGGGAAATGAGGCAGGGATGGAGATTACAGCCAGCTTGTTTGGAATGGAGCTGAGCTGAGGAACATCATTTCAATAAGGAGATGTTCCAGGCAGACATGAAACACGGGGATTTCAAGATGAGTTTCCTGCTTAATTTTTTAATCCCTTCCCAAATCTTTCAATGCGCTTGCTGATGCTCTGTGCTTCCATCCCCCCCCTCCCTTGCTTTGGAGTTTGTGCAGACTTGGAGCTTTTCTCCCATTTCATCCAACTTGTAGGAAATGAAAGACCTGGAGCTCTGCAGTCCCAGGTGTGACCTGAGGAAAGCTCCTCGGCTGGCCTGGGGCAGACCTTCCTTTGGTACAAGTTGCCTTACACCGTGTTTGTGTTCTCCTCTGGGAAATATTGATGGGAACACCTTTCCTCCTGCTTTTTGTCAAGGGAGAGAACGAGCTGTCTCTTCCCCAAGTGCTACAGACAATGCCTGTGCTCAGACAAGCATAAACACAGCTCAACAACCCCCTCCAGACCCACCTCCTCGCTCCTTTACACACGTGCTGCACACACCAGCTCATTCTCAATTTTTTTTTATTTATTTAGAAATAATAAAATAAGACATAATATATAAAAATCTGTACAATCCACAATTTGTGCAGTACATTAGGAAGACTTTGATACAAAAAGGCTGCAAACAGGAAAATAGTCATGGACAACTGTCAGATGCTGAGATTGTTCATCTTACAAGAGCTGCAGGCCAAAAAGTCCTTACAAAATCAGCTTCTGGTGGGCTGTGGAGCGGCAACTATGCAGCACCTTCTACTTCACAAAGGTGGGGAGCAGCCAGAATTAAAGACATTACAGTACTTCTCAGTTTTACCTTGTAATCCATTATGAAAAAGAAGACCTCAGAGAACAAATTAAATATCTGAACCCTTTGTCTTTTCCGAGACGAGCGCGTGCTAAACTAACACAGAAGCGGATCATGGCTGGGAGAGGATAATTAAACACAGCTAACGAGTCAGGATTTCTACCCTTGCCACTTCACCCAGGACAACTCGCACGGAAGAGACGGAGGCAGGGACCCATCCCCACCTGCCTCTGCTCCTGTCACTGTACACAGAATTATGGGTTAGACAATGTGTCTCATTCAAGTATTTTCAGGGAAGGGCAGAAATAACATATTCCCCCCAGCCCCTAAGCAAAATACAGTATAAACCTGTGCGAGCCAGGCAAGCCAGCTTCATCCTGGATAAAGAGGCTGAGCCAAGGCCTGGTGGAGGCTGCGGGCAGAGCTCAGTCAGTTTAAAGTTAAAATGCAGCATCAGCTTGGCCCAGGATCAATGGGAGCTGAAGGCTGACAGCTGAAGGAATGCTGTCACTGCCTAGTCCTTAAAACCAGCATTTTGTAGAAGACTGCCCCAATTTGCTGCTGCTGCTGGCCTGACCTAGGCTGAGAGCTGATGGCCACAGGGGGATGGGTACCACGGGCTCCACATTGCAGGGCTCTTCCCAGCAGCTGCCCCGAGCCAGAGTGCAAGGCTGCAATGTGAGATCCCCTCGGCAAAGACAAAGGGTTGGCAGAGAAAGAACAGGGCAGAGAGCAATGGATTACCTCGACACCCCCCCTCGGCACCACCAGCCCTCGGAAGCTGGGAGCTTTGGAAAAAAAAATGCCAGCAACTAGAACGTGTTCTCAAATGAAAAGTCCATGCTTCAAAAATAAATAAAGAGAAGTTCATAGCATTAGGAATCCTATAAGGCTTGCAAGTATTTGCTAAAAATCATGCTAACCTGTAGCATCTAGTCCTAGCGAGCCGAGACTGCCGAGCTGAATTGATGCTTTTTGTGGCCTTTTCGTTGTCTTCTACTTGTCCTCCTTTACAGACTTCTATTTACATTTGGCTTTAAATATGAAAATACTTGATAAACTTTATAAAATGTACATTTTAAAAATATTTCTGAAAAACTGACTTGAAAAACAAAACAAACAAACAAACAAGAAAAAAAAGAAAACAAACAAACCCAAAACCTCTGCACCAGAAATGTTAAGGGGGAGGGGATTTTTCTTTTTTTTCCTCTCTGAATTCCTCGTGTTTTTAAGAAATGAGACAAATCCTGCATTTCCCATCCCCCGTCTCTCATCCCTCCCTCAAATATCTCAAGTATCATTTAGTGGGAGCACTGTGCACCTGGGGGATGCTGACCTGAGATCAGGTCCCCTTTCTCCTGCTCAGCCTCCCTTCCCCATTGCATTTTCATGCCCCCTCTGTTACACTGAATACTCTTTGGTTTAGTTTTTTTTTTTTCCTTTTGCAAGAACATCACAATTAGCAGCACTAGCAGCACTCCATTGTGTCCACCACTGTTGACCCAGAAACTGCAATGAAACCACCTTTATATGTTCACCCTTCCCTTCCTTTTCCATCCTCCCACCCCAGTAACAGCCTCAGTACTTGCACTTCATCATCTGCCCTCTCCAGGAGCCAAGTCTGTGTTTACAACATCGAATTTCCACAGTTTCGAACCCACCCACTGTAGATAGCATCTTATCAGAAACCAGTTCATTGCAGGCATTTCTTTCAGGCAGGGCTGGAAGGGGCCAGAGGCCTTCACAGATATCCATTTGCAGAAGACATTAGACCTAGAACAAGCTGTTTTTTAATGGCATACAGTGATCCAATACTGCAAGAGTTGTCTGGGATGACCATCCCCACCACCCCCCTCTGCGCCCGCTCCCTGGGAGCAGGTGCCAAGCACAGGTTTGCTGTCTCCTTGATCTTAGAGGCACAGAGAATTTAAAGCCTTCTGGGTGAAGGAGCCAAAACACCACTGGAGCCAGAGCTTTGCTGAAGGTGACAACATTTGCTCAGAGCCGGGTGATGAATGAGTGTCACCCACTGACCACCCAGCTGGGGTTTGCCAGGGAGAGGAGGCAGGGGATGAACCTCCCTTTGCAGCCTCATCATCCCCAAAGAATCCCTCTCTCCACAAGGTGGAAATTCACCTTTCTGACACCCTTGCCCTGCTGAAGAGAAGCACTTTGCACAAAATGCTGCCATCCCTCCACCACTCCCAAGTGCTGTGCTGTCAAGGCCGTTCTCTCCTCTTCCTTCCTCCTCCAAAACCTCTTCCTGGGGAACCTCTCTACTGCTTGGCTCATCCATGTCCCAACACCTGCTCCAGCAGCCTCAGCCTCTGGCATCAACCAGCAGCTGCACACGGTGTGCATGGCACGGTTTCAGGGACCATAAGGAGCTGGGTCAGGCCAGGGAGGACACACACGATGCTGGTTTGCTTCCCCCAAATGCGTTTTTTCGCCCTACAAGAAAAGAGGGAATTTGTTTCCCCATCGAAGAACAGGGGGAAAGAGGAGGAGGCCCAGCTCACTTTAGATCCGAGTCTTAAGCTTTTAGAATAAGGTGCAAAATAAAGGTCTTAAAAAGAAAAGAGAAAAAAAAGAAGAAAGAAAAAATGTCAAAACCAAAAAAGTGTCTGAGGTTTGATTTTTTTGTTTTGTTTAAAGCAGCCTGTTTCTTTTTTTTTTTCCTTTTTTTTAATAAACTCCACTGTGCAAAACTGTGCATTTTCTTTGGTATCCACTTAGGTAGTTTTAACTTAGTACTTTTTCCTATGCATACATATATTTTTTCTCATTTTTCCTTTAGACAGAGAATTAAATTCTCCCCCCAAAAAAATCATAATTTTGCTGGAGGCTACTGATTGGCCTGATATTACATAATGCCCCTTATGTAATTGGAAAGAGAGAAATTGATTCTAGCTATCAACTACTGGCCTCAAAAGGAGTTTAAACTTTTCTGGCAACATTGGCCTCTCTGAACTGATCACGAGCTTTTCAACCTAAAAAGTTCAACACTGACTTTTTTTTTTTCTTTTTAAATTACACAAGAAAAAATAAAAACTACACTGCAACAAAAATAACCATTTGTGTTCATGTAGTTAGCAGCAGCTTTTTAAAAAATAATTATAATAATAATAATAAGGCAGATTCTTGCCTTTGTTATGCCATTAAAAACATTCTTGTTCCCTAGAGAGAAGCATTCTGGAAAAAGTTGAAAAAAAAATAATAATAACCCAACCAAAGCTTGCCTGCAAGTTCAAGTTTTGTAAAAAAATATATACATAATTTATTCTACAACATATGTGCCTTCTGTTCATACTTAGACATGTTTAGTGCTTTGTGTTTAGAGTTCATTTTCTGTCGTCCCTCCTCTGAGGACAGCCCTAAAACCAGCCTGGGTTTCTCAGGTCTGCTGCCTTCACACCGCTCCTCCACAGTACCGTTGTCTGCAAACTGTTCTGGGCCAACTTCTCAGGTCAACGCGCCTTTGCCCGATGGACATCGTGGGGTTTTCTCCTTCCAGCCAAACGGCAGAGGCAGAGCCTGGCAGTCATATTTCCGACTCCCGCCGCAGCGGCCGCGGCTCCAGAGGCACCCCTGCCTGGTTGTGGTGGTCCATGTCCGGGTGGGTGTCTGTGCTCATGCTCTCAGGCACCCCCGTGTCGATCTCGTCCTCCTCTTTGCTGCTGAGGGCCACCTCGTTCTCGTAGCAAAAGGAGTTTGCGTTGGAGAGAATGTATTTCTTCTCTGCTAAGTCTCTGGCACTGCAGATGGGTGTGTTGGGCACTTCGTATGTTTTGTGGAACCTCGAGTAGTCCACTTTGTAGTAGTTTTTCTCTTCGAAGAGGACGGGCTCGTAGCGGTGGCCCCAGAGGATCTCGTTTGCCAGATATGAGCTACGGCACTGGGTGGTCATGGCCGTGGCCTCCACCATGCCCTCTAGGATGACCACGATTTCAAAGTCAGCATTGTCCATGTCCTGCTTGCTCAAGTCGTACAAAGGACTGTCCTCGTCTATTTCGTGCACTATTGTAATGGGGGACACCAGGAAGATGCGGTCGATGCCGCTGTCAAACCCCACGTTGATGTCTATCTGATCCAAGGGGATGTACTCCCCTTCCGACGTGATCCTGGATTTCAGGAGCTGTGCCCGCACGTGCGCCTCCACCAAGTGGCTTTTCCTCAGGTTCCCAACGCGCCACATCAGGCACAGCTTCCCGTCCCTCATGGCCACCACGGCATTGTGGCTGAACACCAGAGTTTCGTTTCTCTTTTTTGGCTTAGCCATCTTTGCCATGACAGCACCAATGATGAAGGCATCAATGATGCAGCCCACTATGGACTGGAAAACCACCATGAACACGGCGATGGGACACTCGTCTGTGACGCACCTGAAGCCGTAGCCGATCGTGGTCTGGGTCTCGATGGAGAACAGAAAGGCTGCGGTGAAGCTGCTCACTTGAGACACACAGGGCTTGCTGTTCTCTTGGTTCTCCAGATCCCCGTGCAACAGCGCAATCAACCAAAACACACAGCCAAAAAAAAGCCAGGAGAGGATGAAAGTCAGGCAGAAGATAACGAGCATCCACCGCCAGCGGATGTCCACGCACGTGGTAAAGATATCGGCCAGGTAGCGCTGTCCCTTCTCGCCCACGTTGATGAACTGGACGTTGCAGTGTCCATCTTTCTTGACGAAGCGGCTCCTGCACTGCTGCCGGGTGTGTACCTTGCCCTTGCCATTCCCAAAGCCGTTGGCCACGGCCATGGTGGACAGCTTCATGCCGTCCTCCTCCGAAGACACGATGCTGTAGCGGTTGGTTCGCACGCTGCCCATCACTACTGCCGGGGACTGAGGTGCTTCTGCTTTAGAAAACAGTCTGAGTTTCTGCAAAACCCTTTGGAGAAACAGTTTTGAAAGTTCTACAGGAACACACACACGTGGAAAAACCAGGGAGAGGCCAGAGTCCCCAAGAGCCCTTGGATCAACCAAGGACAGTCTTCTGGCATGCAGAGTTAGCTCAGCAAGCAACCGTCATAGAGAGGGCATGGTCTGCAAGAGAAAGAGAAATGGCAAATTAGATCCTGGAGGAAAAGGATAAGGGATCAAACCTGATGGAATCAAGTCAAATGGCTCCTGCAGACCTGCAGGAGGTTTCCTTTTTCTTAATGACATTTTCAGCAATGCTCCACGTCCACAGCTGTGCATGGGCAGGGGTCACATCATGGCTGCAAGGAAGGAATCGCTCCTCCCGAGGGAAAGTGCCGAAGGGACTGTGTCACACCAGCCTGAGCAATATTCACTTGAAAGCTGGATACACAAAGCATCTCCCTGCTATTTACAATGGGCTTTCTGTTTATTTTGAAACAAACAATTCCCTTTAACATCCATCTGTTCAAACATAAATACTGAAGTGGTTTGTAGTGACTTACAGTGTGTCTCGGGGACTCTCTGACCTATGACAAAGCAAGGAGTGTGCAAAGGGAAGGTGGAGAAAAGCAATAAACTTGGGAAGTGTAAATAGCTGTGATGCCATGAAATTATAGCACGTACAATTGTTTTAATTAAGCTAAAAGAAGGAGCTGTGTATTCTCAGCAAATTTCAAGAATAAGGGCTGCATTAGCTCCTCTTTAACTCCAGAAACTCATCGGGATCTCTGCAGTTTTTACATTCACACTTGGCCTAAGTTGCACAAGAAATTAAACCTTTTAAAGCCGCACATCTGCTCCTGCTAAAGCAAGCAGCAAAAGCCTACAGTGCAGCAGAAGCAGCTGAGTGCCATCCTAAGACCTCCAGGAGCCAGTACCAGCATCTTTCCCTGGGGAGCCCGAGGCAGCCGCTCCCAGCTCCAACAGGTACCAGCTCTGAGTGTCCCGTGGGTCTCAGTGTCACCAATTAAGACTCAGCAGAAAGGCTACAAAACCTTCTTCCTGAGGGTGCAAGCCACCAAACTCGTTTCAGGGAGGTCTGGCTTAGACCCAGGTCTAGCTTTTAACAAGTGCGTCATCCATTAAGTCATGGACTGCATATCAGGAAATGGAACTGAAATACTGCAGAGAAGAGATGCATTAAAGCAACTGCTCTGTCCACACACGGCCCATGCAGGGAATGAAGCTAAACCCGAGTGGAGAGGAATGTCTGCTGTCCCTTTGTCACGGCACAGGAGACTCCAGAACCATTTACAGTCGCAGGCAGTTAAATCACAATGCTCTTCCTAAATTAATGTTATCAAAACCCATCTCAGTTTGTCCAAAACCCAATAAAACTGCAGCCACCGTGGAGCACAAGCCCTGCCCACCAGTGGCTTCAGTGTTCTGCCTCTGACAACAGCTGTAGAGAAGATGTGTTCTCCTTTCCCAACAGCAGCCCCTGAAGTCCTGCTGAGGTGCTCCAAAAACTTGAGGGATTTCAAACAATTTCTCAGCCCTCCCACGTCCTTCAACCACATTACAAGGGCTTTAGCTCAGCAAACACCTGTTAGGAAAAGAGCAGGTGACAAACAGCAACATCATCAGTCGATTGCAGGCTGCTTTTCCCTCCAGGATCTCCTCAGGGTTTACTTTTACCTCCTCTTTTTTTTCCTTACCCCTGTTTGTTGTGCAAGAATGTGTCCCGATGCCTACTTGCCAAGATTAGTCATCTGTGACTTCAGCTCTACAAGACATTTTGGCAGCTTTTGGTCGGTTCTGTAATGCCCGGGTTGAGTGCAGCTCTCAGCAATGAACACTTACGGTGTAGCTGCCCTCTTACTTATTCTGGGCACCTATTCTTACTTTTATTATGACTGTCTTGCCTATGCTGTGAAAGGATCCACCTATCCCCCCCGTTACATCTTTTTTTTTCCACAGGGTTTCTCATTCCTGTCAGAATATCATTTACAAAAATACAAAAGAATTCTTCTAACCCTCAGTTAAATTATTTGCTTTGGCCAAAAACCACTTTTATTAGAAACCTGCACACAGCAGGGAAGTGAAATTACTGTTAATACATTCCACATAAAAAAACTTCTTGAAAAGCCATTGCATTGGTCTGCAAATCGATCACTTTTATAAACCACATCCTATAATCATAGTCATGTTCGACTTCCACAGTCAAAGCCTGTTTTGTTCCAAGCTGATGGAAACCCACAGCCTAGGAAACAGTTTATTCTGAAGTTTGGTTGGTTTTTTTTTCCCCCTGCATTGTATCCTGGATTTTAGAGGAAAACTTGCATTGGAGGGAAAGAAGTCTCAAGTGTCTGAATATGCAGCTTCTCTCACTAAAATCTTGACCTGAGGACATTTCTTTGAGTTCCACAAATCACTGAAATCCTAACACCAGCTCCCTGTGGCTGCATTTATAAGTTTGGGACCCGAATTTGTCCTATTCCTCCTCTGCAGGACTGAGCACCTCCTACTTCCCACACCTTGCATAGATCCCTCCTTGCTGGCTTTGCTGTGGGAGTGGAGCTGCACCCCTTTGGCTCCAAGGACCCCCAAACCTGGGGGTGAGCCTGGGGCACCTTTGCAGCCTGCTGGGTGTTTATACCACAAAGCTCTGGCACACTCCAGGGCACACTCCAGATGCTGTTCCAGCACAAACTGCCTCTCTTCCTGCGAATGCTCAGAGTGGGGAGGATGACAGTATGGGTGGGATGGGAGCAGGACCAGCACCACGCACAGGGCCAGCCAGAGGGTCTGATCTCACTCCTGTCACGGCAATACAGGTCCTGTGAAACACCCAGTGGATCCACTGGCTGCCCCACCACACACCTGCTCTGTGTTCACCCTGACCTTCACAACCACTTCCAGCACAAGTTCCCCAAAAATCCCAGGGACAAACTAGCAGGAAAACCTAATGGTACTTCTGATTTTGCCAATCCACCTGCTGCTCAAAGGCAGAACAAGGCTGCTGCCCCCCACCCCAGCATCGCTTGCTGGTGGCACCAAAAATTCCAGGCTGGTGTGGGAGCAGCCCTGCAATCCTCACTGGACAAAAGGAGCCAACCCAGTACCCACCAACCCACCCCAGCATTTGTCTAACTGGACCCAGTGCAGTGCAGCCAGACACACACACAGAGCTGTAAATTCAGTCATCACTAGGTGTGTTGTTCTTATGATTAATCCAGGTTCTTTCCTCCTGGAAGGGAATACAAGCAATGCGGCTTGTAATTATCAGTACTGGCACTGAGGGATTACTGGGAAGGGATGAGATGGGATGGGAGAGCCTGGCTTGCTCTGCTGCGAGGGGATGCTTGGAGGAGAGCAGGAAAACGGGGCTGTGCTGCATCTGCAGCATTTCTGAGCCAGCATTTGGGGAAATGCCACGACGAGGAGCCCAAACCCTCACTTTCCCCTGAGCGAGCATCCCCCTCCAGCCCTTCCCTGGGGAAGGACGCTCACATCGCAAGGAACAGCGGGAAGGGGAATTTGTGCAGAAGGTTGAAGACTGGAGCGAGAGAAGAGCAGGGAGGGTGGAGAGGAGCAGCAGCGAGCGCTTGGAGAGGTTATTCCCCGGCTGACGCCACAGAGCCCTGCGGAGCGAGCCGGGCACAGGTTGCCAAGAGAGCACCAGCTCAGCCCAGCGCCTTCCCCGCTGCCCTCGGAAAACAGAACAAAGGAGCTTCTCGCCCCAGCCAAGCCCGTTCCCACATTCCTGCTCCCTCGCTGCCGGGCACGGCCACCCCTGTAACCTTTCTCCTTAAAAGTCATTCCCCAGGGCTCCTCCGCTGCTCGGGGCAGGACTCAAGTTACACCGAGTGGCGAGCTGCCTTCAGGAGCAGGGTCTGACCTTCACGGACAGGCAGTGGGGGGGAATATT
>VZRZ01002383.1:104402-115692 GCA_013398175.1 Climacteris rufus | reverse complement strand
TGCCCTGCCGAGCTTCCCCGGGCTGCCCTGCCCATGGTCCCGGGCTGCCCTGCCCATGGTCCCGGGCTGCCCTGCCGAGCCTCCCCGGTCACCCTTGCCCATGGTCCCGGGCTCCCCTGCCGATGGTCCCGGGCTCCCCTGCCGATGGTCCCGGGCTCCCCTGCCGAGCCTCCCCGGGCTGCTCTGCCGATGGTCCCGGGAGAATGCGCCGCGCCCCCGGGTCTCCGCTGCGGAGCCTCCCCGCGTTCCGCAGTCGGAGGGTCTCGGGAAAAAGCACCGGGTGCCAGGATTCCCGGAGCCCTGGTGCGGAGGGTCACTGGGTTACCGATGCGGAGGGTCCCGGGAGAGCGCGCCGGGTCCCCGGGTCTCCAGGTCTCCGCTGCGGAGGCTCCCCGAGTCCCCGGTGCGGACGGTCCCGGGAAAAGGCACCGGGTCCCCGGGTTCCCGGTGCGGATGGTCCCGGGAGAATGCGCCGGGTGCCCGAGTCCCCGGTGCGGATGGTCCCGGGATAACGCGCCGCGTCCCCGGATTCCCGGTGCGGAGGGTCCCGGGAGAAGGCACCGCGTCCCCGGATTCCCGGTGCGGAGGGTCCCGGGAGAAGGCACCGGGTCCCCGGGTTCCCGGTGCGGAGGGTCCCTAGGTTCCCGATCGGCGGGTCCCGGGAGAAGGCGCGGTGGAGGACGGGGACGGCCGCTCTCCGCCGGCTCTGCGGGAAGGCAGCGCCCGTGCGGTTTCGTTCCCCGGCACCGGAGGCTCCGGTTGCGGCCGCGGGCACCCAGCACCTGCCGCGGGCATCCCCTGACCCTCCCTCGGCAGCGATAAAAGCTTTTGTGGGACTTCACGGGGAGCTTGGGATAGCCCCGTGTGGGAGCCTCCTCGCTCCCGTTCCCGTGTCTTGGGCTGATGTCCGAGTCCCCCTCAGTGAGAAAAAAATACTAGAGACAGAAGGATTTCGTTCCTTTTGTCCCTTTCTTTATTTTAGTGAAGGGAAATGCTGGGATGCAGGATATCCCATCCCAAACTCCCGACTGTACCAGGTACGAGCAGCCAGGCAAGCACAGCACAACACAGCTTCTAAACTGAAAATCTTTCTCTTTAACTCGAATAAAACAGCCCTGCTAAAACATAAGCTTTGATCCCTGGACTAAGATCTTTTAGAAGCAAGGCTGGAAGCAAGAGAAGTGTCAGCCTGGCTGCAGTGCGTGGGATCCGTGTCTTTGTTCCCTGAATCACCTGTGGCAGCTCAGTCAGGCTGGCCAGGGTTGAAATATGCAGAAATCCAAATGATTTTTAAGAGCTTGTCCTCCCTACAGTGGACGTGGCCTAAGACAAAGCAAATAAAGATGAAATGCCTGGCTGGGCGCCTTGCAGGAACAAAAACAGCCTTGTAAGCACAGCCTGAAGTTTGCCAAGCTCTGGCTGTGATGGACAGTGCAGGGGTGTTGGGTTCCGAGGCAGGTGTCTGCAGCACAGCACCCTCCCTGCCCTCAGCCAGCTGAGTTCCCGAGTGCCAACAGCTGAAATCCACAGGGGAGCCCCTGGTGTGCTGGAAAAACGAGGTGGCTGCCGAGTGCAGGGGGAGCAGAGCACACAAGGCTTCAGAGATTGGCATGAACACCTTGCACTGCACCCAGCCCTGCGATGGCAGCACCTGCAACCCCCAAAAACGGGCGCTGGGGATGCTCCCGGGAAAGGCAGCGGGAAGCAGCAGCAGCCCTGCCTGGAGCTGCCGAGGGACAGCCTGCTCCGAGTGGGGCGGCCTCCAGAGAGCTTCTTACAATGTCCAGAGCAGGCTGTAAAATGATTCCTTACTTGCCACAGCAGTGCCAGTGCCTGCAGTCGCTCCTCGTTGCTCAAACTCTCCTCCTCCTCCTCCTCCTGCTCTGTTTCCTAAGTTTACAACTCTGCCATGAGCTCTCTTTAAACACTCGGTGGAAGTGCTTTGGCCAAACGCTCTCTCCTGGCTCACAAGCTCCAAGAGCAGCCTCCCCGTCCTGCTGCTGAGCCATCCCACCGACGGCCGTGCCTGGCACCGGCAGTGTTTGCCGAGTTCCCCATATCCCAACGAGGAAGTGCAGCATTGTTGCAGCAATAAATACAATGGCCCAGGGCAGCTGGTTCACAAGGCCCCAGTCTGTGTGTGCAGGATGCACAGAATTGTCGTGGGGAGGGGGGAGGAGAGACAAGTGCTTCTGTTTCTTGAGCAATCTGGCACGTTGGGCAATCACACTGTTGATAAGTTGCTCTTGGGTGGTTGTCTTCATTTGTAAGGGGAAGAAAAGTCCTAAAACTTATGAATGATGAATGTGGAAAGCAAAATCTCTAAGGGAGAATGACTGCAATTAGTTTATTCTTTTAGAAGAAAATCATTGGATCCACAGGACTTGAAAGA
The DNA here is from genome assembly GCA_013398175.1 of Climacteris rufus. Lineage (NCBI taxonomy): Eukaryota > Metazoa > Chordata > Aves > Passeriformes > Climacteridae > Climacteris > Climacteris rufus. Next base: position 113,300 of record VZRZ01002383.1, on the reverse strand, counting down.
CAGGCACAAGTATGGCACAGTTCATACCTATATCAGAGAAAAAGTTATCCCTCGTTTCTCTTTGTTTACTTCCTATGAACAGCTAAGAGAGCAACAATCTGAGGCACCTTGAAGAAATATCAAATGTGAAATGGAGTCGAGCTGTGATCCACTGCTGCTAAGAGATGCTCTGCTGAGAACACACCGTTTGCTGGGGGTGGGTGCAGAAATTCCCTGTGCAATGTCTCCAAGATATTGCGGATTGCAGCCTGGCTTTGGAGACTCTTACTCAGCCTTTACTCATGCAAAGAGGCTGATAAAAACTACAGCCCTACTACAGACTTATCTGCTGGTATGAGTAAGGCTTACTCAGCCACTCAGCATTTCACACGAAGAAGGGTAGAGCAGATACATCACCACTGTTTCGCAGCTCTCTCAAAATCAGAGCAGCTCTGCCCAGAAAGCTCTTCTCAGAATGAAATATCGATTGTAACCTATGGCACAGACAGTGAAAACCATATCAGAGCTGCCTGCCTGGACTTCAGCAAGAGAAACCCTTCCAAACCTCCAAACAGGGAAGCTGAAGTTACAAGAAAACTTTCTAAAAAACCCTTTCCTGTTGCAACAAGCCAGGACAAAGAGGGTGAGATAGCTGAAAACTTAACCCTCAACACTGAGCAAGGGTTTTGTTTTCCTTCTCTCCACGAATGGTTTTCTAATTTGACGTAGCCTCGCCTCAGAAATCTCCCACTGCCCCCGACTGAAATATTAGGAGAGTGATGTGAAATGGTCGTGGACTGAGGGATTTTCAAGGCAAGACTCTCTATCTGCAGAAGAGAGGGAGAGGAAGGGCTCTGGGAAGGCAGAACATTCGAGAAGGGACTTTTCTCCCCTTTTCCTGTCCCGGTTCTCTCCCCAGTTCTCACCACAGCCACGCTGTACCTCGGCTTGCAGAGATCTGCAGATGCCCCTGGAAGGAGATTTGGGGGTTGTGTTGCAGGCACAGGCTCTGGCAGCTGGGCCAGAGGCTTCAGCCCCCCTCTCATCCATGGGAGATGTTATTAAATTGCTTTTTCTGTCTTGGCGCTGAAATGGCCTAATTATCAGATTGCATTAGTCTTCATCTCTTAAAGTGGCCAAATCTGCTTTGGTTCTCAAGGATTTTATTGCCAGCTGAAAATAGCTTAATTGTATTGTGCTTGCAAAGAAAACATGGGCTGGTGGAATCAAAGCAGTCGCTTTCCACAAGAGGAGAAGAAATGCCATAAATAACACATTGGGCTTTTTTCTTTTTGGTCTCACCATTTCCATGCATGTAAACTGGCATGAGTTTGCCTTTCTTCCCTAACCATGAAGTCAACTGGAAAAAATTCCTCAGGAAAAGGTGGTTTCCCCATTCACAGCAACCCCCTGGGGTTTAGACATTAACTGGATCTTTATAGGTCTAATGGTGGGATCTCCAAGGAGAAATGAACCCACACTGGCAGCAGAAGGAATGGGCAAATCCAATGAAAATTCCAGAGAGAGATGGTTGTGTGTTTGATAAGGCTTGAGAGAGCAAATAAACACATTTTGTTCCCTGCAAGCAAATGGGATCAACAGATGTGCAGTTCTATTGGATAAAAATGTGTTTATCCATAGGAGGGATGAAATACGACAGAGGAAATTGAATTTATGCTTTATGTATCTGACAAGAGTGGAGCTCACACCCCATTCACATTTGTTTTCTTAACCATATATTTTGTGTCCAAAACCTTCACTTAAGATTTCAGGCTGTCTTAGTTAGGCTTATCCTAAAGCCAAATCACCAGCCAGTGACTGTATTTTGAAAAAAATATATGTATTTTCGGTCCTTGCTACTGCAGGTGGGGGATGTGGGGAGCAAGGTGAGGAAATCTTGAAATACTGAATTGCAAACAGTAATCCACTGCTAGCAGAGCTGTATCTAACTCCCAATCCAACAGCAACCCAAAAACTCTGCCAAAAAAAACTTCTTTCCAAGGCTATATTCCATGTGGCTCGATTCTCACCAAATTAAGGTGCCTAATTAAAGCATCTTTAGTTCCCAGGTAAACTTTCAGACCCAATAAAACGTGATGTTGGTAAAAAGTGAGCTCTCAGCTCTCAGAGCAGGGTCAAAGGTCTTCAAGTGATTATTGACATCTGATATTTAATGTACACCTGGCACTTTCTGTATTTTCTCCAAGCTGACAGTTCTAACACCATTCAGTGACCTGTTCTTACAGTTGAGGATTGTGGATAATCTCCCAGAAAGGCAATAAACGTAAAGGGCATCTGGCATTGTTTGTGACATAAAAATATTCCATATTTTTCCTTATCCAGCCGTCAGTCAACTGTGACACTCTGTGCTCAAAGACAGCAGGGGGGAAGGAATCTTCAGATTAATGAGATTTGTTTTCAGATTAATGAGGAAGAATTGGTGTAAGTGATCAAACTCACCAAGCAATTACATATTCCTAAAGCTGGTATTTTCCTGTTAATCTCAGAGTTATCTGATGTTCTTCCACAGTCCCCATGCTTTGGATGTCTCAAGGGAAAGGGAGTTAATGGTTAATAAAACTTGACAGAGTGGTGAGAGCATGCTCATGGAGCTGACATGGGGACCTGGACAATTCCTGGAAGGAAAAGGGTTAAGAGCCAGCAGCCTACACACACAAAATGTGTGACTGCACTTTCGTTCTCGTCCTTACAGCCCCAGTTGTTGGTGCCACTGCCCTGCCAGGCTTTCCAAAATCAGGACAGGCTCCCTCTCAGGGTAAGGAAATCTTTGTGTTTCTCTGGCTTTAAAACTCCTGGTTATGGATCTTGTCCGTGAGCAGGAGGCTCTCCAGGCAGGGGATGTCCCTCAGGTTTTTAATGGTTACCTCTGTGGGCTGTCACAGGGGCAGAGGCGTGAAATCCCAGAATGGTTTGGGTTGGGAGGAACCTTAAACTCCTCTCATTCCACCCCTGCCATGGGCAGGGACCCTTCCACTGTCCCAGGTGCTCCAAGCCCCGTCCAACCTGGCCCTGGACACTTCCAGGCGTGGGGCAGCCACAGCTTCTCTGGGCACCCTGTGCCAGGGCCTCCCCACCCTCACAGGGAGAAATTCCTTGCCAAAATCCCATCTATCCCTGCCCTCTGGCAGTGGCAGCCATTCCCCTCATCCTTTACTCCATCCCTTGTAAATGATCCCTCTCCATCTCTCCTGGGGGCTCCCAGGTCCTGCAGGGCCACAGTGAGGTCACCACAAAGCTTTTCTTCCCCAGGCTGAACAATCCCAGCTCTCTCATCCTTTCCTCACGGGAGAGAAGGCAAAGAGAACTGGGATTGTTCAGTCAAGTCAAGTCAGCTGTTCCCTCCAGAGCCTTCCTGGTGCTCAGACAACTTTCAGACTTCCACCTGCAGAGCCCCACACGCTCAGAGGCAGGGCTGGGTTGTTTCTGTAGTTGCACCAAGGCTGCAAGAGCAGGGATAAAGCAGAGACCTGTGTGTGCCGCCATGGGCAGAGACGTGGAAAGCTTCCAATGGGAAAGGGAGTGGCAAGAAAGAATAAGAGCTCAGTTGCAATAGAAAGAGATGGAAAGTTTTGTCTTTTCTAAGCAAAATTATTGCACATTACCTGCCTTCTCTGCATCTCTCCTCCTGACTCGCTTGTATTCACACCTTGGTCACCACAGTGGCTCAAACTGGGCAGCTCCACTTTCCCAGGTGAGGTTTGGTAGTTCCTGGGAGGGAGAGGGTGTGAAATACGTGGGCACACGATGGGAGCTGCTCCCAACAGCAGCACACTGCACCCAGCAGGGACTCAGAGAGCCTCTGCTAAACCCTGCCTGGTTCCCTGCACTGCACTGTGTGCCTGCTGCATTGCTGCTGCTGATCGCTCATCACCACTGCCATTTATTGCCTGCCAGAGCATCCTCTCCAGTGAAAACTGCATTTATAAACCTGAAAGCATCTGATTTCTGCTAACATCACATAAATGACTGCTCTCCTCTCTTTCTCACACTTTCTATTTCAGTAGATTAGCTGAGATCAAATGTCCTCCGTGTTTTCTATCACTTTGTACCAGAACCTCAGAATTTGCCTGGAGTCTGTGGCCACAGCATAAATGACAATATCAGAGTTTATTTTCTCTCCTGGAAAGCAAATAAACTGTGCTAAAAGCAGAGAGTTAGATCACTGGCCATTGTGGAAGGAAAACCACAGCAGAAAACAAGCTGGAGTTTCCTGAGGAGCCAGCTCTGGGTTTTTTACATCCAGTGGGAACTTCCATCCCCACGGCAGTGGAGGAGACTCTCCCTCAGAAGGTGTCTGTGTGGTGTTTGTGCTGGGTTCTTCAAGCCAACAGTGACTGAATTCCCTTGCCAGGTCTGCAGGTGCACCAGGGATGGCCCTGGAGGTGCCGGAGCTGGGAGGGAGCAGTTCCACCTTCCTGGGAGAGCCCCGAGGCCTTCCAGAGCCAGCCCAGCATCTCCTGCCCCCTGTGCCTGCCCTTCCCTGCTCAGGAAGCCACGGAGACCCTGGCCAGGGCACAGGAGCAGCTCCCTGGCACACGTGGCAGCTCAGCCCTGCCTGGAACTCCAGCGGGGCCGGGAAGGAGGAGCACGAATTAAATCTGCTGCACCTCTCTAAATTTCCCTCCAAACTAAAACTGAACAGATGAGTAAAACCAAACCAAGCTCAAAACTGTTCCTTAAACTTCCTGATATTGTTTTGGACTGATTACTTGGACCAGCCCTCCCAGGCCCACCCGCTAAAACACCTCTGCCACTTGAAAAATCTGTCGTCAGAGGGGAAATAATCCTCAGCAAGTAAATGCCACAGCTTCCTTTCCTCTGCTATCACGATCTTGTGCTGCTTATTTGCTTTTCTGGTGCCATTTTGTGCCTCCAGGCTCAACTCTGCCTTTCATTTACGCACAGGGGAAGGATTCCCCACCCACCCTCGGGCGTCCTGCACTGAAATTTGGGCCAAACTGAATGTCCTGTGCTCTGGTTCAGCCTGATCCGGATGCCAGGAGGGAAAGGATGGTTGCAGGAGGAGGCTCTCTCCTGTTTTGCACCAGGAAACGTTGCACCTCAGCATGAGCCATGAGTTTCTTTGTAATCTCCCTAATTCTTCAGCAGTTGGCTTTGATCCTCTGATATTATTTGAGCTAATGCCCAAACCCTATTAAACAACCTTGTGACAGGGACTGGAGGGGCAAAGGTTGTGCTTTTTCCCATCAAGTGTTGAGCAATCAGTGTTGGGGAGTTGATGAACGCCCGAGCTGCTGCAGTGACTGGGGGACGTGGTGGCATCGCAGCTCCCGGGGTCCCCGTGGCTCCACAGGGCTGTGTCTGCTCCCCACAGGTGGGGTGGGAGCTGCAGGAGCAGCAGCCTGGGTCCCTTCCCTAAATCCCTTCCCTGAATCCCTTCCCTGAATCCCTTCCCTGGATCCCTTCCCTGAATCCCTTCCCTGAATCCCTTCCCTGAGTCCCTTCCCTGAATCCCTTCCCTGAATCCCTTCCCTGTGTCCCTTCCCTGAATCCCTTCCCTGAATCCCTTCCCTGTGTCCCTTCCCTGAGTCCCTGCCCTGGATCCCTTCCCTGAATCCCTTCCGTGAGTCCCTTCTCTGAATCCCTTCCCTGAATACCTTCCCTGAATCCCTTCTCTGAATCCCTTTCCTGAGTCCCTCCCAAGTCCCTTCCCTGTGTCCCTTCCCTGTGTCCCTTCCCTGGCTCCCTCCTCTGGCTCCCTCCCCTGAGTCCCTGCCCTGAATCCTTTCCCGGAGTCCCTTCCCTGGGTCCCTTCCCTGAATCCATTCCCTGAATCCTGTCCCTGAATCCCTTCCCTGGATCCCTTCCCTGGCTCCCTCCCCTCCCTGCACATGGAGCTGGCTCGAGGCAAGTTTGGTGCAGGTGTCCAGGGACACACCACAGGTCGGTGGCTCCAAAGAGGTCAGGCTGACCCAAGCAGTGACCATCCCTCCTCAGAGGCCTCAGAGCAGAAAACCTTCATTCAGAGCAGTTTCATTTTAATCCCAGCACATTTTTGGGGGGCCAAATGCCTCCTGAGGCCGTCTGTAATGGGCACAGGGGACACCCAGCAGCCAGGCTGTGACTGTCTTGGTTTGACAAAGGGCAGAGATCACATGTAGGGACAATCTGAGGCAAAAGGTAAAGAGGGAGAGAGCCAGAGGGGGAGACAAAGAGAGAAAGAGAATGAACAGGGGCTTGTCATGTCGCCTGTGACAGTACTGGAAGGTACTTGTGCTCTCTGACAGCAAAGGTGACATAAAAAAACCTGTGCAGAACACACCAGAGCAGGGAACAACGGGCTGCCTTTGTTCCTCTTTCCTGACTTCAGTGCTCAGGATCAAGTGCCAGCAATGCCAATGGATTCTGGCTCTTTTGTTAAAACAAAAACACCCACAAATCAACCCTCCAGCTCTACAGAAGTCAGAAATCACCCAGCAGCTCAGCCTTCCTCAATCCCCACCTGTGGTCCCAGTGCCCAGGACTCCAGAGAGGGCAGGAGGGGTGCACAGTGCAGGATTTCACACTTGGAAGCACAAGTGGAGGCTGCAGAGAGTTGTTTGCTTTGCATTATTCACACTCTTCAAGCCCTGGCAAATTGCTTTCCCTCCAACTGCACTTCACTGTAATTTTTTCAAGCTGAAGAAGTGTCTGTTCTGAATCTTCATCTGAAATGTCAATTGACTTTGAATCTTTCTGGAAGGCCCAGAAAGAAATGAAAGACTTCCAAGCATCTTTGTGCTTTTTGGTGTCTGGAAGTGGCTTCTCTCACAGGAGAGCAAAGAGAAGAAGCAGATCTGGTTGAGTAATTTAATCTGCATAAGGTAATTTACTACGAGGCAACACTTCAGTCCTCAATGCTTTCAGTTTCCAGCACAAAATATCCTTGACCTCACTCCTCTCCCCTCAGTTGTGCTTCAGATAACTCTGGTAAGGAGAAGCCTCCCCAGGGAGCAAATCTACAAGTCCAAGCCATGACTTCCTTTGCTCAGAAAAGGCCCCAGAAGGTTGGATCAGGGTCTGGATCCTCCCTTTATATGGTGAGGCTGTTCCAGGGCTTTCATCATCTCAGGTAAAATTAGCACCACAGTGATTACCCCGGGCCCAACACACAGCTGGGGAAAGTGCACATATTTCAGAGGGATGAAACTGGAGCTGGAATTCTGGAATTGGCAGCCACCACCCCCTTTTATTAATGTGAGGGAAGGGATTGGGGCTCTTTCAGTCCCACATCCACATGTGCAGACCTACATTCACGTGTGACACTTCCCTGCTCAAGCTGCTCACCCCGGATCCTGAGGATTGCTATCACCAGTGGGAGGTTTTCCAAGCCATCCTTCCACACCTTTGGTCCCTATCAAAAGAATTCTGTGAGTTTGGGACTCCTGGACCGTCAGCCACAGGTTTGCTGGAGGGTGTTGGGAAGTGGCTTGTGGCTGGTTCTGTGTGTCATTGTAAAGAACTACATTTGACTGCTTTACCTGGTGCTTCTCCAAAAAGAAAGATAAAATGGGAAGAAAGAGAAAAAAGACCTTTGAACAGGGTGGGCTGCCTAGGGAAAAAGTGACCACTGAAGAGACATTTAATCAGTGCAGTGAGTAATTCCAGGAACTGCCATAAAATACTCACCAAATTTCATTTCCCACTTCACATCCTACCACAGGTCCCTCTGGAAACCCTCCCATGGAATTGGTGGGGTCACATTTGCTCACCATGAGTAAGGCCCTCGACCTGGGCGGGCAGGGAAGGTTTCCTCTCAGATATACTCCCCAGGCTCTTTCTGATTCCCACTTTCCTACCCATTGATGCATAACTCCTATTTTTCCTGCCCCATTCAGGGCATGGCTATCCCAACAAGGCATTTATCAGCCAAAGTCTGCGCTGGAGACACCCAATACAGAGATTTCACTGAGCCCCAGTGCAGAGCAGTGGGACTGGGGAGGCTTTGGGACACTCTGCTCCCTGCTGCCGGTGTGCACCACGGTCACACAGAGGCCAGAGCTCCTTTTGGCACCTGGGCCAAGCAGGGATCGTGACGAATGAGCATCAGGCCAAAAATAGTCCCTCCCCTGTCAGGCAAGGCTGAGAGACACCCTGTGATCAAAGATGGGGAAACACAAGGAACAAATGCAATGCCCAGTAGTCGCAGCAGAGCAGCTGCCTGACAGTTGTGGAGCTTCCTACAGCCCGGAGAAAGGATGTGAAGGAGGAGGATGATATGGATGGTTCAGCAGATGTTTAATTGGAGCTACTCCCATGCGTGAGAGAACGCACGAAGCTGCTCAATGGAAAATGTGCATTCAGAAGTGGACATGGCACTGGATACGAGATAATTATTAAGGCATTTCTATTTTGGAGCCCTTCTGTGTGTAGTTTTACATAATAAACGTTAGCATTGCCTTTCTACACGCACACACGTTCCCTGGCCCAAACAAACAGGCAGCTCTTTGCCTCTTGTCACTGATACGTCCCCCAGTCTGTCCCTTTGGCCACAAATAGCTCATTGCCCTATTTCAAAGGTTCCTGGTGGAGTGGAGCCAGGTTTGCCCAGCTATATTTACCTAAGCTGGCAAATCGGGGCACCTCTCAGCTTTTGTTTCTATATATAAAGGGGAACGATGTAAAATAAATCTGCAAACGCCAAATCAATTCTATAACAAAATATGGTCTGGGTTGATTGATGACACTGAACCTGAGGGGACAGCTGTGGAAGCTGTAACCAAATTTGCCGAGGATGCTCAGGAAACACTGGGAATACCGGGAATTCACTGGCAGCAGGTTGTCTGGTTGTGACGCCGCTTTTTGCGGCTGGGTCCCGGGGGGTGATGGTTGAGCAGCGCTGCGGAACGGCCCCTGCGGGGCTGCCGGAGCCGGGGGGAGGCGGCGGGGCTGAGCCCG
>VZRZ01002383.1:81565-103680 GCA_013398175.1 Climacteris rufus | reverse complement strand
CGGGACCAGGAGCGGGGTGGGGATCGGGAACGGGAACGGGATCGTGGCCGGGACCGGGATCAGGAGCGGGATCAGGATGGGGATCGGGACCTGGAGCGGGATCAGGATCAGTCCAAGACTCTAAAGGGAAATGGCAAAAGAGGGAGAGCGGCTTGTCACACGGGTAAATAGTGACAGGAAAAGGGGGAATGGTTTTCAGCTGAAGGAGGGGATGTTTAGATCAGATGTTTGGGAGAAATTCTCCCTGTGAGCTGCAGCTGCCTCTGGATCCCTGGAAGTGTCCAAAGCCAGGTTGGACGGGGCTTGGAGCAACCTGGGGTAGTGCAGGGTGTCCCTGCCCATGGCAGGGGTGGAACTGGATGATCCTTTAAATCCCTTCTAACCCAAACCATCCCATGATTTTGTGACACACCTGAAAGATAAACTCTTGGGCATTTTTGACAGAACACGGTAACTTTGTGCTGTTAACCTGAAGAAAACATTGACTGAGAGCTGTCAGTGTCACAGTTCCAACCCCTCCTGGCTTTCTAGGGAGCAGCACAAGCCCAAAACAGAACCACCCAACTTCACACTGCCTTTGCCTCATGTTCGTCCAGTTCCGCAGCACCTCCTCAGCCACCAGGACTGACCCCACAAAAAGCTTTACATTCTGGATGTAGATCCTCTGTTGGGATTTTTAAGCCCCATGAAAACATCAATCCACATTTTTCAGCCCAAATAAAAACTGCAACTGCTCCTGGTTTCACTCTGGTTCCACTTCTGTCACACTTCCTCTTGTCTGCCTGGAAGTGACTCTGTTGTCAGATGCTTCTTCCTTCCCTACTTTGGGCCTCTTCTGCCCACCACAAACACCAACTCTTTCTGTTTGCAGGTTCCCAGCTCAAACCAGCAAAGATTTAAGAGATAAAAAAAGCATACAAGCAATTTTTTCTTCCTACACAACACTTCTGATGCCCTGAAAGGTACCTGTTATTTCCTGAAGTGAGTTCAGACCTCCTGCACAGTGTAAGAAACAAGGGATAAACAAGGGGATAATATTATGTCCCACATCTGAAAACCAACTTCACAAAAAATATGCACTAAATGATACATGATAATGGGGAAGGAGATGCCAGCTGCCTTAATGAATGGTGGTGAGCAAGGCTGGAAAAATAAATTATATAATAATCTCTTATTATGCTCCCTTTGACATAAATTAATCTTGACCCGGAACAACGGTGCTACTTTCCAGGGGAAAATAACCAGGATGGAGTTTTAATCACGAGTCAGGAGGCCAGTGCAGAGTGGTTTGTGTTTTCTCTTTGTTGTTAGAATTCTGCTTCATCTGGTAAATTTTGTGGAACATCAGGCACGGGGTGAGGAACTTTCACACAGAAATTCCAGTTCCTGCCCCTGGGTGTCTGGGAAGGAGCTGCTGAACCTCAGCCCCAGGAATTGGCCTTTGGGAGCCCCAAGGAGCTGTGCAAGGCTCTTGTTGTTTCACCACAGCTCCCAACCCACTGAGCAGCCCAAAATGCATCCTGGTGCTTCCTTTTGGGCTGTTGGGAATGTTCATCCCGTTCACTGGGAACGACTGAAGGGTCAGGTCTGCGTTCCTGCTGTGGGGGTGCACGAGTTGTCACTTTCATTGCATTTCTGGGTGTCTTGGTTGCTTTTCTATTGCTGAGCCCTGCAATGGGGATGAAGAGAATCCCAGGGAAATCCTCATGGAGAAAGAGCCGATGGGTGAGAAGTCTCCCTCCTATTTATCCTGTTTCTCCACTGTACACCTGTATCCTGCAGGAATCTTTCCTAGGTCCTTTCCTAGGAAGGCTGTGAGAACTGGCACTTCCCAGAACACAGTCAGGGCCCACCTAAACACAACCTGGAGCAGAGAAGGCTCTGGGGAGACCTCAGAGCCCCTTCCAGTGCCCAAAGGCGCTCCAGGAGAGCTGGAGAGGGACTGGGGACAAGGGATGGAGGGACAGGACACAGGGAATGGCTTCCCACTGCCAGAGGCAGGGTTAGATGGGATATTAGGAAGGAATTCCTCCCTGTGAGGGTGGTGAGGCCCTGGCACAGGTTCCCCTGAGAAGCTGGATATGGAAGCTTAAAACTGTAGCTGAAGGGAAGAAAAGCCCAATGTGCTCTCCCAAGGTGTGTAGGAGAGGCAGATCTTTATTTTTATATCTTTAGTCATTAAAAAAAGAAATGCATGCTTTAATACACATTATTATACATAATGTTTGTACTGTGATAAATAAAATTAAAATATTAAACAGAGAAAGCTAGAAAAGGGCAGACTGGTTGAGAGCAGTGGTTCCCCTGTATCCCATCTCCAGCACTGGCTGGGATTGGAGGCTGGAGATAAAAGCAGAAGAAAATATACAGTAGCCTGTTATGAGTTACCATGGCCAGGAGAGAAGTTTCTTCCTGATCCTCATCAGGAAGATGACATCCTCATTATGTCAAGGCACAAATTACCAGACATGCTCATGTATTTGTGTCTCTCTACACCAAAAAAACACAGGACAAATCCCTAAATCAGGCTCCTGGTACTTTCACTTACAGCAAAGCTTTTCTAGAGGAAGAATTCTGTCAAGAGGCTCACAGGGAAGAGAATGGGAGAGGGAAAGGCAGCTGAGCTTCACAGCTTCACTGGGGGAGCTGCTTCACCCACAGCACCAGAAACCGGCAGCTCTGGAAGGAATTTGGGGGATTTTGGTCCCAAATCTCGGTGGTATCTCACCTCTCTCAGTGCCTTCACTCTCTGACTGAGCAAGCACATGGGTGTAAGTTCTTGCAAAGTGAGCAGTTGTGTGGTTTCCATGTGAGACATTCCCTGTTTGTGGAAATCACAGAGAAATGGGGGAAATTCAAGGCTGGCCATTCTGTCTCGGTCCTGACACTGTTTCCTCCACCAGGTTCCTCAGAGCCACCACAGAGGTTACAAACCCTCATCTCTGTCACCCTCACCTCTCTGTTTCCTAATTATTTTCACTCCTTTTTCCCCCAGTTTGAGCCCATCTTTCCCTGTCCCTGTCTCAAACAGCAATTTTTGTCTTTGAGAGCTCTTTGTTCCCCAACTCCTTCTAGGACTGAAACACCTCCAGTCATTTCCCTCCTTCCTCACTGACAGGTTTTCCAGATCTCCCAATTCCCTTCAAATTGCTCCATGTCTTTCCTAAAAAAGGGTGAGGAAAGCATCCCAGCCAGGATGTGAGGAGTGTGGAAGGGTTAATTCCCATGTCTTGGAGGTTTTATTCTATTTTATACAACCCGGATGGTGTTTTTTCCAACACCACAGAAGTACTGAGACCCTTCTACTTTTTCCTACATTCCTTTCCACTTTTTTTAGACTATTTCCCCAATGTCTGCCAGTGTTTAAATCCAGGATACAAGAAGATGTTTTTTACTGCACTTATAAGTGGATTCTGCTGATGAATCAGCACATAAAGAAGGTTAATTAATGAGTTTTGGAATAAATAATTCCCCCCAGGCTTCAGTTTTACCTAAAGGGATTGTGTTTATGCAAAGACAAGTGCTAGTAAAAGAGAAATACATTAAAATAATGCAGCAATACTACTACTACGTGGAGTATATTGCAGGAAAAAAATACTTAGCAGGCTATTTTTTCTTCATTAAATGTGATGAGCTCATAAAAAACCAATTAATTAGCCAGAATGATGTGAATGACTCGTCAGACCTAATTTTAGCAGCCTAAAGTTAGCCAGCATTTCCATAGCAGTCGTTTCATCTCTTTCAGCAATAAATGGAGAGGGATGAACATTTCCAGGATAAACTCATCCTCCTGCCATCAGCTCCCTAAAAACCTGGGTAAAGTGGGATGAACTCGCCTGTGGAGACAGAAGAGTTCCAGTAACCACAGAGGGCAGGCAGACATTTAATTTCTTTGCTGCTAAGGTCAGGTGAGATAAACCCCACAAACTCAGATATAATTATTTTACGTTAGCATGGTAATTAAACGCAATGCAAATGAACTGCAATCATCAGGGGCAGAAGCATGATGAGGCATTGCTCACTACATAATTACAGAGATGTGCAGAGCATGGAACCTCCACGTCACAGGCACCTTCAAAGCATCAATGTTTTCCTTTTTTTGCCCAATTTGAGCCAACAGAGGAGTTGTTGAGTTTCTCTGTGAAGGATCATTTTTACACAGCCATCTGAAGCACACATATTTCATCCTGACAAAATCACCCACTTTGTTCTCCAGATTGATCTCTGTCTCTGCAAAGAAGCACAACACACTAACAAGAAAAATGAAATTAAATGAAAGATGATTTGATATAAAATATTGCACAGATCACTCCAAGCACAGATCTTCTCCTCGAGGCTCAACCTGACTTTGCTGATTTAAAACCGGAGGTTGTGTTTTGATTTTTTTGACCTCCTGCATCCCTCCAGCTGCTGAGGGAGCAGCACTTCAGGGAATGGCTCATGGCCAGGGATTGAAACCTCTCCAGGATCCCACTGTAGATCCCACTGGACTGGGCAGGGTGTAAATAGGTGTCCAAAGCCACCCAGGAACACTGGGGTCAGTTACTCTTCCCTCCTACAAAGAACAGCCGCACAGATTCCCCAGAGGAGCCCTGGGATGAGGCTGCCTCTGAGTAATGATTTGTTGGGATAGTGGAGTTCCAGAGCCTCCTGGAAAGACTGGGACCCGGCTTTCCAAATCACTTAGGCAGCTTTGAAAAGCCTGACCTGGAGGGCACTGTGCACTGTTTGTGTTCCCTACCAAGACCATTCCCTGCCTCTGGGCGTGGCCATCCCTGGTCCCCACAGGGTAATAAAGTTCACACGGAGTTTTCTCAAGTGCAGGGGCTCTCTGGTCAGCCCAAGTGGAAGCTGTGCCCTCGTGCCAGAGCTGATCCCTTACTGGTGCCCACAGCACCCAGTGCAGAGCTCGTCCTTGCAGCCCAGCAATGTTCACAGTGTGGGCCTGCTGTCAGCGAGGTCTGGCATATAAATACTTGTGCACATGAGTTCATTGTTTGTATTCAAAGAGCTATGAGGGGAGAATTTGTTGGGAGGGGTTTTAATGGCAGGAAAAGTTAGATTTGGGACTCTATGGAGAGCCTGCTTAAGGTCACAGCTGCCTTCCTGTACGAAGCCTCTCCAGGAGGATGGCTGGAAGTGGTCACTGGGTCTTCTGGGTCTTCACAACTGGTGACGAGGGCAACTGCACTAAAGGATTTTTGGTTGGTGCTGAAAGGCTTGATTTCCAGTGCTGAATTCTCCGCCTCTTTGTCCCGCGTCTTCTCGGTGCGGTTCCACTCCTGCTCCTTCCGATCCAGCTGCATGGCACTGCAGTGAGGGGCATAGACCTCCGTGGTCTCCTCAAACTGCAGGCAATCCACCTTGTAGTACTTCTTCTTCACATGCAAGACATCATTAAACCTGTGGCCCCACAGGATCTCTCTGGGCACATAGGAGCTCCTGGACTGGTGGGAAGTCCCCGTGGAGTCACCCGTGTAGACAAACGTCACCAAGATTTCAAAGTTGTCCTTGGCCAGAGCTTTGCGGTCCAGGCCGTACAAGGGGCTCTCGCTGTCAATCTCGTGCACCACGGTCACCGGTGTGACCAGGATGATCTGGTCGTTGAGCAGCTTTAGGTCCTTGTACTCCATGGTCATCCTGCCCTCCTTGTCCTCCCGGTAGCGCAGCAGCTGCGCGCGCACGCAGCCCTCGACCATGTGGTTGGGCCGGAAGTCCCCGATGCGCCACATGAGGCAGAACTTGCCGTCCCTCAGCCCCACCACGGCGTAGTAGCTGAAACGGATGGTCTGGGCTCTCTTCCGAGCCGTGGCCATCTTGGCCAAGGCTGCTCCGATGATGAAGGTGTCGATGATGCAGCTCAGCACCGACTGCAGGATGACCATGAGGATGGCGAGCGAGCACTCCTCCGTCACGCAGCGGTAGCCGTACCCGATGGTGGTCTGCGTTTCCAGGGAGAACAGGAACGCCCCCGTGAAGCTGTGGACATTTGCCACGCAGGGGGTGATTTCCTCGTCGTTGAACAGGTCTCCGTGCTGGATGGCTATCAGCCAGAACACCAGGCCAAAGAACAGCCAGGAGAGCACGTAGGACAGGGAGAAAATCACAAACATGTGGCGCCACTTGATGTCCACCAGCGTGGTGAAGATGTCCACGACGTAGCTCTCCCACTCCCCGAAGAT
The DNA here is from genome assembly GCA_013398175.1 of Climacteris rufus. Taxonomy (NCBI): domain Eukaryota; kingdom Metazoa; phylum Chordata; class Aves; order Passeriformes; family Climacteridae; genus Climacteris; species Climacteris rufus. The sequence goes on along the minus strand of VZRZ01002383.1, from coordinate 97,498 downwards.
GTGCTTGAAGTAGACATTGCAGCTGCCATCCTTGTGGAGAAACCTCTTCTGCAACCTTTTCACCTCCTTGTCGGGGCTTTCCCGACAAGCGCCTCGATAACTGACCTTATTTCCCTGGATATTTACGGGCCTGTAGCAACCACTCGGGTCATTCATCTTCCTCATCTCTCAACTTACAGAACACACTTGAGGTCCCAGGGGTTGCTTTCTTTGTTCATTGGCAATCTATGAAATAAATAACAAAGTTTATTTTCATTTTAATTTCCTACAGCAAGACTGTGCAACACCAAATCTAAACAGATTCACTCTGTGGCCATCATGAACAACTTTTTGATGTGTACACACTGTGACATCCATTACACAACTTTGCTCAAAACCAGGCCTGGAAATAGAAATGTCCTTATCAACCCTAAAATTTGTTATGTAGATGAAAAGGGAAATCACAGTGGTGACTCTACTGCGAGTATCTCTTAAATTATCCCATAAATTAACATTAAAATCAGGATGAGCTCTCTTGGACAGTCACAGGAATGGCACAAACCCTCTTAGAACTGGCCAAGTATTGGAGCTAGTTAATTGTTTCTTGCAATTTTGCTTGCTTTCCTCCATTAGGAAAAAAATCCTGGGAAAATCTCCTCATTGCGACGTAAGACTTCAGTAACATGGGCAGGCAAGTTCAGTGCTGATGTGTTTTAAGCAGAAAAAGTATCAAATACACAACCATTAATCATTATTTATGTTTCAGCATTGCCCACAAAAACCTGCTCATGGAAGTGAACTTCACTGGGCTGGTGCTACAGAGACACATTTGTTCAATTTGTAGAAAATTATTTACATTTCAAATGAAAAGGGAAACCTCTCTGAAGTCCTGGAAAGCCTCTCAAATCATTCCTTAAAGCAAACAAAAATAAATCAAATAAAGCAAACAAAGCAAACAAAAATAAAGTTCCTTAAAGCTGCCAAAAATATTTAAATTTTGATTAATGAGTTTGAAACAAACATGGAGTGTGTTCATGGAAGTTGTGGGAATATTTTGGTGACTAATAACAACAATTACATTAGAAATTGAGACCTCATCACCTGGAATCCAATAAAAAAGGAAAGATTACTAGGAGGATAGAGCATTTAAAAAGGCAAATCCTTTTCCTGCAGGTCTCCAGCTCATCCCACAACATCCCAACCACTAACACACAAACCAGTCAGAAGTGATGGAGGCACAGCAGAACAATTCCATTTTTTGCCAATATCATGCTTCTAACTGATATTCCTAAAGGAAAAAAAACTGTAATATTTTTGTGGGAAACCTGTCATTATTCTTCCAGAAATTGCAAGTTTTTGATGGAAAAATGACAAGTTCTTTTCCCATTTTTAAGCTGGTTTTGGAGTTCGGATGTAGGTTTTCAATGCAGTCAACAAGTTCATGGAAAATGAATTTAAGAAAAATGAATTTCAGAAAAACCAACTTTCCTAGTGGTATTTTTTTTCCTCAGGTCTTCACTCCCTTTCCCCGAGCAGAAAGGACTGCACACACTTCCAGGCAAAGGAGAGTCAGGCCCATGGAGTGTAAAATATATTGGATGGACTGGATTAACAGCCCAAGAACTCTCCTCTCATCCAAGGAACAATGACAAGCATGCAGAGACATTAATCCAAAAACACTTAAAAGCCAAACATAGTTTCCATTTCTTTTTTCTCTTCTTTTTTTTCTCTTTTTTTTTTTTCCAGTCCAGAAATGAATGTGACATATGGTGTCGTAGCCTCAGAATGTGGCCTTCATTAAAAAACACAACATTAATGTTTCCAAAAATACTTCTTGGAATAGGGTCTTTGGAAACATTCATATGACTTGCTTTACTCATAGTTTTAAACAAACACTGTAGCCTGGTCTATTGAAGACGCTTGACCCAACATTTTGTAAGTCATATTTAACAACAAACAAAAACTGGAAACTGTTGAGGGTTGTTTTCTTTTTAAGGGCCTCATAATGGGAGGTGTGAAAATGAAGCAAATTGTAATCAGGAGCCAATATAATCTTAAATAAAAACATATGTAAGGCTTGTTCATGAGGGGCAGCTCTGACCTCTGATCCCTGGGACCACAGACAGGACCCAGGGAGGGGCTGGAGCTGTCAAGGAGGTTTAGGTTGGATATCAGGGAAAAGTTCTTCCCCCAGAGGTGCTGGCACTGCCCAGGCTCCCCAGGGAATGGGCAAAGCCCCAAGGCTGCCAGAGCTCCAGGAGCATTTGGACATCGCTCCCAGGGATGCCCAGGTTGGGGTTGTTGGGGTGTCTGTGCAGGGCCAGGAGCTGGACTTGGATGCTCCTTAAAGGCCACTCTGATTTTCTGGCCACCTGTCACAAAAAGGACACAACTTTGACAGGGACATCTCTTGCTTTAGGAACTCTGTCTCTGCACAGGGTCTATCCCAGGTACAGGTTGTTGTTATAGAAATACTACCATGGATATCTGTGATGAGGTTTTGGCTGGCATAAGAAACCATGAAACAGATTAAGTTTTCCAAAACAATCAAAAATAAGTCTGCAATAAGAAAGAGAACGTGATGCAGAGCTAAACCAAAACCAAATATCCAGCCCTGGAGCTGAGTGGAGGAAAGAGTCAGTGCAGAGCAAGGCTACCAGACAGGGATTGCTCCCAGGACCTGAGTTAAGCTTTTTTCGTGGTGTTGAAAATTGGATTGCTCAGAGGTACTTGGCACTGCACAGTGGGGACTGCCCCAGCTGACCGAAAATCTTTGGAAATAGCCTCCTCAGCCACTCAAAAGCATCCAAAAATATTGCCCAGTATTTTGGGTGTGCTTAAAGAGAAGCCAAACCTGAACTTTTCAAGGCTACCTCTTCAAGTCTCTGGAGTGCACTAATAACACAGATAATAATCATGCCTCATAATTAATAACTCTTTTACACTGATGTTGGTCAGAACATTCAGGTCCAAACACCCACCCTTCAGTGTTCCTGGGTTATGTAAGTCAGGATTAGGATCTGTACCTCGTTCATGGGGACACCATTAAACAGATTTCCATGTGATTTCCCTGTTCCAGACGAGGACAGGGAGGCTGGGAAGCCAGATGTTCCTCCCTCCCTCCCTCTGCTGAGACACTCTGACTTCTGCAGAGCAGTCTGAAGACTCTTATTATTACCGAATTATTGCCAAAGACCACAGACTCACAACCAGACTGATGAACTCCAACCTTAGAATCTTTTTTTTCAAACTGGAAATATTTGATGCATCCCTAAGAAAGCCACACGATTACATGAAAGGTTCTGCTACCTGGTAAAGATTAACAAAGGGGGTGGGGGAGGATTTAAAACATTCTCTACTCACTAAAGCTCATGGATCTGTTGTTGCAAATGACTCTCAGATGTTGCCAGGAAGCGTTTTCACCTTCCTATAACACTGACACATAAACCCTGCCCCTTTCTTGTCTTGCTTTTACTTTCTGTGGTTTTTTTCCTTGATTTCTGGGCATGTTTGTGCACATCATGAGCCTCCCCTTGCGTTGCAGCACTGCTGAAATTTGCAGTACTTTTACTCACCAGTCTTATAAATGTACTTCCCCCCTACAAATAAAAGCTTATCAGAGATAAAAATGAGGCAGTGAAGCCAGGCAGGGTGGCAGGAAGGCAGAAACAGAGAAATCTCAAGTATTGCTTTACGGTAAATGGCAGAGAGGGTTTAGCAATCGTTCTAAAGAATAAATGTATCAGACTCAGAGTTCAGAAACCAAGAATTATCTAAGCCAAGGCCAGGATCTTCCTGTGTTGGATCCTGAAGGGATCTCAGGGAGATACAGAACTGCTCCAGAACTGAACTCTGTTCAGGTGCCTGCACACTCAGCCCCTCCAAACTGCCATTCTGTAAAAATTGCACCCCAATTAGACAGGGGAGGAAATTCCTATATTTCAAAGGTCATAAATGGCAGAAACAGGAACAAACCCAGCACTTTCTTCTACCCAGTGAAGAGCTGCCACGAAGCAAACACCAGCAGGAGCAGTTTTTCTTATCATATTCATATTTTCATGTAGTTCCTCTTGAACAGAGCAGCTGTACCAGAACAATGTGAACCCTTGATTGTCAGCTCACTCAGAACAGTAACTTAAAAGCCTTAAGCATCAAGCTGAGCCTTTCAAAGGCTTTCACTGGATGTAATTGTCAATTTAATCCTGATATTTTGAGTTTAGGGCTCAGTGTTTTGTGAGGATAATCCCTCTTGCACTGTAACCTAATACCTTACAATTTGCTGCTACACCCCTTTTATGACTCTATTTTCCCATTATGTAAACAATAGGGGTGAATTTTTGTTCAGTGACAACTTCAGTCAACAGCCTGTTTGTAAAACATTAAGCAAAACAATGTGAAGATCTGGGTTCCAGGATAATTCTGCTCTGAGATTAAATCAAAAAGAAAACAACTCCAAACCTCCAAATGAAGTTGGGTGCTCACGCTCACCCCCCCCACACATGGAAGTGGGTGTCTCTCTCTCTCTCCAGTGTTTCTTTAGCAATCACCTCAGTTTCCTGCTTCATTTTGGAAATGATCTGAAAGGTTTCCAGTTTTAGTCATTGTTGTGTAACCCTGGAAGGCTTTCAGCTCTCAGAGCAGAAATGTGACAAGTCAGAACCTTCGGAGCTGCATTGGAATCGGCTCAAATACTTGTTCCTTTAAAACAAAAAACCCACACCATCCACAAAATCTAAGTAAATCTATTGCAGGACAGCATTAAGACTCTTCCTTCTGTCTTTCCTTCTTTCCTTTCACTCTTTTGTTGCAAAGGGACTTCTGATACAGCCAAACTTTCTGCTTCTGCTCCTGCCCAGAGCAGGGCTGGCACACTGGTGATTCCCCAGCTGGTATCTCACAGACAACCTCCCCTCCAGGTGTTTGGGGATGCTCCAGGCCACGTGAAACCCCCTGGTGAATCTGCCTGCTTGGCTTAGGGGTCTGATCACCCTCAGCCCACCAGATTTTTCCTTTATGGTGTGAAAGCTTTCGTTCACCTCCTGAGGCAGAACAAAAAGCAGCAATGATGTTCACAGGGTCAGGATGTGTCTGATGTTATTTGTCTTCAACAAGTCAGGCCTGAGAGCCTGATAAGCACAATTTTTATATTACAAGTGGGGTTTTTATAGAATCATGGAATGGTTTGGATGGGAAGGAACCTTAAATTCCATCCAGTCCCATGGGCAGGGACATTTTTCACTATTCCAGCTTGCTCCAAGCCTCATCCAGCCTGGCCCTGGACATTTCCAGGGATCCAGGGGCAGCCACAGCTTCTCTGGGCAACCTGTGCCAGGGCCTCACCACCCTCACAGAGAACAATTTCTTCCTAATATCCAATCTAAACCTATTTTCTGTCAGTTGGAAGCCAACATGTTTAATGTTTGTCATGTCAGCTCAGATCCCACAGGTCACTGAAGGGTATCTCTGCAGGGGAAGGGAGAATACAAAATCCCCTAAACTGAACCCAGAGCCAGAGCTCTGGGGATCAGGGATGTAGGAGAGGAGTTCCCATTGCAGAGTATGACCAGGAGCACTTCCAATTGTGCTGAATAAATTTACAGATGGAGCACATCCCAGAGGGACCTTCAGACCTCTCCTACATCCACAGTGACATCTTTGATGCCCCTGGAGTGAAGCTTTTAAATGGCTCAACTTTCCCTTGGAAGCAAAAGTTTTGTTCTTCCCATCACTTCAGCTGAGACAAGTGGGAGCACCAAGGGCATCAGGACTCCATCACACAGTTCTGCAGACATCACCTGGCAGGTGACACCTCTCCCCTCCAGCACTTTGTGTACAAAGTCCTCTCAACAGCAGAAGAAAAGGTTGAAATTACAGAAATAAAACACTGGGATTGTTACTGGATGATCTTGAAGGTCCAACCCAAACCATTCCATGATTTTAATACACTAAACTCAGAGCAAAAATTATTTATTTCTTAGACTTCTTCCTCATTGCCTCCATACAGAGACCTAAAGTATCCCTATCAAAGTGTTTATTGAACATTTTAAAAGACAGACAGATAGCACAGAGCAGCAGAGCTCTGCAGAGGTTTTCAAGTCACGCAGTGCTGCTGTGATCTCCACTGGAACAACTCACAACAACAGATATATTGACATTTAATTCGTCTAAGTGAAACCAGATCTCCTTAAAACAAAACCAATTAAAAAAAATAAAAGCAAAGAAGTTTGGACCCTTAAAGTCAGAGAAGACAGACTGGAAGTTGCTCCTTGGTGAAGGCTGGTTGCCCATTTTGGAGCCACAGGACAGGTTCAAAAGGAAGCAGCCTCGAGCTTCCCACTCAGAGCAATTCCCAAAATCTCTAGAAAGCTGAAAACGTCTCTTTTAATTTATTTGCACTGTATGCACTGCATGGCTTTAGCCAGGAACAAGCAGTGGAAACACTGAAATACCAGGAGAAATGGAAAGTGCTGGCAACTTGAAGCTCTTGATTTGGGGCCTCGCTGCCATTCTTTGTCCCAGACACTTTGGCAGGGGGGAAACCTAAAACTGTTCCCTCTCAGGAGTCTCTTCCTCTGCTTAACCCTCAGCTCCCAGCAGCTCCTGTAGCGACAGGACCAGACACAGCAGGGACTGGGCAGCACAACCCCAGTTCAGCCTCCCCTTGCTGGGTGGGTGCAGGAGCCCAGGCTGCCCCAGTACGGCTGCAGCTGAACTGGAGCTGAACTGGGATGGCCCAGAGGGGAAATTGAGCAAATGGAAGAACCTAACCAAGCTCAGGAGTGACCCCGTTGAGTGTCCCACACTGGAATGGGGCAGCTGGATCCCCCCAGGGCCACTGTCAGCCCCTCCTGCCTGGAAATTCCTCCTCCTGGTTCTCTTCCCACCAGTTGTGAGCCGTTTGCATTTTGATATTGAGCTGATAAGACCAAAGAGTGTCTATTTCTGGTCAAGCTCCTGTAGTTTCAATTCTTAAAACTGATACAGCCTCTACACATCCTAGACCTGAAAATCATGGAATGGTTTGGGTTGGAAGGGACCTCAAAGATCATCTGGTTCACACTCCTTGCCATGGGCAGGGGCACCTTCCACTATCCCAGGTTGCTCCAAGCCCTGTCCAACCTGGCCTGGGACACTTCCAGGGATGGAGCAGCCATGCAGATATGGAACAGCTGAAAAAATATATTTTATATCCAGGCTTCTTCCTTTGGAAATGAGTAACCAACCTATTCCTTAATTCAGCAGGCACAACCCTCTGGACTTTAATGTAAATGAGCTGTGAGGCAATCAAATACAAGTGCCAGCATTAATTAGTATTTCCTCCTCCCCTGACGCCCTCCCAGTGAAGGTTCATTCATCGTTCTGCAGAGGTTCGCAGTAGGATTCCACCCCACGCTGCACCTCCTGGGTTTCACTCAGCCTTCTGACCCACAGCAAAATTCTTCGAGGAACTTTTCCTCCAGACCTTGTTGTTCAGGAACAGGAGAACAGTTTGTTGCAGCTCTGAATAGCCATGATGTAATTTAATAATGTACTCAGCAGTAGGTGAATGGCAGGTCAGGAACAATGACAGAATGAGATCAGATAGTGCTGACCGCTCACTTAATGGAGCCAACACCCTCAGCTCTGTTATTTGCTGTTCTATCCCTTCCCAAAACACAACAGGTTGTTAATAATGTAGGAATCTGGGGGCGGGCAGGAGCTGATGTTCTAAAAGGGTTCTTCCAATCTCAGGGACAGCTTCCTCCACGTCACACTGTGCAACTGCACTTCCTGAGGCAGGGAGCCTGCTCCTCTTCTTCCTGTTTTCTGGGCCACTCTGCAAACCCAAGAGCCAGGGCAGGCCTCTGTGATATAAGAAGGTGGAGTCTCTGTACTTCCAGCTGTGCATTTCCAGCTGTGCATTTCCAGCTGTCTGTGTATTTCCAGCTGTGTTTCCAGCTGTGTCCCTTATTCAGGTGTGTGTGTGTGGAGTAGGAGAGGTGCAGACAGAGGGCAGGTGGAACCCTGGCATTCCCGGTGCTCCCATGTCCTGCAGAGCCCATGCACACCCAGCATGAGCACCTGAGAGAAGTTGGCTTTAACCAAGAAGATCAGAGAAGCTCTGGAATTGCCTGTGCAAGCCTAAATCCTGCCAGCCCCAAAGGCTGCAGCTCTGCCCACGGGCAGCCTTGTGCTGGTATCCGTGGAGTCTGGATGAGGTGCTTTGCTGTTGGATTTTATATGAGGAATAGAACAGAACTGACTCCCAAGTGAACATGAGTGAGCTCTGTACAACAGATCAGCAGGGAAGATGTGAGTAGCAAGCCTGAGGATCTCTGATTTATTAATTTTCTTCCCCAATCCTTGCAGAAAGTTCCCTGAGATGCAGCTTGACACCAGTTATTAACAGGCAGGGTAGAAAGGAACAAGTTCCTACTGATCTCAGCTTTAAGCTACTGACCTCAGCAGGAATTCCACTATAATGCTCAGAAACTGTCCCATCCCACCTAATAAAATATCCCAAAAGCCAATTAAATCACCAAAGCCTTTACATTTTCAAAACTAACATCAAGTCTAACAGTGAAATTATCATTTTGCATTACTTCTTTGAGGAAATGGAAAGGAGAAGTAAAAAAAAAAACAAAAAACATGTAAATAAAACTAATCACATCCACTACGATCAAATTTTTTAGTAAACACCACAAAAAAAACCCTGTTGACTCAGATTTCTAAACTCATTTCCAAAGTAAAGAGAGGTTGAGATATAGCTAAGTGTCAAGTCAAACAATGTGTCAGTGCTTCTTATTCTCCAGGAAAAGCAGCAGAAAACTCTGTGAGTGACACTCAGGCAAAGCAGGCAGTGAATACTGCATTTCAGGAAGTTAATTTATCCATCAGCACTGGAGTCAAGAACCACTATTTGCTTTCCTGAGCAGCTTTGTGTGACTGTCCTTTCATTTGTGAATGTAGATAAAGCAGAAATCCACCTCTGATACACCTAAATGTGATTTTCTCTCTGTTCTGCTCTAGGATATCACACAGCTGGAGCTGCCCAGCCAAAGCCCAGAGTCCTGCAGAGCATCCCGAGTTTCCAGCCCTTCATCCAAACCAGAACACATTTGCTGGGCTATGGATGGCACCACTTTTTTCAACAAGCCTGTGAAATATATTAAATGTTTTCAGAGCTCCGAGGTCTGATCCAAATCCCACTGAAGGCAGCACAGGGGTTGTTTTTGATTTCTTGCTCTGGATCAGAGCTGGCAGTTGGGTTTCTCAGTATCACCACAGGCAGCATCCACCTCGGGACTGGCTTGGCCTGCTGGAATTGCAGCAGCACTTTCTAAGAAACAAAGGCTTTGTTCAACCTTCGCTCTCTTTTTTTTGGTTCACAGACTCTGGCAGAGAGTTGAGTTTCCATGTTGTTACTTAACCCCACTGAGTTCTGTAGGAAATCTGGGGAGGGGATGATTTTCTCAGAGCTGACTTTCAACACCTTGTGGAGCAGATGGCTGAACCTCAGTCCATCCATCCATCCTTCCATCCATCTCACACAGATGCCTGTGGCGTGGAAAGGGAGGTTATTCTGAACTCCAGGAGTTACTTCCTCAGGACTGACACTCAGCATGGTGCTGGCCACCCCTGGATTCCGCTGTCATTCCCTTCCCAAGCTCAATACTTTAATTTACAGTATCTTGCTGTTTTGCAAGGCAGATAATTGAAATAATGTGGAAGTGGAAAATCATGTGTAGCTGTGTTTGGGCCCTATATTTAAGAATTTTATTTTTGCCTCAGAGTTTGGGTTGCATAACTTCATTTCTGGCCTCCTGAACCTGTTCCACAGCTTATTCCTGACCACCTGAGGGAGTTTCTGGACCCAGCAATTAGTATTTTAAGAAATGTGAAGATAGGCAGGATATCCTTTCAAACCTCTCTTCTCCCCCACCTTTAAAACACCTTAGATAAGTCACTCATTCTGCTAAAGATGGTAACATTAACCCTAAATCAAAGGTGGGCTTCATTCACCCATGCCTACCTTTAATGGTGCTCCACACCAAATATTTTATGGGATGAGCTTTATCCATCGTCTGTGACTCCACATCTAGACTTTTACCTCTCTACTCCATCCCAAACCAGGCAAAACAACCAGATTTAGACCTTCATTCTAAAGATCTTTTTCAATATTTTCACCAACACCTGGCGAGTCATTACCCATACCAATATCCTGTTCCTTGGATGAATGTATCACCTCTGTAACAGCATTTCTTACATATAATCCTATTTTATTTTCACACCTTCCCACTGTCCTGCTTTTTACAGCTGTATTTGGGCATATGCTGAGATCTCAGAGGTTATTGAGAGAAGAGTTTTCTTGTTGTGTTCTTTCTTACCTGTGCATGTGGCAATAATTGCAGGGACACTGGAAATTACTTTCACAATCTGCCTCACCCACTTTAAAAAGGAACTTTTCATTATGCTGGAAAATCTTAAATCTTGACCTTTATTTTGTTTGTGTTGACTACTGGGAACATTATTAATGTAATTTCCCATTTTCTGTATTTTTGCACACATGTTTCAACCACTCTGTGTCCAGACTGCGCTTCCCAAACCGGTTTGTCAGTAAATCCCAAATTTCTTCCACGGGGTCTCCAAGGAAAGGACCCTTCAATCATCTTCTGAAGGGCTTAAGAGGAATCCCAGGCCAGGCATGAGGGATAAGGACTATAAGAGCTAAGATACTGGGTTTAAATCCAAGGAAAACAGTCATGCATATGTTTAAATATAAGCACAGAATAGGAATGAACACAAGCCTGCTGCAAATCTCCCTAAAATTAGAGTGAGAGAAGTAAAATACTTGTTGAAGTCTTCACAAAAAACCACTGGAGGAATGCAACAGACTGGGGTTTCAGTCCTATCATACTGAATTTATCAGAAAATCCTTCAGCAACCTCAGGGACAGTTATTATTATTTTCTTGTTTAAAATATCCGTCTGTTCCCAAAAATGGCAGCACTTACTTAAAAATAAACAAAGCAAAGTAAAACCAGAGAGATGTTGCCTTTATAACAAAATGAATTTTAAGGTTTTTTTAAAGAGGATTTTTGTCTTCCTGTGACTGGCACAGAGGCTGACTTTGTCTCCCTCAGGCCCCAGGATCTGTGACTCTGTGGTTGCCCTTTGTGTGGAAGATTTTCCCTCAGCACTGCTGAGTGAAGGAGCTACTTAATGGGAGCTCAGCCCATTCCAAGATGTTTGCCATGAACCTGCTCAGCCAGCCGTGTTTTTCCTGTTTTACTTCTCAAGGCAAACAGTGTGAAGGAGCGAGCAGATCTTATCAGAGACCCTGTTAACAAAAATACATCAAATAAAAACCTGCTACACTGCAAATGTCAACACTCCACCAAAAAAAAAACAAAAAAACCAAGATATCTAAACTACAGTAGTGTTGATTTTATTGCCAAAGCAATTCCCTAAGATTGTTTTGAGACACAACTTTTCTGTTTTGCCTCACAGGTGCTATGGACCCTGGAAACAAATGTCTCTCTCATTTATTACACATGAACTTTACAGGGGTGCTGTCATCAGAGACAAGAGAATGACTAAAGAGAACTTCACCCTCTGTCTTGAAATTTATTTCTACTGTCTCCTGATCCACTTGAAATTAGTTGGGAGCTGGATAAATGATTGGCCAACAAAATTGAAATTAAATTCAAAAGTGATATACACAGCCTCAGTGGGACATTTATCCTGTATTTTACCCTATATTTCCCCTGGGTTGCTTTTTCTCCTGTTTTCATTGAGTAAAGCTGAGTTAAAGCATCACTTGCTCCTGCTCTGAGCCAGAGGCCTTCAGAAGTCACAGAAATCCTTCGGTGATTAATGAAACCCCAAATCACAAGTCCCCAGTCACGAGCTGGGGCTGGTGGCATTCTTCCTCAGGAACATTCCGTATGGGGCTAAGCTGTACTCGCTTCAGGATGAAAAGACCTTCAGGAAATGAAGTCTGTGAAAAACACCAAGTGGTGTTTCCCACAGAAGAAATAAAACCCAAGCAGCATCACTTGGGTGCCTCAGTTTGGAAGAAACTGCAACGCTGATTACGCTCAGGAGAGAAAGTGCGGATTAAGGAGACTCAAAAGCGACCTCAGAGGTCCTGGCAGGACTCCAGGAGTGCTGTAACAACGGGAAAGTGAGCTGAGAACAAGAAGGGCCCAAAACATCCCAGCAGAAAGAGGCGAGGATGAGCTTCCAGCCCATCCGAATGCTGCAGGGACAAACATTGTGCCCAAAGCCCGACAGTCAGAGAGGGCTCTGTGTGTTGTGTCTGAAGGCAGAAGCTGCCAGTGGGCTCCAGCAACGTCGTGACGTGTGCTGATAATTATGATATCATGCCATGGATTTGCTCTTGGGGTGTTTTTCCAATCAGGATCTGAGATCTCTTTGTTCTGCTGTGTCCAACGCAGCTTTGAGGTCACTCTTCGCCTTACGCACCCTTGGCTGTTTGTGGATGTCCCCACAAAGCTCAGAGCCCATTTCCCACTGAGGAAGACAAGAAACACGTTGTGTCATTGTCTGGCTCAATTGTTCTCCAGAACTAATTCCAAGGAGAGGAACACTTACCAGCCTGGAGTTTTATTGTTGTAAAAGCCTCCTATCAACAATGAAAGGATGTGCAGGGTACCAGGCACGTGACTGAGAAAAAAAAAATCTGCTTTTCATATTAAAAAATGAATGAGAACGACCTCTATTTATATTCCAAAGGAAAATTGGTAAAAGGTTCAAGAGGCATCTACTTATAATGAGTGTTAAGGGCCATTTCTGATGTCACCCGGATTTCTATGTGTGACAGAGGTCTGGAGTGACATCCCAAAGGGTGCCAAACCTTCTGTGCTTTTGGTTCAGGATAGAGGGACAGATTTTGGCACCTTAACCTGCCATTTCCTTAAAGCTGCAGCAGCACAGTCTCCTGTCCTGACCCTGTGCATTGTATCAGTTTAGACAGCACGCTGGGACCTTCCAGAATAAAAGGATCCTTATTGCAGGAGTTGGAAAAATGTCAGCTAAAGGGATGAAATATTGCCCCATGTCCTCGCCACAATGAACAGGGAATCTTTTCTTCCAGTGCTGCTTTAGGACTTACTCCTGCAAGGTCTTGTCTGTCAGCAAATGCAATCAGGTTTAAGAGCCTGAATAATCATCCTGGAAATCACTGGAAACGATTTTGTTGGTACAAAATTAAGCAAGTGCGGAAGTTCTGCAGCAGACTGGGAGCAGCACACTCAGCACCCTGCAGGAAGGAGCCTTCGGTTCTTAGAGCCATTTCTTGTGTCCAGAGCAGCCCCTCATTAGGGCTTTGTGCAGGGAGCTTGGGTTTCACTGCCTTGGAAGATATTTCTTGCAACCCCCTGAGACACACAGACTGGTTGATTTGGAAAACAAAATGATTAATGGCATTTTACAAGTGTTTTCCACTAAACAGATTTCAGTCGAAGCCTGTCACAGGCTAAAGAACTTGCAGGAATAGTGTCAATCTGATGTCATAGTGGCAATAAATCCTATTGTACTGGATTACACTTTTAGCCATTAAAATGCTTTGACCTATTGTCATCCAAGTGGAACCACATTCCACTGGCTGCTCAAAAGGTTCTGATTTCACTCCCGATTGTTGCCAGGGCAACTGCACCTCCATCCAAAACTGCTGCTCCAATCCCTGAACTCGCTTTAACAGACTGGTGGAGATGAAGCAAAGCACTAATTACTTATTCCCACTGAAAAAGTCCAAATCAAATCTTTCTGAGGCCTGAGTAACAGAAACCCACACAAGTTGTTGGAGGGTTACTTGGGTTTTTTTGCATGAGGCACCAATTGCCTCATTTCTTTGCAGAATAAATGGTTGTGGTGACAAAATACCATGAAAACATTAATATTCTTAGTCTATCCAAGGCAAGAGAGCACTAGAAATCTCATCACAGGCCACTCCTGGAAGGAGTCCTCATTCAGTTGTGGAAAACAAAAAGGCTTTTTATTAATAGTCAAACAGCTGGTGAAGGCTTGAGAGTGGAAATAGAAATATTTGAATTTCCCCTTTGAGGTTTCTGGTGGAAAGTAGCCTGTGTTTTATGGCCTCTACTTTTATTAAGTCAATATCATCTCTGTTGTTCAGAGTTGTCTTAATCTACCTTTGAGTGGGAGAAAGCCAGTTAGAAAATTGCATTTTCTCCCGTGGCTGCTGAGGACCAGCATTTCCTGGAGAGCAAAATGGACTTGGCCATGACAAATCAGGTCTGTAAAGTCAGGAGTGAGCATGGCCAGGCTGCAGAGGGACAACCAAGTGATGCTGGTTCTGCCACTCCAAACCTGGTGCTGGTGTGCACAAAATTAAGTTCCAGTTTGAAACCAGTTCGAGAGAGAACATTTTAAAAGGAACTGAAGATGCTTTGTGAAGGAATGGAGATGCCTTTATTTACACATGGAAAATTTCCAGCTAGCTTTACTCTTTTATCCAGATGAGTCTTTTCACACAGCCCTGTGAATCCGTGTCTTGGTTTTCCCTTCAGGTGCAGGAAAACTTGTCAAAAAAGTGTTTTTTCACCGAAATTGCCTTTTCTCAGTCTGTTTCCCATATTGTTGATTTTTATCAAATGTCAGTTCTTCGCTCTCCTCAGGGAAGTATTGACCTACTGTCCTGTACCATGACAGCAAAGAGAAACCCAAAATTCGATTGTTCCTCTGCTGAATTTTTCCACAGGAAATTAAGGCCTGAAACACTCCCCAATCTCCCGATTCTCCACCCCAGTGTGTCACCACAAATAGCATTTCAGTGGTTGAACATTGTCCTCCCCTGTCTGCCGTCTCAGAACATGAATTTAGCTGCTTTAAAAAGAGGAACCAATGATAATATCATGACTGGAAAACAAAAAAAAAAATGAACAGTTCCTTGTGAAATGCAGCACAGCGACTTCTTGAGTTACAGCTTTGCCTCCTGCCAGACAGGATGGGGAACAAGTCCTCTTTTACAACAGAAAATGAAAATATGAAGAATCAAATCAAGCTCTTGTCCCAGTTTAGAAGCAAATAGAAATGGGAGGTTGTGTGTGTTTGTGTGGCTCGTTTGTGTTTATCATACGGCAGTTGAATTGCACAGCGATTTACCGGAAAGGGATGTGCTGTTACCAAATTTTCTCACCAAAAGCTCGGGGTGAGAACATTGGGCAAGAAAGGTGACTAATGAAAGAAAGAAGCATCAGCCAATCTACAGAATTTCAGTGGTGCCAGAGAGCAGTGAGGGGAGGGAGCAGTGTCCCTTTGCAAGGCACAAACTTTCTCAGTGTGAAGTGTGTTCCACCTGACCTTTCCAAGAGCTGTTCAGAACCTCTGCTGGCTGAGGGGCATCTCAGATTTCAACTTTTCTGCCTGGTAACACGTCCTCTGCAAAAGTTTTCTCTCTTTAGGAACAATTTCCTGAAGAAATGACCGATCCATCACTCCCTGCTCTTTCTGCCTCCAGAGTGACAGGTACAGAGATCCTGGTAAGAACTCGGCTCGTGTTTCCGACATTTCTAGCACGGAGTTGTTACAGCTACACTAATGAAGCCCATCGACAATATGGATTGCCTGGATATTGCCTGAATTTAGCGAGTTTGCAGCTGGTTAACTCTGATTGATCAGCTGACATTTGCTAAGCGGTGCCCAGCCATCCATCAACAAGTGCTATAATAATCTTGTCTTTGTCAGGAATAGATCGACTGCCCGAGCTCTGGGGAGCTTGGCTCACTTTGCAGCACCGATCTCGTTATCTCATTGCATGCACACCTTTCCCTAAGCGGTAATTAAGAGAGTGCACCAGGATGTCTGCTCTCAGTGCAAACAGGCCCAGAAGCATCGTGGAGTGACCCAAGCCTGCTTTGCTTTGGGAAGAGGAAGAGGAAGAGGAAGAGGAAGAGGAAGAGGAAGAGGAAGAGGAAGAGGAAGAGGAAGA
>VZRZ01002383.1:24758-72050 GCA_013398175.1 Climacteris rufus | reverse complement strand
CAGACGGACACGGGACAGCCGCGGGACAGAGGCGGGACAGACAGACGGACACGGGACAGCCCGGCGCTATCCCTTCAGCACCACGGCGGCGGCGGCGGCTCCGGCAGCGGCGGAAGGCAAAGCCCCGGCATCCCCCGGAGCCACCGGGATGAGCTCGATCCTCCGCCGCGGAGAGGGAAGGAAGGATGAAAATGCCTTTCTGGCGTTTTAGGTTTCCTATGGGTTTGTGCTGGAAAACAAATTAACCTAAGAGGATTTTGGGAATTCGAGCTGGGAGCAAAAGACAAGGTGGAAGTGTCTGAGTTTTGAAAATGTGCCCAAAGCCCCGACTGGCAAATCTTTTCTCTGAGTGCTCTTACTAAGCCCTTTCATCAACAGTAAATGAATACAGAGAAAAAGTGCTTTTTTTTTTCTTTGAGATCATCTGAAAATTATTTTCAGTAAAATATTGGTTGTCCTTTCGCCTCAAAAAGTGTTTCTGTTCATAGAACCGTATCAGAAGAAAATTTAGCAGGCAGACAATCTGTGGATCTGATCTACCAATTTAGATTAAACTATCATTTGGTTTAATGAAGGTTAGGACTTTATTTTTCTAAGACAAAGCTCTGCCAGTCTCTTGAACATTAATAATTCGATATTTTGGCTGAGACAGTTTCATGGAATCACAGAATGGTTTGGGTTGAAAGGGACCTTAAAGATCATCTCATCCCACCCCCTGCCATGGGCAGGGACCCCTTCCACTATCCCAGAGTGCTCCAACCTGGCCTTGGACACTTCCAGGGATGGAGAGTCCAAAACCTCTCTGGGCAAACTCCACACCCCACTACTGCAAAATAATCTGCCACCAACAGAGTTCATAGCATAGTGCACCTTTCCTCAAGCTGGGCCTAGAAGGAGGAAACAGCCAATACCTGGGAATTTAATAACTTCCTATGACACCAAAAATACTTACTACACTAATTTTCAGGTGAGAATTTTTCCATCAAAGACAAAGGTGGATAAGTTTCTGTTCAAAACTGGGACCTCCGTAGTGTCCCAATTTTCTGTGTCACACATTTAAAATACATTCATAGCTGGCCAGAGGAAACATTGAAAAGAAACGCTTCTGCTCCTATTGGGAGAGGAAATTTCTAAACACTGGTGGAAAAGGTTACTCAAAGGACTAAATTTCTCTTCCTCCAATAGAGTTCGTCACTTACTTTTGGGAACTTTCAAGTCTTTGTGCTGAACAAAGCAAAGAATTGTGCAGAGCAGATTAAGAATTTTAAAAAATCTTCATCAAGAAGGGCTGAGAAACAGGAGCAGGAAAATATTCCTGACAGACAAAGCACTCTCACATCATGTGCACAACAAACTCAACGTTTCAGATACAACCATCCCATCTTCCTGCACTTTAAAAAACTTAATTTTTACCATCTCTGACACGTGATATTGCATAGACCAGGGTTATATATTCTGTACATTGCAGTGGCTTTCAGAAGGATATGAAACAATCTTATCTACATCACTGCTTCGTGTGTTATTTATTTTGTGCTTCAAAATATGAGAATAATAAAATGCTTTGTTGGCTTAGTGGTGGAATCTGATTTGGGTTATCAAAGGAAGTATCACAAAAGTCTAAGGTGCCCTTCCTGACTGTTCTCTATGTTTGACCCAGAATCGCTATCTCCTTAACCAGGTGTTATCAGCCAGCCTGCCCTTGGTGCCCACATCTGTAAAACCAGACACAGCCCAGAATCCACTTGTCCTTCCCTAACTTCTGATTTTCCTGCATTCCAACACCTCGGAGCTTTCTTGGGTGCTTCATCCTCGGACTCAGGCCAGGAATGTTCCTTGCTCTGGGATTTCTGCAGGGATTTTCTGGCAGAGCCCAGAGCTCCTGTGCATCTCTGAGAGCTCAGCAGGGACAGCACTGCCAGCAGAGGGGGAGAGGCAGAGACACCTTGTGATTCCATCCACCAGCCTCTGAATTCAGTGGGAATATTCTCAATAAAAAGAAGGAAAAACTCCCCACTGAAGATGCTGCTGTGATATTTTCTCCAATCCCTGTTTTCTAGCTGCTGTCCACAACACCAGCTTTCCTTGCTGTTTGTTTTAAAGCGTTTATCACTTTTTCTGGGCAATTAAAAAAAAAACCTGCAAAATGCAAGGCCACATATGGCCTCGGGAATCATGATTAAGATGGAAAAAAAATCCTCCTGGTGCAGAACAAAAAGGCAGTGAGCAGCTTTGAGCAGAGGCTGCCGTATGCCAGCCCTCCTGCCCCTATAAATCTGCATTTGATCGTGCGCTCTAAGTCCTTAAGCACATTGTAGAAACGGGGCAAATCCTCTTTCGGAATTTACTGACTTAAAAAAGGGAAAAGCAACATAATTCCATTTATTTTAACATCATTAGATGCTGAAAAAGAAGCCCTGATCATATCCTGGGATGGTGTTATTGTTATTTCTGTTATTATCCGTGCATTTTAACACTTGATTTCTGGGAAAGAAATGAGTCTTTTGCTGTGGAGGTATGTGGGAGATAAGAAACTGAAGTGAGGCATAAAAACCAATGACTTTGCACTTTTTTCCCCAAGAAAGTCTAAGCTGTTTATTGTCAGGATAATGGCACTGAGCCTGGATGGGGCAGTGGTGCTGGAAAATGAGGATTTCTGCTCTCTGTTCATGTGTCTCTGAAGCTGAATGGGGTGAAATCTGATGTATCCTATCCTTTAGTGTCAGCAGAATGGTTCTGGAACTAAAAGACCCCAAAAAACAAAAAACCAAAACCCACCCCAAAAAAACCCAAAAAACAGTAAACCAACCAAGCCTCAACCAGAACCAATGAACCAATGAACCAGAACCCCTCGAGGGCTCCAAGCCCTGTTGGACTGGGAATTTTGCTGCTGGCTGTCACTCCAGCAGAGCCAGAAGTTAACTCAGACACAAGGAGCTTGTCTGTTTTTAATACAGGCAAAATAGACTTGAGCCACTTCTCCTTTCCCACCTTTTTATCTGCAAGTTCTCTCTAGAAAGCTCCTTTTGCACATTTTTCCTTAACCACTTCAGCTCTGAAGCTGAGTTGAGGCAGCTGGACTGGCCTAAGTGATCAGGCAGGAGAAAGCCATGAACTTCTCCTCTTGTCCCTTCCTGAGGTGTGTTTGCTTTTGCCAGCAGGCAGAGTGTCCTCTCCTGAGAATTCCAGTTCCCCCTGCTCCATTGGCTCCTTGGCTCACTGACAAGTTCTTGATCTTCAAAGCACTCCTTCCCCTTTTGATGCCATCATCTATATTTGCATCTCGTGGCACCCAGAGCAAGCCAGGCAAATACATTTAAAGTCCAATATATGCTTTGTAGAATTGCCAGATTGGAAAAAATTGCTCAGGAAATGGAGAAATCTCCAGGCTCTTAACAAACATTAAACTCCTGATAAAAAAAAAGATGACAAATTCATCCTCTGCTGACCCAGGTCACCTTTGAACAGACACAAGGTTCTTTATCAACTTGCCAATTCTCCCATTCTTTTAGAGCACAGGTTTGTGTTTTGTTCTGTTTTCTTTGCTTGTTTATCTCTTAATCTTTGAGTCAATTGCAACATCTGAATTTGGCCATTGTGGAAACAGGTTCAAAGCTGCCCAACCAACTTCCCACTTAGTTCATAGCCAAGGCTTCTGTCTCCTGCAATCAGGCAGCTCTTCATTTATTTTTTCTGTGTTATGATTTAGATTTTCAGGGTCACTTGGGCCTGAACAGACATTATTCCCATTCATGCTAATTTATACCGCCAATACTCCCACTCATTCCAGGATTCTTCAGCGGGGGAGTGTTGACTGAGCCTCTCTAGATGTGATGGAAGGTTTGGTATATCCCTTGGCCACATTAGCACCCCTCCATCATCCCTTGCTAATGGAGCTGTGATCCTTTAGGTGAGCAGCTGGGTCTGAACACAGAATATCAGAGTTTTCCTCACCAGGCAGAGCTGCAAGGAGGAGAATGCACCTGAAAGAGTCTTCTTAAAGGGTGAGTTGGGGCTGAGGTGTTCTCTGCTGAGATGGGGATCACACCTGTACTACAGGATTTACTCACACAGCAAAATGGAATTCTGAGCAGCCGGGGACAAGAATGATTTGGTTCCTTTACTGATTTTGTATTTCTATTAAAATGTTAGTTTTTTCGAAAATACTTAATATATGTCTAATATGTATTTACACAACACAATGAACAGCTACTTTTTGCATGTCTTTAAGTACTTGTTTAAGCTTTCACTCTTAATCATCATTCCCATTTCCTTCCATGCACTACTTCGGCTAAAGTTCAATTATATTATTTGCCGTGTCAATTTACGTCAGCAGCAAATGAAAAAAAAAAGATTTGAGCAAGTGAATCCTTCTCTCTGCAAACCAATTTTGAGCCACCACACAGCACACACAAATAACGTTAGTTAAAAACAAATATTCATTATTTACAAGCAGGTAGTCACACCATATTTACACAGTAACCACAACAAATGTGACACAAGTGTCCCTGTCCCTTTCTGTGCTGAAGGAATCTGCCTCAGCAAGAACTTTTCTTCCAGCATTCACTTAACCCAAGAGCAGAGAGAAAAAATCAAAGGTGCAGGATGAATGCAAAGCAAATGGCACAGCTGGATTGGGTGAGCTTAGTGAAAGGACTGATGTAAATACAGATCTTCCCAGTGCAGTCCTGCCTCTCCACAGGGAGAAAAAGACACAAACCTTTACAGACTTCAGCATAAAACATAAAACTACTAGGAGAGAAAAAAATAGTTACAAAGACAAGGCTGTTGGTGTGGAGAAAAAAGCAATGACAAACAGTGTACCAAGGAATAAATAAATTCACCACACACACACACTTGTTTGATGGGTACAGACACTTCAGTTGGTGTCAAATTAGGATGAAATTAGCTGGATGTATCCAGTGACTTGGTGCAAAGAGACACAATTAAACAGCCCTGGCTGTTGCCAGGTTGTTCTGCCCCAACAGAAGTGCAGAAAACAGGAATGTGCAGCTTCTCTCCCCTGTGCAGGTATGGAAAGGACACAAAAGGAGCTTTACCTTTGCTCAGGCTGCCACGAGGAAGTTCTTTGAAGGGTCCTTTGTCTCTCGTTGCCAGCAGCTCTGCAACTGTAAAGAAAAGCAGGGGCTGGGTTAATAATAAAGGAAGGCACAAGCTGTAAACACCAAAGACTCGGGTTAAACATTGACTCCAGGTTGTTCTTGGGAGCAAACTCAGAGGGTCTGCCCAGCTGGCTGTGGCATCTTGAGGAAGGAGACATCCAGCCTGCTCCTCACCAGCCTCCCCCCAGCTCAGACACACACAGCAGCGAGCTGGAGCCACTCTGCACACCCAGGTGAGGGTTTCAAAGACAAGAAGCAGGAAATTCTCCCAAGTAATAAAAGCCCTTCATCATTCAAACGGTACTTCAAATATTTACACATGGGATTGGATTTGGAGTTACCCACTGATAGACAACTTTAGAATAAACAGGTTCAAGTTTATGCATACAGTCTGTTTTATTTATTCTTTTTTTTTTTCCCTACAGAAAGTCTTTTGTTTCCAGATTAGCATGAGGTTAAGGTAAAGAGTTCCAGCCTACACAAGAAGTGCAATCTCCTTTTCTGTTGAACTCCCAGGGAAGGCAGCATCACGTGTCAGACACCTGGACCACAACCTCCATCCCTACAGAGGAGCTCTGCAGCCTCGTGACCTTTCAGAAGTGTTTTAGCTCCTGCTTTTCACTTTTCCCATCGTGTTCCCGATTGAAGATTAATGTAGGCACTTAGAGATGAATTTAAACCTTTTGAATTTCTGGGTATGGTTCCTGCAATCCCTGCACAGGGACCATGTCTAAACCTTAGATATGAAACAAGAGGAGAAACCCAAACCAACAGCAACCATAAGGACTGAAGACAGGAAGGAGCTGGTGCAAGGTGGGATGTATCTCAATCCCAGGTGAGTTTGTATTTAGATAAAAGAAAGCATTTATTAATTTCTTTTAATGTCAGCCCGGCTCTCCAGCTCTGCCCTGCAGCAGCTCTGACCCAGGAGAGAGGAGCACAACTCCCCAGAGCTGCAGAGCTCAGGTCAAAATGCCCTTTGTCTGTCTGCTCTGCTCCCACTCCGGGCTCTGTGAGGTGAGGCCAGTGCCTGCCTGGACATTTGCACAGCCCAGATACAGTGAAAACCCAGCCCCAGTTTGGTACTTCTGTAATACAAATTAATAACAATAACTAGACTTGACTGCTTGACAAAAAGCAAATAGTTCGGAAAAAGCTGTCTTAAATCTTTCTATCCCACTTCCCCAGACCAAAAAAAATCTACAAATGTTATTTCTTTTGGCAGCTGAAACCTAATCCTACCTTGGTTAACATAACAGAGAGAACAGGAAGCGCTGCAAAGGAATTTTTCATTCCCTGGGACGTCTTTGATCCCACTCCCCTCCCTTTTCCTATCAGGTAATTTTCAAATCTTGATGTTTCCAGTTAGTCTACGTATCTTCTTGTTTTGTCTACTTCAGGCAAGTGTTATTTAACTTCCATTTCAGGGATGAAAAACTGCTCTGCACTGAGTCTTTGCTGTTGTGCAAGCCGGAACCTGAGACCTCCAGAATCCAAGAGGGAATCCGGCTGAAATTCACAGCCCTGGCTGGTGGAAAACCAATCATTGCTTTGCTTTAGCACAGGCAAGGGGCATTCCTACCTTACAGAAATGCTAAACAAACCCTTTCATCATTTTCTCCTGCAGCCACCACTTTTTGTCCCTTTGCGCCTTCGTTCGACTTCCCAACATATGGAGGGAATTTTTTCATTCTCCATTCTCCACTCTCCACTCTCCACCTTGATTTGTGCCCATCTAAAATGTGCAAAGCTCCAAACAAATTAATGCCTGTTTAATATTGGGGGTTCTGGAGGAATGTGTTGACCCTTATTCCAGTTCCACATGGAATGCAAGGCTGCACCTCGGGTGGGCGAGCTTTTGACAATAAAGTAAGTCATAATTAAAGTATGGATGGCCCTAGAAAGGCTTAATTACCACAGTGAAGCCTCCTGCTTGTAGCAAATAAAAGTCTGTAGCACTCCAAAGCAGGAGATGACATGAAAATCATGAGAATGAAAATAAGACCATCATGGAACAGATAGCACCACATTCCCTCTGCCTGCAGAGGAATAAAATGCACTCCAAAAATAATTCAAGACTTCTGTGGAAGTGAAAATATTTATGCCTATTTACACTTTTGCTGTTATATTTTTAGTCATCCTGCAGATGTCCATGAAATGTAATTTATAGGGTTATTGGAAAATAGAGGTAAAAAAGGATCTACAAGAGAAACTATTGCAAACTGAGGGTGAATGTCAGGAATGGGGCAGGCACCTCTTTACAAACATTCCACAATGGAAATTCCAAAGGCAAACTGCACATCATTTTATCTATTTTATTAAGAAAGCTTTTCCCGATAATTACAGTGAGTTTCTCTCTTTGCAATTTAAAGCAGTTGCTCCTTCTCCAATGCTTTCCTCACCCAGATATTTCCATGACCATCTTGCAGCTGCTCCTGGTCAAAGACAGGACAGGGCAGGGATGGGTTTGGCTGCAGAAGAAAGAGCATCTGTCATGACAGAAGATGTCACCTGCCTTCTACCTTGATGCTCAGAAAATACCTGTTCCCAGGAGGGATTTATCTCTTGATTAAAAAAATACCTCACAGTCCCACAATTCCATGTATCCCATCCCACAGTAAGAAAAATGTGTTTAAAAAAACATGGATGTGAGCCCTAGGTTTAGTGGTGAACATGGTGATGGGGCTGAAGTTTGAAGGGTTGAACTTGGTGATCTTAAGCATCTTTCCCCACCTTAATGATTCTCTGAATACTTAATCCCATTTTATGGCTGGCAAACCAATGATTTCAATCAGTATCGTTCTGTCTCACTCAAGATTAAAAAAGAAATTAAGAAAAATGCAGTCCCACAGGGAAGTTTCAATGAAGTTATTTTTTACTCACACACACACAAATCCTGGTTTCAGGAAACTGCTACTGATAGTCCTTAATGGAATAGCAGTAGTTATATCCATAACTTCTTGAACTACCCCTTACTTTTACTTGTTTTTTAATTCCTTTCTAGTTCATAATATTCTTCTCAAGCACAGGGTGGCATTCTTGGGGTTGTCCTGTGCAGGGCCAGGAGCTGGACTCCATGATCCTTGTGAATCCCTTCCAACTCAGGATAATCCATGATTCTGTGGCACCTGACATTTACAACAAATGATTCTTCATGCTCCCAGCTTTCTGATAGCATGAGTAACAGTGATTTTTCTTGGTAATTAAAAAAATATTGCACTGGCAAGTAGTGCATGATAATCAGCAGTGATTCTGTCACCAATTCCTTTATTTCTTTATTCCCTGTATTCCCTTATTCCAGTCTTTAACTGGGAGCCACTGGAACAGAGGGATGGCTTACATGAATACCACTGCTGACTGCAGCACTGGAGTTGGACTCCAATCTCTTGTGTCTCTCTTTCCCCCTCTCTTTTTTCTCCTTTACTCAAAGATGCCAAATTTTTCTCCTTCCTTCTCCTCCCTGAGCAAAGTTACAGTAAAAGCCACCAGAAGTGACTGGAAGGCAGAGCAGATGGATAATTTCCCTCCTCTTTGTGGCTGTAACTTGTAAAAATCCAGGCACTGCTTTCATTATTATTCTGTGTTATAATAACCTGCACAGGATGAAGGTGGATTCTAGGCCATTATTGACTCCACTGGTGCTGAAACAAGGACATTGCCCCGAGCCCCATTTACAAAATGTGTATCCACTGCTCTGCACTTTTGCTTCCAGCTATTTACAGCTCCCCAGTGCCTGGGAGCGAACAGGGAGTGACTTGGGGACTCAATGGCACTCTCAGGGCTCGATGGCTTTTCTTTCCCGTTTTCCCCCTTTGAAAATGGAACTCTTTTCAGAATGAGAGAGGCAGACAGAGTGTTCCCGGGGTGAGCAGGACAAAGGGGAGGATGGCAGGAGCCTGATGGGGTCCGAGTGTCACCACCCCCAGGCACGGGGGCTGTGGGGACGCGTGGCCTCAATAGGGTTCGTGCCTGGAGGAGGGATGTGCACCAGCCTGGAATTGTGCAGTGGGCTGTGCCTGGCACTGACCCTGCCTTTTTCCATGGGAAAGGGGCCTGCAGAGGCTAAAACTGCTCAGGGCCCTGTGTGGGTGATTTGTGCACAGCCAAGGGTGCCTTGGGTTCCTTCCCACATATCCAGTAGGATGGGAGAAGGAATTACAGACCTCAACTTCCAGCACTGCAGGATGTAAAAGAGGAAGGATGGGCTGATCTCGCTGCAAACAGAGCAAATTGAATAGACATTCACGTCCTTTTCATATTAAAGACTTTGTTTGCCATCACCTTAGAAAGATTTTCTCCCATTCACACCAGTTGTTTCCTTGGGCTTTTATGGCTGCAAGAGAAAGGGAGGAGATGAGGAAAAAAAAAATGTAGCAGTTTTTTGTTATTTCTAAGTGAATAATAAGCTTGGAAAATATGGTCACTCAATCCCTTTGTGTCCCAGCATCTCTAGGATAAAAAGGCAGATTCTTCTGATGTACAGTACCACTGTCCTGCAGGTCCCAGTGTTCCATGGGAGCTTGCACCTACCCTTCTGTGTTTCTGGGATTTAAGAGAGCACAACTGACAGAAAAAAGAATTTTAGAAGGTCATTGGGAAAAAAAAACCACAAAAAATGTTGGCATGACTGTACAGATAATAAGATTTAAAGATTTTTTTATGTCCAATTTAATAATTGTGTTTTCTTATGGAAACAGTTTATTTTGGGGATGATAGTTCTTCATTTAAAAAAAAGAACAATTAATGAAATGAAACTGTAATGACAAACTGTTCTGCATTGTCAGATCCTTTTATGCAACTATTCCAGTAGCCTTAATGAGTTGTAGGCCTGTGTTTCCTTGCCTGTGTCCCTTCCTGGCTTTCCAAGTGCCGGGATAGGAATTGTTATTTTGAAAAGCAGCACAATAAAATTTTATTAGACAGAAAAGGCTGGTTGTGTCCTGGGCTGGCCCAGTGGCAGCGTTGGATGGAGGAAGCCACAGGCCAAGCACAATAAGGAGAGAAGCTCTGGAATGTGACATTGGTATTTGTCTCCGATGGATTCCTCACCTTGGAAGGAAGATTTCACTCCACAGGAAACCCTTCTCATTCATTGACAACTGCAAAATAAGAGAATTGTTCATCAAGCAGTTGTTGTAGATGACAAAAACAGCTCTGAACCCCACCAAGAGCCCCTTGGCAGCCCCAGGAGAGCTCCCCTTGCCCCTGCCCTGCCAGGCCAGGGCTGGGCTGCAGTTTCTGATGCTTTGGTTCAGCTCCTTTCAGATGTTCTGGGAGATGTGACCCCTCTCATCCCCGTTTGCAGTCTCTTGCAGCCTGAGAAAGAGTTGGAGAAAGTTTTCCCTGCTAAATACTAAATAGTCTCATCCCTCTACAAATAGCTGTCGAGATGTTTCCTTTTCCTTGCACCTGCCTTATTTTAATTTTTCTAATTCTTTGGCATGCCTAGTAGATGGAAAATATTATATATCAGTAAATTCCTTTTCTGTACAGAGCAATGTTAGACTGAAAAGTGAGGCCAGGAGCCTGGGGTCAGCTCCAGGTTTCACATGACTGTGGCCAGCTGTGGTGCTCACCCACATATAAAAATGCAAATTATATTTACCTGCTCTGAAGAGGTAACATTTAGTAACCAAATGCATTTTTATAAGCATTCATAAATGCTGTTTACATAACACATCACCATAATCAGATTTTTAGTTGGGACTGTAATGAGATCTTGTAGATTGGCTGTTATCTAAAGGGTTTGTTTTTATTAAACAAGTAAATGCCACAGCTCAGCACCTTCCCTGTGGCCAGGCTGCCAGCTCTTCAGAAGCTTTTTTTCTTTCAACACTCCCCTTTTGGTGCTTTTGTCCTTAGGGAATTCCTGGATCTGTGCAAGGAGTTCAGGCAGCTTTCCCAGGCCAGAATACTCCAGCAGATGAGGGCACATAAAGCCACATTCTTCAGGGATTCCTGGCACAATATTTCTACAGGTCAGGCTTGATACCCACATGTTTCACACAAAAGGTGTCTTGGGACTTCTTCAAACCTATAAGTAGAGGATACAAAACCCCAAAACTGTGCCACTGAATGAGTGTGCAAGAATTTCTTGAAGAAACCTATTTTGTAAATTTAACATCACTTTAGTCATTGCATTTCTAATAAAAGTAGTTTAAAACAACATGAAATATTGTATGAAGAGCATATTTATAATATATATAGTAACTGCTGCTTTAGTGGAGGTCATGACTGACAAACCGGAAAAGTCCTGATTTTAATTTTTCTTTGGAACTCGAGGCTTGTCTTGACAATCCAACTGTTTTCCTTATCAAAACAGAACACACCTACAGGGTTGTAAAACTCAGCGGCAAAAAGTGAAATGTGGGTGGGGAAAATGGTTTTCTCGTGAACTGGAGGAGATTATTCACCTGCACTTTGGGAATTAATGTGACCTGAGCTTCCTCATGGAGACTGGAACAGCTCCTGTGCCTCTCATTTTGTGCTCATTTCAGAGAGGTTTGGGGGAGCTGAGGGCTCTTGCCCAGGGATGTCCTTTTTGATTAAAGACTGAGTTAGACCAAAACACAGATCCCAAAACCTCTTCAACTTTCCTACAATACAACTCCTCATGTGAATTCACCATCTGCCTCTGTAATGAGCTGAACTGAAGCTTGACCTCCAACACTGATGAACTTTGGGAAAGTTCCGTTTCCTGTCCGAAGCTGGGTTTGCTCCCTGCAGAGGAGCTATCCCTGGAAAGCACTTGGGGTGTTGATAAATCCACAAATAATACTTCTAGGTGTTCTATATCCAGGTGATTTGGTGCCAAAATGTTATATCCAGCTCCGTCCAGATGATATCTATTTAGTGAACAGCCATGTGCGAGACCTCGTACACCTAAAGGAATTAACAGCAGTGGAAACTATTTGAGGAATTGCAGGTGAGGCATTTCATTGTGCCCAGGGGTATTTCTGACCTGCTTTTAATAATGAAGACGGTGTTTTCACAAGGTCACCAACACCATTCAAATCTGCCCCAAGAAATGCAGCCAGCAAAGAGCTGGGATGAAGGAAAGAAACAACAGAAATAATGTTATTGTATCCCTCACACTGTGCATAAAACAGGCTGGCTGCCCAAATGCAAACATCCAAGGGATGATGGAGAATCACAGGGATGCTGCATCCCCAGCTGATGCAAACCCTTTCTTTCAGGATGCTGAGGTGTTACACAGTCATGGTGGGAAGGTTTGCCAGAAAAATTTGTATCTGTCTTGCACAAAGACTCTGTGAAATCAGAAAAGTTTGCAGGCAGAACCCCTGGGTAGCTCAGCATCCTTCCTGTGCCTCAGCAACAGCAGAGATCAGTGCCCTGCAGGCAGGGAAAATGTTTGGTTTAGCAACCACACAGAAGGGAATAAATAAAATAAGATGAAACAAGGCAGTGAGTTCCTCTGTTGTCAAGTCTTTTAATAAGTACAAAGATTTCAATCTTCCCTCAGTATGTCACAGACACCAGCGAGTAGAAAAACAATGTACAGTGTAACCTCCTTGAGCCCTGAAATAGGAATTCCGTGTGCCACTAATTAACTGTATAAATATCCCGAGGTGGGTGAAACGACTGACTCATTACCCAGGAATCAGGGAAATACTCCATTATTTGCTGCTCTGTGTTAAACTCTCCTTGGGGGGAGTGACGGGCACTGCATCCCACGGGAGCAGGAGAATGGGAGGGCAGAGCATTCAGTGGGAGCTGCAGAGGCACCTGGTGCTCCCTGGCTGTTAATGATCCTGTTGTAGCTGCATTAACCACACACAACCAATAATCCCCAGGTCAGACACACACTGCAATTTCCATCCCATAATTGCACAATCAGACACACCAGGCCCTGCTTTTCCAGGGGATTATTGCACTCCACTGAAAGCTGAAGTCGCTTGGCCTTTGGCCTCCCAGAACCACCCAAAGCTCTCAATAATCTCCAGGGCTCTGCTCCCTGTTGTGTCTTTCTCAGACAAATGGAAAACACATTTTCACTTCAAACTAATCCCCATTAAACAGCACCGAAACCATGCAAACCCTTGAGCTGATTCTATTAAAAAAAAAAAAAAAAAAAAAAAAAAAAAAAAAAAAAAAATTAAAAAAAAAAAAAAAAAAAAAAAAAAAAAAAAAGAACATATTTAGAAACAAATTAGCCCTGTAACTCAGGCACTGCAGTCTCATTCTGCGAAACCACTGCTGGACAGCTGGGATTTGCTGCTCCCAGGGTGTTCCTGGGCCTGAGTGACAACAACCACATGGCACCCAAACACAGGGACGAGCTGGGCTCTCTGCAACCACTCTGAGTCTTGATGTGAATTGGTGTGGGGGCTTCCCAGCGCTGGGAAATGACACAGCATTGTGGTTTTAGTGAAAGAGAGGAATTCTGAAGGTACAAACTCCAGAGAAGGCAGCTCTGCCTGGCTCCCCCGTCTGCTGTGGGGCGTCCCCAGCACAGGAAGGACGTGGAGCTGTTGGAGCAACTCCAGGGGAGGCACCAAGTTGATCAGAGGGATGGAGCAGCTCTGCTGTGAGGAAAGGCTGGGAGAATTGGGCTTGTTCAGCCTGGAAAAGAGCAGGCTTCGGAACGACCTTCCAATGCCTGAAGGAGCTGACGTGAAAGATTGAGAGAAACTATTTACAGGACACAGGGAATGGCCAGAGGGCAGGGTTAGATGGGATGTTGGGAAGGAATTGTTCCCTGTGAGGGTGGGGAGGCTCCGGCACAGGGTGCCCAGAGCAGCTGTGGCTGCCCCTGGATCCAAGGCTAGACTGGATGGGGCTTGGAGCAATCTGGGATAGAGGAAAGGGGTTGGAACCATATGGTCTTCAAGGTCCCTTCCAACCCAAACCATTCCATGATTCCATGACTTAGCAAAGTGTGTGCTGTGATTTACTGAGCTCGTGAGCACAATGTTGCCAGCAAGAATCTCAGCTTCGGGTTTTTTGTAAGTAAAGCCCAAGAAAGCCATTTTATCAGGATGATCTACTGAGCCCTTTCATCTCAATAACATTTTTCCTGGGCCACCTTCAACGCTGCATCAGCGCTGCCCCAAGAGATGACAGCTCATGGTCTGTCAGGTCTGATACCCAGCCCCCAGCAACACTAGTGCTCCACAAAGGTGAGGCAGTTCTGTGGAACACCTTGCCTGTGTGTTATTGTCCCCCAGGGAAATCCATCTCTCCCTGATCCCCGCAGGGATCTGCTCACACAGGGAACATTTTGGGATGCGTGTCTCCAGCTGTGGAGTTTGCTGGCGTTTGGGACGTGGTTCAAAGCTCATCTTCCTCGCCAAGCATTGTTTTGAACATCACTTGTGAGGGCTGGGGTTTGTTTGGGGCTGGTCTTTTTTTGTTGCTGTTTTTGTGAGGGAAGGGCTTTGCATGGAAAATGGCTTTGTGAGCTCTCTGTTGTGCTCCCCTTGGAGCTGATGTGTTGCTTATTTTTACTTCTCCATTCTGTACTGCAGGCTCAGCACTGGTTACATCCAGAGATCATTTAGGATGTGCAAATGTCTTAACAGCCTATTCCAAAGCCCACTGAGGCTTTCTCTTTTCTTCAGCAGACTTCGATTGGGCCATAAGTAAGCAACCAGGAAATTGGAATTATTTTAACCTTTGTTCTACCTTTCTCCTTTCCTGCACTGACTGTGTTACTTCATTTGTTACCTCACACCTATTTAAAGATAAAAATTCTCCAGATTATGATTCATGCCTTTAACTTTCCTCTTTTTAGCTTTTTCAGATTTTGATTTATTAGTTCTAACCACCTTCAGTGCCTTAGATTTGTTGCATGAGTGCAAATGCTGGCAGTGTTGATTTTTGTCCCCACACCTTTGCAGAAAATAAGAATGTGGAGGATAAATCTCTCCAGGGGCTGTGTTTTATTTCCCCTGGCTCAGGAGATGGACAGCACATCCCCCTTCTCATCCCAGGCTTCTGCCTCAGGATAGAGGAGGGTGAGGCTGTGGTTCAGGAGGGTCTGTAAGGAGCAGTATCCACATCCTTTGACCCATGGAAGATGTTTGGGAGGCCTTTTGCAGGTGTGTTTTCTGACTGGCCATGGGTGACCACCTCCATTCCTGTCCCTTCCCTCTGTTCCCTGCCCATTCCTGCTGTTCCAGTGGGCAGCAGTTTCCAGAATGATGCCCTGAGGTGCTCAGAGGGCAGCAATTGGGTGAAAAGGGTGAAAAATTGCCCAGTTTAGTCTGGTTCACCTGTCCTGCTCACCAGGAGCACTGGCCATTCCCCACAGTCAGCAGGGCAGAGCTTTGTATTTTCTGTCCCTCTGCACAGGGAACTTTTCCACTCATCCAAACACTGGCTTGTATTGTCCCATATATTGTAGAAATTCGGTGCCAGATATTTTACAGTGTCTTCATTCATCCTGTAAATAGGAAAATGGATTACAGTGTGTCATGTTACCTTCAGGCCCTGCTTGGCCTTCCCTGGGGCAAAGAAGAGAACTTTTATTCTTCTAGGCAATCCTTTCTGGAAAACAGAAAAGTTTCCATCTCCAAAAAGTCTGTGAGGGTCACAGTCCTTGCTTTGCAGTGGATAAATTCAGATCAGACTCAGTGTTATACCCTGCAGCTACACTGGGGCCACTTACTTGGGATTTAATGGCTTTTATTATGGTCTTAGTTGGCTTGAACAGAAATAGTTAGCAAATAGTAGTTAAAATTCAAACAGCCATTAAAGTCTGGTCCTGACAAGATGCAACTACTCTGTTACTAATGGACTTTTCCCCACAAGGACACATTTGTTAAAGGAAAATGTTTGAAATATTTGGCCAGTTGACAGTGGAAAAAACAAAAAAAAAAAAGAGAGAGAGCAAATTCTAAGGTTCTGGGGAAGCTGTGGTGGCAGTATCCAGTCTGCACACATCAGCAAGATCCACTGATCAGGAGAGGCAGCAGTGTCCCTGGGAAAGTTTTCCATAAGTTGTCTTTATTTAAACAGATTTGCACTCACACATCCCTGTTAGCTGGTGAAGAATGCTCAGAGAAAAAGCTGCTGGAAGTTCCAGGAATAATGTTTGACCAGTCTTTTAGTCAAATAAAGCCTCTCGTTGCTGCTGAAGCCTGGAGCAGTTCAGCACTGCCCTGGCACACCCAATATTCCCCATTATCCATGCTGGAAGGAGACATCGAGTCAGGAAGACTCAGGGGCCTGAAAGTTCCAGCCCTGCAAGATGTGTAGAGCTGCACATGACATGGCAAACACCATACTCAGCATTTGGGGTAAGAACTGGGAGCTTTGCCATCATTTCAAGGAGACAGAAGCACCTGCACACATTGCAACCTGTAGGTAAAGATAATTTGGTGTCAGCTCTTCATTTAGGAACCCTTAACTGTAAGCAAGTGGATATTTTCCATCAGAACAGAGTTGATTCTTGGTTTTGCAGCAGATTTACTCCCTGTTTGTCCATGTAAAGGTTTGGAATACAAACTTCCCTGAATGGATCAGCACATGGAGCCTTCCTGTGGATGAGCGAAAGAGTTTAATGCATTTTCATTAATTGCCAGTACAAAGACATACCCTAGAGGTGACAATAGTCAGAATTTTCCATCTGACCCTCCCAACCATTCAGCTCTTCCCAGCTGTTCCAAGAGCTTCGTTGGGTTAAGTGCACAAAGGGCTGGAGGCAGCTGGAGGATAAGAGGTGTTTTGTACTCCCTGATATCATTTTGTTCAGACCAGCTGCAAGTGCAAATAACTGAAACAACTAATTTTAAAACTGCAATTAAAAAAGAGGGAAAAAAGAGCCACCTAAGAGTAATTAAAATTCATTTTGTTTCTAATTGATTCCGGTGGTAGAAACTACTCCAGAGCTACTCCTTACCTGGTGTTTGCAAGCTCTGTCTGCCAAATGAGCTCTTGGAGTGACAAGTAGAAATCAATAAACCTCTTCATCCTCCTCTGCCTCTGTAATAAACATATTCACGATGCCTGTGATTTTTTGATATTTTTAATGAAGTTTTTTACTCTGTTCTTGCTCCAGTTCATCTCTCCAGATATCCACGTTCAGATTTTTTCCTGCCATTCCATTTCTGTTTCAACCTCTCAGCAACAGCCTGTACCTGATCTAAGTGTGTCATTAAGAGAACCCAAAATTACCCAGAGGGACAGAGCAGAAGCCAGAGTCTCTCATCCTTTTTCTCCAGTTACATCCACATTCAAGATCTCTCGAAGATGAACATGTCCTTTCAAAATCAGGACCTGTTGGTACCTGGATTGCATTTGAAATACTGGTCCCTACTGTTTGACTGGATTGAATGTTATTTAAAGCCCATTAGGCAATTTAGTATCAATATTAATGAGAGCAGGCCTCCCTGGACTTCAGATCTTAGCAGCCACTTGCTTATTTCTTCATTTGATTGTATTTCTTAATAGATTTTGTTTCACTTGACATTAATTAATCCAAAGATATTGTGCACACACTTTGTTTAAAAATACGTTTGCAAGAAAAATCTGATTCTGTGAACCAAGACCACTTTTTTCTTCTCTGTTCTGCACTGTGCTTGCCCATATTGCATTCGTGTAGGTAATGAGTGATAATAAAAACATCTGGTGGAGCTTTCTGCATTTTGTTTAACGTCAGCTGAAGGCTCACAGATAAAATTCAGCCACGAAAGACCACACTCAGCCTTTGTGTTTCTCCCCCCAGAATCATTTTTCACTTCCCTGTGACGAAATGGGCGTTAAGAAGAGGGAGAAACCTTCATTCTCACCTATAAAAGTTGCAGCTGTTTTCCTGTTTTTATAGAAAGCAGCAGGCAGATTTACTATAAAAGAGTAAATCCTCTGCAGCAAAGTGCTGTTCACCTTGAGGGATGATGTCAGAGCCATAAATAACACCACGGGAATACAGAGATGTCCTTAAAGGCCCATTAAGAATGATGTGAAAAGGAAGTGGAAAACAGACAAACGAGTGTGCTCTGCACAGCAGGCACATGCTAAACATCACTTTAATAAGTTATTCAAGAAACACCGGGGGAAAAAAAAGGAAGGAGAGGAAATAACAGGGTTTCTTCTCTGGAAGTAAGTCGTGCATTCTTACACTTGGCAAAGGAGCATTTCAAAGGTATCAATGATTAAAGAACTACTGATGCATCTTCTTTTTAGTGCCAATTTAATGTTTGATGCTCCATTCCACTGAATAAAAAGAATTGTGCTGCATATCAATGTAATTATTATATTTGAAAAGAAAAAGACAGTTAGAAATAGTAATCTATAGTAATACAATAGTAATAATTTCCTGTCTGGCAGTATTTCCTCTGATATAGTCTGGGGCTGGATTCATCTTTTTCCTCTGTTCATAACCACATCTTCCTCTTTTCCCTTTTTTTATGTGTTATATTCTGAACATGTAGCAAAAGACCTTGCTATTGCCATTTATGCTTTGACACTGTGTGCTATTAAATTTCCATCTCACTGCCATTAGTCAGTCCCTTGGGACTGCTGGGTTCTTCCCCTTTGGTATTTCCCTCCTGCATCATCTGCATTTCAACCCTGAGTTTTTAACATGCCCAGCATCACTGATGAAAATTTAAAAATCAGTTTAATTTGAGGATTGATCCCAAGGAGCCTCATAGTTGCACTGCTGTTTCAGGTGTCACCTTTGAACAACACATCCTCTCCTTCTGTGTCTTACACTAGCCTGGATCTTTAGTTTAATGAATATCTTTGCATGTGGCCGTTCAGGTAAATTTGCATCCCCTGTCTGGAGCAGCTCAGTAAACAGTTAACAGTAAACAGGTTAACAGTTAACCAGAGGTGACCTTGGGAAACCTTCTCTGACTCTTATCCCTTCTCCTGCTCAAGTCTCAGTGCCCGGCAGGGACACCCCAAAGCACTCCCTGTACTCCATGTGCTCCTCTGACTGCTCCTGGCAGCAGATTCTCCACCACAGGTGGTGCTGGCAGGGTGAAAACTCATTTTCCTCCCTCTGTCTCACCAATTCCACCACCCAGGATGGCTGGAGCTGCTCTGCTCCCATCTCCCTCCAGAGCCAGCCTTGCCTCCTCCCTGGTATCTGCAGCTCTGGCAGGGTTTGGTGCCTTGGAGAAACACAAAAGGGAAAGCAGCAGGGAAGGGAGAGGGTGAAAAGCTGAACTCTGTTCCTAAAAACCAGCAACGTAGTCAGAGGAGGTGAGTTCTGTGAACATGGCTTCCAAATGGCATCATCAGCTCATTTTTGTGGTTTTCACTTGAAAACTCTTGCCATGGCACTCTGAGAGAACAGCTGTCTACCAAATGCTCCAAATGCCTCAAATTAGCTACCCAACAGCACCCATGTGAAGGGAAGGGCTCTGCTGGCACTCAGGAGCATCAGGCTTTTATGACATGTCATTCTTTGCTCTGTCCTCATTCAACCTCGCATTGTTTCCCAGGCAGGGCATGTCTTCTGAATTAGAGCAGGATTCATTATTGGGAAAACATGGAGCCTCTAGTAATTGTCTTAGCTTGTGTAACCTCGGCTTTAGCTGGATCCCACTCCTTTAACACCAGCAGTGACACAGTTTTCCTCCAAGGCAATGGGAACCAAAGAGTGTCAGGGCAGAAAGAAGAGAAACCTTCAGTGCTGATTTGGCATTTTTTGTTACAGAGTTCATGAAAGCTTTTGGATGAGGAGAATAAAGGATTTCTACATTCCAAAGTTCACTGCAGCTACAGCTCTGATGGTTTCAGTGCAGAAATTTGCTCCAGGTTCTCCATGACAACCAAGTTCCTGGTTAATGCCAAGCATGTTCAGAATTGAGCCTTTCCTTCCTTATCACGGTCCCACAGGAGATTTTGTGAGCCAAAGAGATGCTCAGGTCAACACAACTCCTGGAGCAAACTGATGTCAGCCAAAAGCACCAACACTCTGCTAATTGCCAGAGGGTGTTACCATGGAAATGGCTCCTTTCTGTGCCAGGAGCATCTTACTCAGACGGGTGAAACAAAGGGAACACTCACCTGTGTTCAGTTTTTGGCATCAGGAGTGCAAAGGCCTCGCAGGAACATGCACTTTGGATGGGATCAGTTCTCATGCTGTTATTTGGTTTAGTGTCTACCGGCCTCTAAGGGTTTGGGGTTTTCTGCCAGGCACAAATGGAAAAAATGGCCTCTTCCTTTAGGAGAGGAAGCCAAAATCTCTACTGGTAAAAATAGTGGTTTGTTTATTTAAATCTCATCTTTGTCAAAACAACAGGATGATCTTATACTTGTAACTGACACTTGTTCATGAGAGAAAGTGCTCCCAGAAAAGCTGGAAACTTGTCCAGTGCTCCTTTCCAGCAGACTTCCCACCAGTCTGGAAGTTTTGGCTCTTCTCTCACCTCCTGATGTACCTCAGTGTAGATCCCACTGTGGCACCAGGCTCAGCAGGGAATTCTGCACCTACAGAACAATTCCTGTTTCTCAAGGCAAACCCTACCAGATCTTTAAAATCAGCCATGTAAGGGAGATTTAAGTTATATAAGTGAGATTTTTTTTTCAAATCTAAATTAATCAGTGGTCAGCTCAAGCCATGTG
Organism: Climacteris rufus; assembly: GCA_013398175.1. Taxonomy (NCBI): domain Eukaryota; kingdom Metazoa; phylum Chordata; class Aves; order Passeriformes; family Climacteridae; genus Climacteris; species Climacteris rufus. The sequence goes on along the minus strand of VZRZ01002383.1, from coordinate 51,390 downwards.
TGACACGAGGCATTCCAGAAAGCTTAAAAAATCATGCCAATATTCTATTTCAAGAGACACATTATGCACATATCATTTTCTTAATCCACTAAATCTGTGATGACAATGATCTCTTATCCTTTTATTTGTACAAGGCAGAAGAGTCCTTATTCATCATAGCAGCTTATAGGCACTGGATGATAATAATAGCAGTAGTAATTTGTGCCTCATAGTAATGAATTTCATGAGTTGCTTTGTTTTCTAAAAGCTGCCTTTTCTTCTCGCTGAATTTTGCTGCCATAAAGTTTGTGGCAGGCTTATTATTTTAATATTATCACTTAGGGTGAGTAGGAGCTAACTTTGGTGCATTCAGCACTTCCAGGCTCTGTCTTCACTGCCAAAACCCCTGCATTGATTCAAAAGAGACAAAGGCTATATAGCAGGAAGATCTGCAATTCAAAATGACTTCTCTCTGTGGGATAGCTGTGAAATGTTTGTTTGCATATGCAGATCCAGTGCCCAACTTGTTTGTTCACAGCTTTTTCAGAATATAAAGCCATTGTGACCTACTGGTCTGATGAGCTGCAAAACGCAGACAAGGGAATTTTGCCCAGTAATTTGTGTATGAATTTAGTAACTTATGTTTTAACTGCACATCTTCAGAAATACAGGCAAAAGCCATTTCCCCTCAGAAATACAGGAAACACTGGATTTAAAGATACATTTAGTACTAATTTATTTCACACTATTCACAGCTATTCATACAGGGAATTGTTCCCTGTACAAGTGCTAAAAAAGTATTTCCTAAGATCCTTGGTTGTGACAAATGTTTCCAGTTCTTGTCATTTGATCAGCCCTTTAATAACCCCGTAGATAAACTGGTGATGTAATGAATGAGCTCATGCACTTTAAACTTGAGCTGAATATAAAAACTTCACTTAAGTCAAGTGAAAATTGTGTAGGATTGAGGGTTTCTTAGTGGAGAACAGAGACAGCATTTCAACCTTCCCTCAGAGAGCCGCCACCGTAAATTTCTGCTGGAAGGAATTGCTTCAGGGCTGGAAGGTAAACTGGGATTCCTGGTAATCCACTGGTCTGTGAGCTTGTTTAGCTCTGCTCTTGCTTCCTCCCCCAAGGTGAGGAGGTAGATAAGCACCACTTATTTTTCCCCTGTGAAGTGCCTGCCCTGGCTGCCCTGCACACTCCTTGAGCTCAGCAGCCCTGGTGCACATTCCAGACCCGTGTGTGTCCAAGGGAGACCTGTCCAGGATCCCACAGGATGCAGCTGCACCCACAGCAGCCTGAGCACCTCCAGGGCTCTCCCTGCTCATCATCCTCAGCCTTCCTCCCCCATCTGATCCTCCCTTTCACTCTGCTGGGACTTTCACAGGAAGGTGACTCTGTGTGAAGTGTCATTGGAAAGGGTAACTGGGGATTATGATCTGGCCCTAACACGATTTAACAGCCTGGGCCACCTTCCTGTCCCTGCAGAAAATACGTGCTCCTGTTTTCCTCCCCTTGCCTAAATACTGCTGTTCTGAGCCTCATTCTCCAGCCATGGGTCTCTTTTTATCCAGATCATGTAGACTAAGCAGGATTATAAAACCAGATTTATCCAAGGCCATAATGCTGTAGTTCCAAGGAGCACTTTCCAGTGGCTGTGAGGTGCTTAATCTTTTAGATTAACTAGAAATATCTATGGCTTTAAACTGCGGGCTTGCGTCACGTCCCGAAAGCCGCTTTATCAACTGGTGGGGAAACATTATAACAGTGATTAAAAAATTGTCTCTGATGGTGGATTCCGCACGAAAACTGGGAGGGGAAAGCATCAGTTCTTGACAGTTTAGTTCATCTTTGTCCTCCCAAGCAGTCAGACTTACAGGTGTGGTGGAAGCAGCAGCACTTCCGTGAACGATGGGGTAATTCCTGGGAAAAGAGAAGGGAAACACAAGGACATGCACTGGTGACATGGGAGAATGCTCTTCTCTTGACACTGCCCAGCTGCCTCTTTGGCCCTTCAGAGCCAAATATTGTCCAGAAAATTAAAAAGCATTTAAATAAACCAGGTTTGGACCAGCAGTAAGAGCTTCTCTACAGGCCACCCCTTGGCTGCAGAGCACCTTTTCCTTTCTCCCTCTCCTAACCAGGAGGATCCATATCCTCCCACCTTTTCCCATCCTGTTCCATTTGCAGAGGTTACAGAAACACCTCAGGTCACAAGAAGAGAGGTGGATGGGATTTATACTGCAGGAATACCCAAGCCAGGAAGCCCTCCTGGATTTGTGTGGGACAACGTGTGCTCATCATGTTTGGTGCCTGGGTGGTTCCTACCCTGGTCTGAAATGGCTTTGCCACCTCCAAACACACTCCCTGCTCCCTACAGACTGTTGGGAAAGAGGCAGCAGGGCACCTCCTCTGCCTGCCAGATGCCTGCAAAGGGCTTGGAATTTTTGTGAATTAATAAAGTCACTCACAAGCTCCTGGGATGTTTTACTGCCTGTGCAGCCACTGAGATCATCAGGACAGCTATGAAAACTGTCCAGGTAGAAGAGTCTGGGAGTGCTTCTCCTGGTGATAATATTCTAAAAAAGGAAACAGCCGAGAGAAAAACAGTTCTATAAATTTGTTTATAGAACATCCAGTGACCGTGAATCCTGCTATAAATATCCCAGGCTATAGGTTTCAGGGATTCCTTACCGGATTGGTGCAGGGCCTTGTCACAGACCTTGGTAACAGTAGCCTCATGATGGTTGTGATAAACTGTTTTTATTCCTTATCTCTCTCTTCCCTCCTTCCTTCCAGTTACACCAGGCTTTTTTACCCGTAATGTTTATTCCTCACCTCATGGAAAATTTTTGACCGAGAAAAAGATCACTTCTGTTGGAAAACCAAAAATGTCCAGCCAAAACCAACGTTTTCATTGTTTGGCTGAAAATGAGAGGTTTGCCATTTTAAGCTTAAAGTTTTTGGTGTGGAGCCAAAATAGTTTTGCTTTTTGCCCAAAGTCTGCAGTAAAAATTCCCAGTTTTTCAGAGAGGCAGACACTTGTTTTTACATCAACAAGGGAAAAGTTAAAAACCTGAGTGCTCAACAGAAGTAGTTTAGACAAAACCAGCTCTAGAGAAAAGTCGTTTTTTCTTCAGTAAGTGTTAAATATTGAGGGAAACATGTTCCAGTTCATCTCCCTGTTACATGAACATGGCAAGCTGGAGAACCTTTGCCAAAAGGATTCACGATTGGAACAGAAACGACTCCACGTGATTTCAGTGTTTGATGACAACTGGGGCAGTCCCCACACTGTCCTTGTCCTGTGCATGGCAAATCCCAGCCTGTGCACAGCTCCAGACTCATGAGGAGCAGTGTTGGAGAGGGAACCTGGAGCTGTGTGGTGGCTGAAGCCCCAGAGCTTTGATAACAACCCTATCAACTCTGATTTCTGGTGCAAGCTGTGGGTGGACTCTCCTGCTCATAGCCATGGATTTCCATTCCATTAAGGAGTGGGATTTTGCTCGTTGCCATTTCTGAAGGGACTCCTAAGCCCCAACAAAGGATTAAATCAGTTAAAGCTGTTTTGTTTCTGACGCCATATCAAGAATTCCTGTAAGAAGCGAGGAGAGGAAGTTGTATATCCAGGATATAAGATATCCAGGTGCACCCTTGCTTTTGCCTTTCTGCACACAACGGGGGTGCACTCCTGTTTCCAAGGGTTGCCATTTGGAGGGAGGGCTGAAGAAGCATCTAAACCCTGCGTGAGTGTTTTTAACCAGGGAGGTGAAGAGAGAAGTGTCACTCCTCTTGGTTCTTCATGGAGACCTCCAGGCTCAAAAAATGCCAACCAAGTCAGTTTGAGTAGCACTGAACTAAAGAAGGGATAAAAAGAAGCAGGAACTATAAATTTAAAGGAATTAAAGAGCTGGGCAGTCAATAAGTGAAGATTATGGAATGTTTCAGTAAACCAGGCTATTGTTTAATTTCAGCTGGCAGAAGGACACAGGAGGCACCAGGATGGCAAAGCCATGACATTCCAAATGAAATTCCAGGTCTCTGAAACCTTTCCTGCTGCTCCTCTGTGACAGGGGGAATTTCGTGATGCTTTTTTATTCTATGAGATCTGTGTGGCAAGGACCAAGCCAAGGAGAAATTATCCTCCATGGGTGATCTCCAAAAGGAGCCCAAGCCCAGTGAATGCCCAGTACCCTGATGGGTATCAGGTAGATCATGGAAAGAATCTAAATATGGCATTTTTGGCTGCCCTGCAATTGGCTCATTTTGGAGTGGATGCCTTTATTTTGCTACTTGTGTTTGTTCTCTTGAACTTCAGACGCATTTCAGCGACACTTCTCTCAGGAAATTACCACATGGAAAGTTGGTATTTTCTAACAATTTCCATGGAGCAATTTCCAACTGGATCGACATCCTGTGCAACCCTAGACCAAAAAATGACAAAGCCTTCATTTTCTTACCCAGGGACCCGTGTTTGTTACCCTCCACAGAAGTAGGGCCAGCACCATGGTGGTTCTTGGGTTGTAATTTGTGTGTGTTTCCACTGCATCAAACCCCACGTTGTTATGGTTGGCTGCTGCTGGAGGTGAACAGTTCATCAGGGGAGGGACCAGAACACATCCACCAGAGAACTGATTCAGTGATATGTGAGGAAGGCTGAGTCACTCTCAAGGCCACCACAAAATCTACTGACACGAGCATCAGAGTGACTGCAGAGCTTTGAAGTTCATCTTCAGGCATTTCTAGGTCCTGAGTTGAACTCGATATGAAAAATAGTTTGATATGAATTTGATAACAGCAGCTGGACTGATGGAAGGTGTCCCTGCCCATGGCAGAGGTTGGAAATAGATGGGCTGTAAGGTTCCTTCCAACCCAACCTATTCTGCCATTCCATTATTCCATGAATACTGATTTAGTTTAAACAGACAAGGGGCAATGGCTTCACACTGAGAGCTGGTTTAGATTAAATATTCGGAAGAAATCGTTCTCTGTGAGGGTGGGAAGGCCCTGGCACAGGGTGCCCAGAGACACTGTGGCTGCCCCATCCCTGGAAGTGTCCAAGGCCAGGCTGGATGGGGCTTGGAGCAGCCTGGGACAGTGGAAGGTGTCCCTGCCCATGGCAGGGGGTTGGAACTAAATTATCTTTAAGGGCCCTTCCAAACCAGGCCATTCTATGATTCTATTCCTTTCCTTATCATACTGGCAGGTTTTTCCAGTTGCCTGTAAATTAATATCAAAATGATTAACAAATATGTCCTGCTGTTTGAAGAAACGTCATCCAGTTAAAATAGTGGAAAGAAGTAATAATAATTAGATGGTCTCTGGTAAGAACACTGGTTTAATTTCATCTGCTTGAAGAATCTTTACTGAGCACCCTGGCACAGAAGAGCTTAAACAAAAGACATTTTTTCCCCAGAAAAATTGGTTTAGACATTGGTAGATTTGGGATAAGTTTTTCTTTTATCTCTCTGTTCTTTTTCCTGCCCTGTGTTCCTCAATGAAGTAATTTTATCCCTGTATTCACGTATTAAGAAAAGAGGGGGGGAAATCAATCTGTGGGTTCTCTTTTGTAGAAAGCTATGGTTTCCTACATGATTTTTCCATGGAATTTGTTTGGGAAAAATGCAGAGTACATTAAAATGAGGTAATGACAGGGTTTGGTGTTTATCAAAGCCCTTTTCCCCCTGTCATCAAACTGCATCAAACTGTCATCAAATGTCCCACTGTCTCCAGGACCAGAGAGAGCTGCACGAGCCAAAATGGGAGGCACAACTGATCCTTTGGGAAGGTTCTTCTCTGCAGAACCCAGCCCAAGAACCTGGGACATCTCCAGGGTCTGTGTCTTTCTGCTTCCAGAATAATTTCAGGTGAGATGGATGGGTTTGTGCATGAGCACACAGCAATGAAGGCTCAATAATGGATTAAATGCCATATAAATCACACAAAAATTTGAAAGTTTACTCTGTTTTTGCTACCTAAATATCCTGTGATGTGGATGCCTTTAAGTTAAGCAGATTAGTGGCTTATTGTCACTATATTGTCATTACTGAGTGACCTCTTCTTGCCAACCTCTGTGCAGAAAGGCGAGTCTCATTTTCTCCAGGACTTCTCTGTGACTCTTTGAAATGCACCCTTTAAGTGAGAGTTTTACTCATCTTAAATAATCTTATATGTAGCATCTTAAATGTAGAATCTTAAAATATTGTCAGGTACAACTGTAGACTTCAGGACAAAGTAATCATGAGGTTAATCATAAAAGTAACCTCACTACTCATATGCATTGGATTATTTCTCTGTTGTTTTACCTTTCTGTCATTTTTAAAGCCCTAAACTTATGTTTTTTACACACTTTGTCCTTAAAAACTGGATTTCGCTGTAAGAAATACCTTTTTATTCTTTCTTTTCTTTCTTTCCTTTTCTCTCTTTTCTTTCCTCTTTTTCTTTCTCTTTTTTCTCTTTCTTTCTTTCTTTCTNTCTCTCTTTCTTTCTCTTTTTCTCTATTCTCTCTCTATTTCTCTCTCTATTCCTTCCTTCCTTCCTTCCTTCCTTCCTTCCTTCCTTCCTTCCTTCCTTCCTTCCTTCCCTCCCCATGGAAAATACTGAGTATTTTATGTTTTTCCCTCCCTACTGTGGGTGGAAACCCTTAAGTGGCATAAATCAACATAGGCCCACTCTACTTCCAGCTGCACCAGTGAAGATCACCTATTGAATTGAGCATTTTTCACCAATTTTCATAAGTTACAAGCATTTCCGATTCTCCTTTATCCCATGGATAAAGTGGGGTTTTATGTGTCTGACTCCTGGGGTGATAATAGCAGGGAATAGTTTTACTGCACACATAGAACTTTTCCTGAGGCCAAGAAAAGCAGCCACAGCTTTTCATCTGCTCCCAGCAAAAATTAAGCAGGATTAAAAAAAAAATAAATCTAATTGATGGGGGCAGAAAGTGGTGGGAGAAGAGAAGCTGAAGTATGAAAATTAACAACATGAAGAACACAAAAAGCACCCTGAGTACTTTGTCCTCTATTTTAAATGTTTCTAAACTCTTTCAAACTAAACATTCAAGCAAAATGTTCATATTTTCAGTCCTTTTTTTTCCCCCCTGCAGCTACACAGAATGAAAATCAAAGGATGAAAAGTAGAAACAGGAATGTTTGATCTGCCTGTTGCTCTTGCTGACTTTTCAAAGTGCAGTTTCCTGGCTGCAGGGTAGAACAGCAGCAAGGTCATTCCTGAGAGCATCCTTGTCTAGGAGAGCTCATCATCCTTGCATTAATAATGAGAATGGTGAATCCTCCACCTGCAGAGGAACTGTTCTGAACAAAAAAACATCCCTGGAACTGTCCAAGGCCAGGTTGGATGGGGCTTGGAGCAACCTGGGATAGTGGAAGGTGTCCCTGCCCATGGCAGGGGTGGAATGGGATGAGCTTTAAGGTCCTTCCGACCCAAACCATTCAGGGATTCTGTGAAAATGAGCCTAATTCTGGAAAACAGAGGACAACAAAAAGAAGTGTTGGGTGAAGGAAAGACCTGGAAGCTCTCCTTTGGAGTAGCATGCCCAGACACCTGAAATATTTTGCAGAATTCAAGCTGTGAAAGAAATACAAATTTCAGTTTATGTATTTCCATAAAATCTTGGTTCATAAGGAAAATGGGTTTTCAGCAGCGTTCCACATTTCCACACAAAGACAAGGAGGAGGAGGATCATATCATTTATCTCCCTGCCCTTTTCTGCAGAGCCATTTAATCATAGAATTCATCAGGTTGTTCATCCCAGTTTGCACTTGGTAAATCAGTGCTGACCTCTGCTTCTTGTCTCCTCCTTCATGTGCCTGGTTGGTCTCCAGGAGTCTTTTTTAAGGACTGTCACTATTTTCCAATGAATGCCAACAGTGTGGAGAACTAAAAGAAAAAAGGGAAGTGCCTGTTTTGAAATATAATCTGTGTTTTAGAGACCAAGAACCACAAACACTGCAGGTTTTATGGACAATAGTTAAAGCCCCAGGACACAATCCCCCCTTGCTGGTTCCCTTACACTCCATCCCCTCCCCTTCAGTTATTAAATATCATGATGGAAAATTACAATTAGTTCCAGGTAAAACAAAACCATCCTCAATCTTTTATTGAACAGTTTGGTGGAATGGATGGGGCATCGAGTGTGGATGGTCCTGAGGCTGGGGAGGGGAAATGGGCAGCAGGAGGGAAGGAAAGAGCAGCATCAATGTTTGTGAGTGTGAAGAAATGTCAGAGTGGTGGCACTGAATGAATATGGGGGCTCCGTGAAATGAGAGAAGGTCCTGCATATTCAGGGAGCAAAAGGCAGGTGGAACCAATGTGAGAGAAATTTGGGAGGTGAATCTGGGCAAACCTATCCTTAATCCCATTAAGGATCCCTAGAAAGCTGAAAATCTCTGTACAAATACCCACAGGACTGAGCTGTTCAATGTCCTGGCTCTTGAACTTTGACATGACGCTTCAGAGTTAGTTGTCAATTAAAGAAACTCTGTTTAAATTTGAAGACATGATAATATTTTAATCATCCTCTTTGATGGGCTTTCAATTTTTTTTTTCTTGGATGGACTGCTCATGGTAGGTGTTTCCCAGCTCTGGCAGAGGACTGGGGATGAATTTTCAGCCTGATCATGCCCTTCTGAAATGAAGGTGGACTGGAAAGGTGCCTGAGTGAATTATTGACTTCTGTTAAAGCACTGGGACTTGTTGATGCTGATCATTGGCCCCAGGAAGTTGTCATGACTCACAGCATTGCCTTCCTCTGTGCTTATCTCTTCTTCAGTGTGCTCTGTAAGTCTCCTGAAGATCACAGATGATAAAGTGACATTTATAAGTCTATAGGAAGACATCACATGCACATACAGATAGGATTTTTTTAAGGTTGTGTGTTCAAAAGAAAGTAAACTCAATGGTTTACATAAGTCTGCCTCTTCCTGAAAGGCTGAGCTATTTTAACAGTGCATTCCACCAAAATGAATAATATTTGGCTTTTGGAGGCAGATTTTTCTGTGGTTACAACCTCTTTTGCACATCATAAATGTCCAGCCCCATCCCCTTGCTTTTCTTTCATTAAAAAGAACAACAACTAACCTTTAAAAATACCATATTTGTCATGGGCTTCAGCTGGTGTGATTTATGTGTCTGTCCTAGGAGTAAACACACTCATTGAGAAAAGTAGCAAGGGTTATCACACTGGAGAAATGAAGTTTTGGGGTCATCTCAGGTGGTTCTACAGAGGACGAGGTCTTCTTGGAGCTGACTTGGGTTGAGGTGGGTCAAGAGTCCAAGCCTGGAACTGGAAAACCTTCAGGACTTGTAGGTGACCCATGGGTCTCACAGGGAGCTGATGTGACAGCAAAGCCCTCCTGCCTCCACCTGGGAGTGTCACAGTCATGTTCTGTCACCAGGATGGGCAAAGCCAGATTCCTGAATCCTGAATCCTCATACATTTTACATCAATTTGTGGTTCCAGGTTACCTCCCATCCCAGCCCCACTGGGCGTCAGCACCTTCCACTCTTTAACCAGATTCTGATCTCAGTGAATCACCAGCTGATCCTGCAAAAATTAAAAACAAAACAAGTAGCACTGAGGGATTCTGGCCTGGCATAAATAAATTTGTCCCTTGAGTTCACAATGACAGCTTTCAGCTGGTGCAGATCTCCAGTTCTGTTCAAGGCCCTGAGGTATCCCTCCTTACACAAGCAAGAGATCAGATCCAAAATGAGCAGGATTTCTTGGAAGAAAGGGAAAACTATTTGAGGAGGGAGTAAACGATGCTGTATCGTTCCAACTGTTCAAAATTTGTTTTGCCAAGGGAACAGGAGAAAGCTGTTAAAAAAAGATTTTAATTGTAAGTCACTTCGGCTTTCCCTGTAAGAAAACAAGGAAGAAGCAAACACAATGGCTAAAGAACATGAAAAAATCCCAAAGGTTAAGAATGCTCCAAGAAAAATACACTCTCAACCTGAAATAGTGAGCAATGGAAACACTATTTGCACTACTTTCAGGGCTGTTGTTGGTTGCAAGAGGCAGCAAAGGCTCTGTGATTTCCAAGGGCTGCTGGGGAAGGGGCAGGAGCAGAGGAAGAGCAGAGCTCAGACGCTGCTTTGGGCTCGGCCGTTCCCTCACCACAAAGGATGTGTTTGCACAGCTCATTTGCAGGGTGAGTGAGAAGGCTCAAGTGGCAAATTGGATATTGATAACTTCCAGAAGCCTTTTTGGGACTGCTGTGTTATTCCACTCGTCTGAAAAGTCGACAAACACTCGCAGCAAAAAAGTTCCCTTGCTGGCACAAGAGCGTGGCTCCAAATGAATTAACTTTCAAACCTGATATTTAAGGATGTTTTATTAGTCTGATGTCTCTCCAAGTCTTGCCAGAGCCATCATGTCAAAGAGCTGTGGACTCAGTTGTAATAAAAGAGACGTTATTTGTAATCGTTTCCTCTCGGCATTATCATGTAAGGGGAAAGGCAAGTGGAAAAGCACTTTCCAGTGCTCTGATCCATCTCCCTCCTGGTGCTCAGTCCTTACTCTGAGCAGGGAAACCTTGGGGTGCTGTGTGGGAAAGGGTCCTGGGGACATCCATGGCATGGAGCAGAGCCAGCACAGGGACATCCCACCACTCTCCCTGCCTCTGGAATATCGTCATTCCCAACAAGGAGGGAGAAGCTTCTTCTTGTTTTGCTTCTCCTTGTTTTGCTGTTGGTTTGTCTCTGTGTAATGTTTTTATTAATTAGGGATGGGATTTTATTTTTTTAAAAGGAGGCAGTGATCCAAGTTTAGACTTAATTTTGCATAAATATTGGCAGGACAACTTATATGGGAGAAGGAAAACAAAGGTTATCGTGATCAGCACATGATTTTACTTAGGCAGTGTATCAGTTAAATTAGTCTTGAAATTATAACATTTCAGCTGCTGGTACTTTTCATATTAAAAATAAAATTTAATTTTCCAGTTTTGCAGAAACAAAAATTCCAACCATTTGTTGCTTTCCACCACCACCAGGAGGGAAGAAGAAAGGAAAAAAATAGAATGAATACAGCCTAATCCTCCAAAATAAATTTCTACAAAGGCTGTTTCTACTTCAGAGATGTCAATGCAGATTTTTCAGCCATCCCTGGTGTCTGGGTGGCACCTCCCAGGTAGACATGGGCACCTCATCACTCATGGTCTCATTTAGTGGGGGTAAACCTGCCCTCAATCTTCTAAATTCTGGGATTTTATTGTGAAATTATGATACATAACCCAGGTCAGAAAATTCCATTTATCCTGGAATATGTGCAGATGCTCCTCATTCCCTGTGAGTCGCTGGATGCGAAGAAGGATTTTGGGAAGCAGCATCCTCAGCTCAGGAGCAGAGCCATTTCTGACCGTGTGTGGCAACATTTTTCAATGCTTGGTTTAGTTCCACTCAGGCTACAAATCAGAGAACCAAACCAAAAACAGAGAAGAAAAAAAAAAAAAAGGGAAAAAAGTCCTTTCTGATTTTCAACATAAAGCTAGGATTACCACCAAAGAACAATAAAAATTCTTTTATTACCAACAACAGGAAGAGCAAAGAGAAAAATAAACCACAGAAAATCTTTGTTATAATTTTTCCATAACAAATAAGGTCTTTTCTGGTCATGTTTGGCTTTTTTTTTTTTCCCCCCTTAAAATTGTATCTGTTTAGGAAAAAAAATAAAAATCTTGTTTAGAATAAAAACAAAACTGCAGAGGAAAAAGCACAGCTCTTATTAAAGAGTTTGACATCACAACCCATCTATTAAAAAGCAGTATTCTTAAAGGAAAGTAATTTCCAAATAAAAGGGAGGAAATGAAAGGTTCTATGAGTTCCCAAGCCCATTGTTGATGCTGTAGAGCACAGAAAACTTCCACTATCCATAGTCAAGGAAGTCCTGTAGGAGCAGGAATCAGCACTGGAGGTTCCCACAGGGAGAAGATCCTTAGGGAAATATGGCTGTGATTTGTCTTGGTGTTTCTTTATTCCCCACAGTTTTTTGTAGTTCAACTGTGGGTTATTAAGGAAGATAAATTATCAGAGAGGAGGGAAATGTGCTGCTCCCTTGGCTGGCAGGAGTGATGGATCCATGTCCCACCATGTCCTGCTGTCCCTGCTCCATCCCGGGTGGTCCCACCAGGAGCATCGGCTGGAACCCAGCTCATTGTGAGGGGGATGTGAACGAATCTCCACGGATTTTTTAATGTTTCCCTGGATCTGGGGCTGGTTTGGTTTTGTCTTCCCTGGATTTCTGAGGGAAAAAGCTCTTTTTCCCCCCAAAGCCTGGCACGCTTTGTTCCTGCTCGGCCTTTGCCGGTGGCTCCGTGGCTGATTAGGGATGATAAGGTGTGGCAGTGAGTTATTGCCCAGCCAGACTGAAAAGCCAAACCAGGCAGTTTCGACATAAAACAGTTACAGAAGTGCCTTTTTTCCTCTTATCTGTCCCTGCTCTTGATAGCAAAGGCAGCCCAGCCACAAAGGCTTTTGTTCCTCGTTAATCCGCAGTGAGAAGTACCAGGGGATTGACCCTTCCATCAAAGGGGTTTGTCCTCTCTGATCCTCTGCCATGGAGTGACAGCAGATGCTGGGGAGCAGCCTGGCCACATCAGTGGCTGGGCTTCCCCTGGGCACGTCCCAAAGGAGAGGCACTGCTGCGGTTTTCCCTTCAGCAAACAAGGAGCACTTTTCCCAGGGAGATATTGCGGGTGCAATAAGAAGCAAAGTTCTCACCAATTTTTAATCACAGAATCCCTTAATTATTTGGGCTGGAAGGGACCTTAAGTATCATCCAGTCCCACCCCTGCCACAGACAGGGACACCTTCCACTATCCCAGGTTGCTCCAAGCCCTGTCCAACCTGGCCTTGGGCACTTCCAGGGATGGGGCAGACACAGCTTCTCTGGGCACCCTGTGCCAGGGCCTCCCCACCCTCACAGGAAACAATTTCTTCCGAATATCCCATCTAACCCTGTCTTCTTTCAGTTTAAAGTGAATTTTAAATGAATTGGACCAGGAATAACTTCCAGGTTCTTTAATAAAATTCATAAAATTATAAATTAAAACGCTGACAAGACCCTCCTTACCACAATGTATCCTTCCCTTCCTTCATTGTTCCTCAGCTCCCTCTCACATCCAGGTCCCTCTCTGTCTCCCTGGTGGCTTTGCTGTGAAATTATGGCCTGAATTGAGCAGAATTTTGACCAGGTTTGTTAGGGTCAGATCCCAATTTCCCCTCAAAAGGTGATTTGGGGTCACATGGCCATGAAACCCAACAAAAGCTTGAGTTTTCCTGCTCTGCATCTGCACAGAATTTAGAACTGGGTGTGTTTGTGCAGCACCAAAGGGCTCCAGTTCCTTTGGCCACCTGTGTTGAATTGCAGCCCCTGTTCCTGCTAATTTGACAGCCAAAGGGGTCAGAATTTCTCCTTTTGTTTTGAACACCGATGTCTGAACCCAGAAATGATAATCAAATCAATCTAGAGAAAAAAAAAATAAGAACACTCTGTTTTCATCTACATTTTTCCAGATGTAAATACTCCTTTAATTTAGTACAAAATTATTATGCTGTAAATTCTTTTATAACATTGCAAGGTTTCATTTTTGGTTTTGTTTTTCATTTTCTGATCTATTTTGTGGATTTGGGATACAAACAAATAACAGGGTAGTAACAATGACTTGAACAAGCTTCTGAAAGATGTGTTTTTGCTTGTTTTTTTTTTTTCACCTCCTTGCACCACTGTTTTTTCTCTCTGACTTCCTCATCATGGACTTTCTCACGAGGGCAGCACATTTTGGGATTAGGATTCCCATGGTCAAAATCTTTCCTGAGGTCCATTTGTAAAAATATGGGTGTGTCCCTCAAGATGAATTCTGCAATATGGTTTGGGAAGTTCTATGTGATTAAATGATGCTGCATCTCAGGTAGAATCCATAGGAGGAAGATGTCCTGGAAGGAAAAAGCCAAGTGCTAAGCAGTTATTTAGAAGACAGTGGTCACACCTGCAATCTCCAAAGGGAATAAAGTTGGATATTTTCCCATAAAAGTGCTGCTGGTACAAATCTAGATCTAAGGACTCTACAGACAAAAGGGAATATCAAGGCAAAAAGGGATTTTGGTGCTGCATAGGACAAAGTTGAGGCCAGGCAGGGCTGGGAAGGGACAGTCCAGCTGGGAATGTGGCCAAGGAGCTGAACTGATGGTGATGGGATGAGGAGCAGAACAGCTCCATGCCTGGGGATAACCATTCCATCTTCTCTCCCATGGTCTGATACAGAACAGAACACCTACACTTCAAACACTCATTTTTTATTTCACAGAAGGTTTTACAGCACCAGAGGCTTCCAGAGCTTTACCTCAGGTCTATCCCACCATGAGCTTCCCACTGTCCATCCCTCTGTCCATGGAACACAAAGAGAAGGACAAAGATCTGTTCTGATTCATTCTTTCCCACATCACTTTCTTTTGAGAACAGTGGAAAGTACCTCTTTTTTTTTTTTTTTTTCCATGACCATAATTTAATTCTTCTTTTTAACCAACTTGCTACGTTCTTTCTCCTTGATAACTCCCGAGTTCGAATGTAAAAAATGTATTATTACAAGAGACAATTACGGGGTTCAAAGCATTCTGAAGCATTCCATGCTTCCAGCTTCTGGTACTGATATAAGGAGAGGAATATTTGTGGTTTTTTTACTTGCATGAAATGGAAGAGTTCCAAGAGTTGGTGGTAAAAGGCCTAATGAAAGTCTGCCTTCATCAGACACAACAAAGATCCTGCATCCTGAGAGGTTTAACTGTTTCTGTGGACATGATGCCCAGGCACCAGCACTCAACACAAACAAGCCCTTGACCATGTAAACTCAGCTATTTCATGCTCAGTCAAAAATAACAACAGCAAAAGAGTAAAATAAAACGAACCCTCTGTTTGTTTGGCTTTAAATTTTTTTTCCTGAATTTTTTCATAGTGCATGACTTTGAAAGTTGGAGGTTTGCAGCTCTCTAATTCCCAAAGTTTGTTTGGACTGAAGATGTGTCTCACACCTTTGGGGATATAGTTGGACAGCAGCAGATCATAGAAACAGGGTCTGTTTTGAAGGACACCCAGTTGTTGCACAAACATCTGACTGCTGCAGTGCAGGAGGTTCTTTTCTGCTGGACCTTCTGTTTGTCATTTATTTTTCCATTTTATAAATACTGATTGGAAACTTCTTCTTGGAAGGCAGGAGGAAATCTTGTGGATTGTAAACATGGAGAAGGAGATGAATTGTTTAGGATGGTGTAAAGGGTATAAGGACTAAAAGCATAACGTGAAGTAGAGGAAAGTTTAGGCTGAATAACGGGATAAACTTCCAAGTGCTGAAATCTTATTAGGCTGTGGAAAATTCTTCCAAAGGATGTGGGAGAAGCTCCACTGTTTGAGCACTTTGCCATTAGATAGGACAAAAATAAATCTTAAACAATCTTGTCCAAGTGAAGGGAGTGAAGTGAAGAGGCCAAAATCAGTGTATCCAACACCACCTTTGATTTCATGGACCACAAATCCATCCATGCCCACAAAGTGAGATATCCATGAGATTTGTGCATCTAAAGATGAATTCACTGGATGAATTCTCTGTGTCTAAAGATGAATTCTCTGGACTGCTGGAGAGTCTGCTGGAGAGAAACCTGTGCAGTCCAAGAAAGCAGGTCGTGCCAGTAAGAAACACAGCAATTCTAAACCAGGAAAATGAAAGCAAATACATAAATTTGAAATTTTTTTGCTGCCCAGAGGACAAATTGTACCTTGGAATTCAGATAGCTTTTGTGGGGTGACCTGGGAGAGAGCACGAGGAAGGTTTCAGACCATCAGGAAAGATTTAAAACCAGTTTGACACAGCTGAGCCCAAACACAAAGATGTTCTACCCCAACAGTTGCCATCTGTCCTCAAAGGACACGTCCAGGTTCAGCACCAGCAGCAATTCCCAGGAGGGAGAGTGAGCAGTGGCTGCAGGTTTGCTGTGTCGCTCCAAAATAATTCAAAGTGACTCATATCAGATGGTCCAGGAGGGAATTACAGGTTTAAATATGCATGTGTTTAATAACAGGCTGATAAAATTATTGTCAGTGGGGATAACTATGAGGTGATGCAAGTTGTTAACTTGCAGGAATGGCACAAAAAATATATGCCAGGAAGATGAAAGTATTTTGGATATCCATCCATTTACTACCTTTTCCCTTCTCTTTATGGATGATCTAAAAGCAAATTCTGAGTGGTTTTTTTTTAAATCCATTCATGATGGTATTGATCTGAAGCTACTGAAGAGACAAGAAATCTTTCCACTGGTTTCCTGGGGCCTTGGATTTTGTCAGATAAATTTATTACATAAACACCATATTTCTGTACTCTCTGCTCTGGGGACTCCTTAGGAGTCTTCAAAATTTGATTTGAATTAGTAAACTCTGCCTGGTCAGATGAATCACATGGTGGGGTTTCCAGTCCTGACTGGAGGCATTTGGGAGCACATCTGGTGCAAATATTTCCTGGTGGAAACCAAAATGTCACTTTCTGTAAATACTTCTCTGTGTGATCCTGAAATTCGCTCTCCGCAATGTTTTTGGCCAGTAAAACCTGATAACTCCAAAGTTCTTAGAAAGCAAAGACAAAGAGATGTGAGCACGGCCAAAGTGTCTTTATTGCAAATTTGAATGAATCCAATATTGGTCAAAGCATGCTTTTAATGTGCTGTAAACTGAACCTTTTGTAAACTGGAGAAGATCTTCAGATCTGGAACTGGTAGGAAAGCAGGGGGAATCCTTGTGGGTTTAAGTGAAAAGAAAATCAACTGGGACCATGTCACTGCTCCATGCATGGGAATATAGAATATTTACTTTTAATAGAATAAAAACATGGTGTTTTGTGTATATTTGGTGGTTTTTGCTGTCCATGTTCTGTTAGTTGAGAGGGCATTTAACAAATGAACCATGGAACTGATCCAACCAGGGGAACTAAACCAACCTCCTAAACATCTCTAAAATCATTATTACTGGGAGTTCCAGACTGGGAAGAATTTCTTGACTGTTTCATGTCTAAACCAATTCCTATGCAGGAATTGTTGGATATCAAAATCAATTTGAATTTTTCCTTGTTATTTTTTTCTAATTCTTACAATTTGAATATTTTTCCAGAACCTAAATGATTTTAGAGGCAGAAATGGGGTTTCTAGGCTCCAGCCTCAGTGGGAAGGGCTACCTCATCATCACCTTTCCCTAGTTGATCCTGAGCCTTGGATAAAAGATCCAAACTGCTACAGGTCTTCCTCCAGTGTGACCACAGCAAGTCCTGATTCAGTCAGGGGATGGGTTTGGCCCGGGGAGTTTCACTCTGGTTGAATCAGTGGCAAAATCCTTTAATTCCTCTGAACATGCAGCAGTACTTTGGATCCTTGACCTTGGGACCCAAAATTAAAAGGACTACTCACGTTTTTTCCTAATTGTTCCATTTAGCAGAGATTTCTCATGTTTATTCCCCTTTCTTCTAACACATCTCTACATTGTCCCTTTTCTTTTTGTTTTGTTTTTCCTTCAAACTATTCTTTTCTTCTGTCCCAGCTTTGTCCTACACCTTTCCTTAGCACTACTCCAGATCTTTTTCCTTCTCCCACTGTTATGAATCCTCAAGGGCCGCAAGAATTTTCCATTTTCCTGCCCTAAACTCTTCGTATATCTCTCCCCACCTCGTTACAATAAAATAATTCTTCCATTTCGCTGTCACCTCAATTTAGCTCTCTCACCCTCCACTCCCTCTTTTTCCCCTGGTTTAAAGACCGACCAGCATTTCCTGAATTGGAAAAGCCACAATAATATTTTTTCCATTGAAAATACCACAAGTACAGTATTTCCATTGAACATACCACAAGAACAGTGTTTCCATTGAACGCACCACAAGGACGGTGCTTTTGAGGTATCTAAATGCTGGGATGAACTCATAATGTTCATCTTGGACTCGTTAAACCAAAGCCCCTTCTCTTCTCAAAAAAAAAAAAAAAAAGTTTCCTCAGACAGAGAAAGAATTTTTATTCACAGGTTTCAAAAAAGAAAAAAAAATACAATAAAAACAAGACCTAGACAGAGCCAGGACAATTTTGCACTTGCTTTGTGAGTAAAATATAAATAGGTTTTAGCAAGTTAAAAAAAAAAAATCCATTAAAAATGCTTAGAGTGGTTGAACAGCTGGAAAAGCAACTTTTTTTTTTGATAACATTTAAAGCTGCTTAGCAGCTGGGGAAAAAATCGCCTGTAAAAACACTTAACATTTACAGCCACTCAGTGGCTGGAAAAGCAACTTGTTATAAAATTGATTTAACATCTCAGTGGCTGGAAAAGACATCCACACACATACATCGAGCTGCAGTGCTTTACACAGCTATTTATGGCTATTTAGACACAGATAAGGCTATAAATAGATAAGCTGGGCATTTCTGCTGATGCCATTGTGGCAGAGAATAATTTCCATTCAGATCATTCACCGTTTTATTTTATTTTCTGGGAGTTTAAACTAAGCCATTTAAATTCCCATCAGTCTGGAGTCTGGCGGGCCTGGATGCTCAGCCCCCGGGAACGCTGTAAATCAGTTTAGTTACTGAGCACTTTATGAAATAATAACTGAGCCCTGTGTTTGATCGGCTCAGG
Organism: Climacteris rufus; assembly: GCA_013398175.1. Lineage (NCBI taxonomy): Eukaryota > Metazoa > Chordata > Aves > Passeriformes > Climacteridae > Climacteris > Climacteris rufus. Next base: position 32,729 of record VZRZ01002383.1, on the reverse strand, counting down.
AGAAACGCTGGCTGAGGCAGCAGAGCCCGAGTTGCTCAACAAAATCTTTGTAATCCAGGGTGCTAAATGGGGATGTCTCCATCAGCTCAGCGGATCCCCCGGGAGCTGTGTCCTGCCCGGAGGGCTGACAGGAGCCTGCCAGTGACAAGGACAATATCTGGTGGTTGACAAAGAGGTGTGAAAAGCCCCGTGGCAGCAATTAAGCATATTTGTCTGAGATGAGAGGTCTTTAAGATGCTGCGTTAATGCGTGAGTCGTGTAATAACCCTGCAGCAGCCTCGGGCAGCGGTGCTCCCCTGCATCCAGCTGTGCATCAGCCCCTGCATCCAGCTGTGCATCAGCCCCTGCATCCAGCTGTGCAGCGCCCTGTGCTGACAGAGGTGAGGCACTGGCAGGTCCCTGCTCAGCTCTGCTCAAAATCCCCCAAACCAGGACTAAAGCTACTGCCCGAATGTTCACAGGCTTTCTGCAAACCATGGAGCACCTCCCTGCATGGGAACCCTCATGGGCACCCACTGGAATTAATTGCTGTCCTAATTGACTGTAATAATGCAATAGAGCTGATGGCTTTGCTCATTCCTTGAGGCAGTGATTCTCCCCAGCCCCTGGGGAAGTGTCAGGACTCTCTGTCGCTCTCCCTCAGGCTTCACCTCCATCTGACTTTTCTATTTCATTTTCCCAGCATTTGCCTCTATGACAAAATTCACTGGACACATCCATCGTGCTTGAAAGACGTCATAAAACCCTCCAGGCAGTTATTGCGCTGTTACAACAAATTTGGGCAATAAAACATTTTACATGATGCATGTTTTGCTGGTGGGGGGCAATCCAGGCAAACCAAGAAGCCTTGCAAAGCCCAGAGATCCAACCTTGCTACCCAAGGGCTGACCATACCTCCTGGTGAGTCCCTTGGGAAGAGCACTGAGCCTCCTGGAGCAAAAGCAGCTCCTTACATTTTATTTCCAAGCAAGGATGTCCTGTCTGGCTGGATTATGACTGAGGCTGTGGCACCCAGCAAAGAGGGGGAGTAAATGTTGCCATGATTGGGTGCCATTTCCCAAAGTCTCAAACTTCTCCTGAAGTCAAGAGCAGAGCCCAAAGTGCTGCTTAGCTGTGTTTGATGCCAGCTTTTGGACTTGAGATGAGAAACTGGATGTCTCTGCTCTGCTGGTAACTGCAGATAATGAGGCAATATTCCCAAAGTATCTGAGGCTGGGATCTTTGAAGTGTAACCACTTTGTGGCCAAATACTTGTGAAAGTGGAAAAATTAATAATTAGCTATGAGTATGTGAAGACATATATTCCTCAAGGACAGACAGGAATTGCTTGGTGTCGTCCGGGTGAAGGGAGGAGGTGCAAAAAGAAGATTTTTCAGCAGAGTTTTCCTGCCAGGGAGAGCTATTAGGCACTGGAATTATTTCCTCAAGGAAAGCAGAGGAAGGCGATTCCTTCAGACATTTAATAATAGCTTGGGCAAAGAATTAGGAAATATAAAGAAGCAGCCTGTACTGGCAGGTAATTGAGCTAATCAGAACTAAGTAGGACTTAACATTTATTTTTTTTTAGGATCATTTAAAGTCAGCTGCAATAGATATTTCATTAATTCATTGCCATTTTCTTTGCAGTCCAACACCCAGAAGGAAGGCGGAACAAGTTAATATTAAAAAAAAAAACACCAACCCAGTAAGTGCTGGGAACACAGGGGCGAGGCAGTGCCAGTGAGGAGAGACTTTGTGGGCATTCATCAAACACAAAAATGAGTTCTGAAACAGGCCACAAAAGCCAGTGGGGAAGAGAAGGGGTAGATGGAGCCAAGGTCTGATCTGGAAAATAAAAAGGGAAAAGCAAGGATGAAGAACCAGGGGATTGGACAAGATGAGATGGGATGGGAGGGGGTCCTGGAGAGACTCTGTCTTGGCAACAGCCATGGAAAATAAAAGTGCAGAATAAAAAAGTACTTTAAGAACAGCCTGTGATCAAATACCAGACTGGCTAATTTGTATTTCAGGGGCTCGAGGAGAGGATGCTGCAGTCTGTGCCTCTGTACCTTCCACACATTTTGTGTTCCTGGACAAACAGCCAGGACTGAATCAGGGACATCCGGCTCAGACTTGAACTGGGGTGTAAAGGCTGAGCAGCATCAGACTGAGAAACTAAATTTGGGGAGAGGCAGACACTTCAGAGTCCTGTGGTGTCTGGATCACCCAGAGGATGACCAAGCCAGGTACTTTTTTTCTCTCCCTGTTCATCCTGAACAGCATGGTGGGTGCCAGGTTTTCTTCTTTCATCCTTTCTCCTTGTTCTGCATTTTAAAAATAACATTCAGAACATGCTGCAGCTATTCCATATGGGATTATTTACTGGTTACATACATTGCTGGGGCCAGAGGGGACACAGCCTGGGATATCCCATCAGCTCCTTGAGTGACAAATGATGCCAGGTTCATCTGTAACACTCAGCCCGTGTCCCTGCATTCCCAGGACATGTGGTCCCTCCTGCATCTGGGTGGGACAAGGGTTGTTCCCAAAACAAAGCTGAAGAGAAAGAAGGAAATAGAGAATCCTCAGGTGACCCTCGCCATAAATCCTCACCCATGAATTCCGTCAGAGCTGAGTAAATGCAAATGAAGTTTATTGCCTTTTTAACAACATGATGGCATTTCAGATTATCTCTAGGTCTGGTGCAGCAATCCATAAGCAATATGGACAATAATTACAACTCCGAGTTGTAATTCCATGAAGGCCATAAGTGTTTAGCAGTATGTGGAAAATTGGTGTATTTGTCCTAGAGATGTCAGAGCCAGATTTTTATGTACTTGGCAATGTTCATGGCAATGTTATATTCATGGCAATGGATGGAGAGTCACAACACAACACACTTGTTATGGTTTAAAAACTCCTTTATTTACGGCTTTATTTACTCCACAAGCATCATCACTTGCTGATGCCGTTACCACTAAACCTGAGCAATGATATCAAGATCCAGACATAAAATTCTACAATTACTCTGTAACCAGCATAGAGAAACCATCACTACAAATCCAACCCGCCCTAAAAGCCGCTCAGAAGTCCAGGTTATTCCCTACATGTTTGCACAGTGACCACAGCCATTGATTTATCCTTTATTAGAAGCTGATATCACCACTGGATTTAAATCATAGCTATATTAACATCCATCAGCAAGTTGACCTAGAAACTTATTTATTTAAGAACATCAGTGGTCTGAGGAAAAGCCTTATTTCAGATGCCAAAAAACAAAAACAAGTACAATGGGGTTTGGATCTGGACAATGCTTGGGAACTGTATTGGCAGCCACCAAGTTGGAATATTTGATCTTCACAGCTTGACGTCAAGAATGGCTTTTAAGTCTCCTGGCTGGTAAATACATCTGGCTCATGCCTTGTTTAACATTTGAGGTGCTTATAGATATTGTGGTTACAAAGTTGATCAAACATGCGAGGCATTATTTGTAGGAAAAACATTTACCTTACTGGAGAGGTTTGACTTATACCGAGGGCTCAAATGATTTCCCGTCTGCTTTAATGCGTGAAGGAAAGTGGAATTTGCTTTGAGAAGCAAAGAAAAAGGCAGTTCAGACACATCCTGCCATGCCTGGTGTGCCTCAGGATTGCCTATAGGAAAGCTCAGCACCACTTATTTTGTGAGATAAAACCTGATTAAAAATGTTAGAAAAATGTAACATTGTAGAGCAAAAGAAAAAGAAAACGAGCTGAGGTTCAGCAACTGGATGTGAAAGTTGTGGTTGTTGTTTAAGTTGTTCCTCTGTCAATGGAGCAATAAAATGAAAGGGAGAAGGGTTGGAAAGGCAGGGGAAAAGAGGGAAGGAGAGGAGGAGAAAAGAGAAACGAAACACAGACATTTTGGACATCTTAGCTGAAAAGTGTACTCAAGATTTTCCATTAGAAAGTTTGGGGGCAAGAGAAGGGTCCTGTTTAGGGAAGGTGTTTTGAAGCGAAAGAATGAAACAGTGTGCTACCATGAGTAAGGATGGTGTAACCAGAAGTTCCACATCATCCTGACAGAGACAAGTCCCTGTGTTTGCTGCCTCTCTGGATATAACTATTTCTTAGCAGTTACCCTAGTAAGAAACACTCAATTGCCATCAGGAAAATGCTATTTTTTCCCTCCAGACTTTACAATTTTTCAATTCCTTTGATTCTTCGGGAGAAAAGAGAGGTCTGACTGTGAGAGGGCAGCTGGCCTACGTGGGTTCATCTCTGTGCTGATGCTGCTGTTCTGAACCATGACTGAGATAAAGATTATCTGTCCACTCAGCTTAAAAATACTCCTAAAGCCTTTTCCTGGAAAGAGTTTAATTTGAAGTCAACCAGTGCAATTTGTGCGTGGCCACTGCTCTGACGACTACAGATTCAACCTCTTAATCAGCCACTCACAAGATTTTTGCAAGGGTAGCAAGAGGTGAGATGTTATCACTGGCTCTGCTGAAGGATGTTCTGCAAGAATCCAACCCTCCAAAATCCTCAGGGAACACCAAAGAGACACAAAAGGAAATCCCCAGCAGTGGGAGAAGCATCAGCTGGAACTCGCACTTTTATCAGCTCTCAAAGAATCCAACAGACTAAATATCCATCGAAAACCAGTCTTGTTGGGAAAACCTTTCCTTTCTAACTTCCAAAGTGTGGAATTTATGTGGGAATGGCAGCGTGCTTCATTTTGAAGCTTGGTTTCCAGCAGATGGAATGTGGAAGACCTACAGACTCAGAAGAAAGAAAGCAAATTTAAAAAAACACCAATTTTGATGTGTTTTCACTAAAAATAATGATTTTAAACCCTAGTTGCTGGAGTTTTGGTCATTGACTCACAGCTTCTGAATGCCTCGGACAGACAGAAACCGAGGCAATCCCGTAAGGGAACCGGATTGTTACCGTAGGAGCTGAATAACTCCTGATTGGCACTGGAATTGCAAAAGTCTTGCATACCAGGAGCTACTGCCGAGAAAATTTATGAACTCTTCTGAATAACATATTCATTTGAGAGTCCGACAATTTGTAGACAACCGTTGAGCAAAAAAAAAAAGTTCCAAAAACCAAGGCCAAAGTCTCCGGATCAGCAAAGGATATGTACAAAATTCTCTTTCATGTTATTATTGGACTGGGCCAGACGTCCAGACACACCGAGTTACTCAAGCTCGCTGTCAGCTCCGCCGTAAATTTATATGGAATTTCAGTGCTACCTCAGAGGGGCAATATTGGCTTAAGGCGTTTCCATTTCAGAACCTTGTCCCATAGCAGACTGGTAATTTTTATTTCTTTTTTCGCCCAGTTTTGCCTGGTGTTGAGCTTTCTGAATGACTTTAGCTTCCCAAATCTTTATTGGCCACATATTCCTCTCCCAGACCGCTCCAGCTCCACATTGCTGGGATCCAGAGCCTGACTGTTAAGTCAGACTTAACACCAGTCTGCTGTCAGTGGATGCTACTGTGCTATTTATAAACCCTTTGCTACACACAGGTATTTATGGCACTGAGTAGGGTCAGGAAGAATAAAAAAAAAAAAAAGGGGGAAAAAAGGAAAAAAGTTCACTACATTTTTATTAGCCAAATTCACAGCCAACCATATGGCCACAAACTGGGAGCCGCCAGCTCAGACAACTGGAACAGCATCGCTCCCTGAATCCTGCAAAATCCATTATATTGTGCTATGTATGTGGATATTTATCTCTGTCTTAAGAGAGGGGTGTCAGATATGTAATAAATGATAACAAGTTCCTCCCTGAGACCCCTGTGTTGGCCTTGTCCCTGATCCCAAGTCATAACAGGAGGTCCTTTGCTTTCTGGCCACACGTGCCTCCCGAGGAGGTGCTGCCACTTCCCTCCCATTGGACTCTTCCCCAAAAAAGGTTTGTTTGCTGGAATAAATCATCTTCATGAAGATACACAGTCCTAAGTGAAACAGGAAGGACGTGCAGCTGTGCCTGCAACTGCTTCTGGAGGGCCGCCTTAGAGTCCCTTAAGTCCCCTGCTAACCACGAGATGTATTTTAGAGATTATTTCATGTAGGTTTTTTGCTCTGTGTTATTGGGAATTTTTTTCCCTGTGGACAGTTCTTGGAGATAATTTGGGAAAAAAAAAAGTTTATTTCAGGTTTGTAAAGACAGAGCTTCAGCCACCCACAGAGGTGATGTTGTGCAGAATCAACAGGAGCTCAGATGTTCGAGGTTGCACTGCCTGTCCCAGCAAGCCCCACCTCTCCCGTGGGTACCTGTCCCACATCCTCTGGTGGACGGTGCCCTGAAAGCTCTGAGGAAGCACATTCAGCCTTGGGGAGATCCAAGCTCACATCCCAAAGGCAAGGATGGGTGTCATCCCAGGAAACTTTTACCTCTTGGCACATCTCATGAGCTCAGGCATTCCAAGATGCCATAAACTTTCTCCTTCCAGGGCTGCTTTGGGTCCCTGCCGAGCTCTGAGCTCTGCAGGCACTCCTGGCATTGGTGCTGCCTCTTATTGTGGCTCTCACAAGGTCATTCCCATTCTTTTTGCATGGGTTCCTATCTGTAAGATAAAGGTTCCTCACAGCGATCTCCCCCAGAGCCTGAGCTCGTTTAATTAATAATCCCAGCCTCTGTGGAGTAACAAAGAGGCGGAAGGACTGGGGGAGGGAGAAGCCGGGTAACAGTCGTAGGAAACACATGGTCAGGGAGCTGAGCCCCGGGCAGAAATTCCCATCAGGGAACAATGCTGCACCAGCTGGGACAGGAGAAGGTGACCTCAGGGCTTCGCCTCTCCATCGCCTCCAGCCCATTGTTCTATTGTGTCCTTCGAAGGGAGTTCAAGGGAATAAACAGCATTTTCCAACCCGCCTGAGTCTCCGGGATGGTTTTCTTCCCTTCTGGATTTATATGAGGGAAGAAATCAAATATTGATGCACTCAGCACCTGCCAGGGTGTGGGTCCAGCCTGGGGCTTTATAGAGGTACTTACAGAGCCTGTCCCAAGTGTCCTGGTGTCCTGCTCTGGAGGCTGGAAGGACACAGGAGTGAGACAACCCAGGAGCCTGGTGAAATGAAGGATGGTGTTCCCAAAGGCTCCCCAAGGATCTTCAGCCCCCACACCCACAAACAGGGGGGATGACTGAGGGTGCAGCTTCTCCTCTGCAGCACAGCCATGGCTGAGGCACCCTCAGAGCCTGCTGGTAGTGAGAATGAGCCCAGGGATGGTGAGGAACCATTGTGGTCCTTCCCAACTTATATCTGGAGCAATTCATCCCTACACAACCCAGTCCCAAAGTTCCTTAACTATACTTTAGCTTTTAATCACCTTGCAGGCTGTTATTTTTGTACCTCTTTTTCTGCTGGCTTTTCAGAGCTCCAGAAAAAAAGCACGGACCTGGTGCAGAGTAGTTCTTTTCCACCCGCAGTGGGAGCAGCGTCTCATTTGGGATGAGAGCTGGGAATCTCTGTCCAGAGGGTAACACAGCAGAGGGGATGTACAGGGAAGGCACTAAGGTTCAGTGAAGCGAGATTGCAAGGATCTAAACCCTGAGCCATCCTGGAAGACTCAGTAGCTTATTTTAAACATTTTATTTATCCCTAATCCATAAATATGAATTTTATGGAGACCACTCCTTGGCAGAGTGCAACAAGAGACAGTTTGGCAATTGAGAATAAGAGGAGAGAAATAAAAATTTGGATGTGGAAAGGACCTGATCTCCTAAAAGAAAGGCAACAGAGGAAACCAGGAAACATGAAAGTGATCCGGAAGGAGGGAGAGTGGAAGTGGGAAGGCCCAGGGGCATGGAAGTGAGGGGAAGGAGAAAATGGAAGCTGGTCAGAGTAGTGTTAGCCGAGACTTTCCAAGCAAAGGTTCTGCCAGCCAAAACAGCAGCAAGTCTGAAATTGGTTAGGGATTGTTTATTTATTCATACCACAGGATGTAAACTAATATAGTTAAATTCCCCCAGGAAAATAAAGCTGACTCTTTCTCTTTTTT
>VZRZ01002383.1:9626-24731 GCA_013398175.1 Climacteris rufus | reverse complement strand
TTTTTTTTTTTTTGTACATTTAATAATACATTCATCCTTCTTTCCTCTGTTTTAGGAAGTTTTACAGGCTTCAAAATACCCTGAAAGTGTCACTGCTGAATTCCTGTTCTTCAGGGATGAGGAACAGTTGCTACATGGAAGAGTGAGTGGTTGGTACCTTTGATATCCAGTTGTAAGGCATCTGTGATGCTTCATGGTTCATGTTCAGGAATGACTTTTTCACTCTGAGCCACTTTATTTAAAGGTTTGCTGGGCAGTAGATTTGGCTGATATTTATCTGAAATTAATCCCCCTGTGCATCACATTCTGCACTCTCAGGTTGAAATGTGGTTTTAGTAGGAGTTAATAGGAGAATGAGTATTTACCTTCAGCTCAGGTTTTGCTTCCCTGGCTTCAGTTTGGAAGTGTTGAAGGTTTCACCTTCCCGATGCAAAACTAAAATGAAAACAACAAGCTCCCAAATTTCTCACTTAGGATAATCTGAATGGAACTTTATATAAAATACAAATACTTGAGGAGAAAAAAAAACAGGACCTGCAGCTGAAAAACAAGGTCTGCAGGGCTGAGGAGAATCAACCCCTCCACGCCGGGCATTCCTCTGGCCCCACATTCCCAACCAAAAGAAAAACTAAAAACTACATCTAATTGACCAAAATCCTGATTGTCTTTTCAGACACCCTTCTTGATGTGGTTGGAGATTGGAACCCTTTTGGAAAGCAAGTTGACATTTCATAGCTTAGATATTTCCTCCATTGCTTTTGACTTTCGGGCCTCAATTATTTCCACCAGGAGAGCATTTGCCAAGCAGATGAAATTGGAACCAGAGTGGATGTTATAAAATGCAGGTAGCTCCGGCCCCTGTGCGTGATGCTGCCTCATGTGTTTTTTCATTTGACTTCTCCTGACTCATTCCAAGGCTGCAGCATGGCACGGGCTGTGCTCCGCAGGGAATGCAGCTCCCTCGGCAGCTCCGTGTTCCTGCACACACGTGGCCAGGTATTGGCTGTGGCTTGGTTCCCAAGCTGGAAAATTTCTTATGGTTTTTGCAGGGACAAATTATTCTTCCCGGTTGTGGAGGGAAAGGAGGGGAACCATCCTGTCCTTCAACAGTTTTTGATGGAAACTGTGTTCCTGTGCCAAACGATCGCTGAAAACATTTTTAAAGGACATTTATGGGGAAAATGTTGCAATTCTCTGGCTTTTTGGGCCCTGTTTAGTTTTGCATGGGGATAAAAAATGGTAAATCTTCAATTTACTGCAGCCACCCTGTTTTCCAGCTTAGAAAAACACCTCATGCTGTCCTACCTATAGGACACAACTGCATCCACAGAACTGGAGCTGCTGGAGCTCAGGAATCTGAGAATTTGGCTCTGAATATGCTCAGATTTGATGGACTGTAAATTTACACTCTGAGGGGATCTTTATTTTTACCAACACTGAGCAAGGTGCTGCCTGAAACTGAGGAATCATCTGGAGGGAAGGAAAAACCAGCTGAAGTCTCTGCTAGCTCTCAAAACAGGAGCTGACACAGGATCCACTTTTCGGAGCAGCAGCACTTGCCTGTGCTGTCCCCATCCCCTGACCACGTCAAACTGGTCCTTAAATACAAGATGTATCTCTGAGTTCATTGGAGTAGATATTTAAGAAGCCAATGGCATCAAACAGTTTTGTGGTTCCCACCAGGAGCCCACAGCTGCAGCAGAAGCAGGACAGAGATATCTGAGCACAGCGCTCATCCCACTTGCCGGGGGATCCAAGAGCTCCTCTTGCTGTGCAGCCCATCCAAAATCATGTGGAATAACAAGAGGCAGATGACCTGAAGCACCTGTGATTTGTTTAGATCTGGCAGATCTGATTGCAGGATTGATGGGCCCAGGGAGGAGTGAGATCTGTCCTCTCTCCTGGGAGACTCCAGCTAAAAGCATCAGCAGTGATTTGTCTCTGCCAGCACTCGAAACTTGAGGACGTTTCAGTAGGAAGTGACAGTGGCAAAACATCCTCTGCAGCATGTAAACAATTTTTCCCTATTCAGGATGGTCAAAATAAAAAAGGAGCTGTGTAAACATCTCTGGGCTGTCCCTGCTTGTCTCTCACTCCGAGCTGTGGAGCTTTAAGCTCTGCTCAGGAGCCAGAACATGCTGCAACTTCCTCCTGATCTGTGATCCAGCACAAATACAAAACCAAATCATATTTCCACGTAATCAATCCACGTTCTTAGAAAGGAAAAGAGTCCTTAACAGCTGAGTAGGAGACCTTGGAGTATAATAGAGCTCTCCAAGTGCACAGGTGTGCCAAAGTACTTCACCAACAGTGTGTGAGAAAGTATTCACATTGTTCCCAAACCATGGGAAAAACATATCCTGTTCCCATTTCTAAACTGTGCCATTCTGGAGGCTCTGTGTATTCTGCAGGAACATGTGTTGTCTCCTTGCAGCCATCCCTGCCTGGGGGGCTGGAGATGAACTTTCCCTGGTTTCCGAGCATTGTGCCCTGCTCAAACCAGCGCAGGTGTCCTTGTGCTGCTCCCACAGGGAACCACGGCTGTGCCAACCACAGCCCTGGGCTTTCTTTTGGGCTGGCTTGGATCAGGGAAAAGATCAGAGGAAGAGGCTTTTTTTGCTGCTGTTGAGCTCTTCCCTGTCCCTTTCCCACATGGATGCTTTGATGTGTGGAGGTTCCTACGCTGTTCCTGAGTGGCCAAAGAGTCACAGAGAGAATGAAGAACTTTAGATGGGGAGAGAGGGGAATGAGAAAGACCAGGACAAACTCTGATCATAGGAAACTTGGATGTTGTGGTCACATGTAAATGAACAACATAATAAGGGAAACGGAGAAGTGACTGTGGAGAAGAATGTCAGACATTTATTGTTTAATTGTGGTGAAGTGCTTTTATATTTTTGGCTAACGTGAGAGTGTATCAACAATTTCCACTTGAAATGTTTTGGAGATACAAGTGGCTTTCCTTTTCATGCAACTTTTTAATTAAAAGTGCCTCATAAAATAACAACAGCTGAGAAGCAAAATATGTTTTTACTTTCAGAATATTAAAAATCACTTAATCTTGACATTTCAACCAGACTGTGGGATCGGCAGCTCCTTCCTTTGTGCAGAGGACATCCGAATACTAGCAAGGAGATTCCACTTCTGAATCACCTCAAAATACCCAGGAGGCTTCTGACAGTCCAAGGTGTGCCTTTCTTGATAACAAAATTAATTTAGAGCAGAAATAAAGAAGCAGCATTTCAGTTTGGACACATGCACTACCTAAGTGGTGTTTAAAGAAGTTTTATAACTTCAGATCAATTCACTGAAGCTTCCAGCTTTGAAACTTTCCCATAAGGAAAGTGAGGATACACCAGACAGGCAAAAAATCTGGAGTTTTCACAATCTGCTTCAAGAATTGCTAATGTGGCACCCAGGTGTCACAGGAGCACCCAGCACAACAGACTTAGCTGTGCCAAGCCTGAGCTCAGGGCAGGTTGCTGTGGCATTATCCAGATCCCGTGGGAAGTTTCCTCTCAGCTGGAGGGCAGGGGCAGGAGGCCAGGTGACATCCCCAGCAGCGTGGGGACAGATCCAGCACAGCACAGCGAGCACCAGTGTGGCCTGGCAAGAGTTTTGATCGACTGCTGTGAGATCTGACAGCAGATTTATCGTAACCCGAGCCCCAGGTGGAGCCATCAGAGGGGGGCTCTCCCTTCCTGCCTGAGGAAAAGCATCTCCCAGCACTCAGCAGCCAGTCCTGGCCTGACTCAGGTTTAATCATTCAGACAGTGAAGGCACAAGGCGTTTCAGCCCAGGCAGAGTTTATTGGAAGTTCAGGATGCTCAAGTCATGAATTAATTCCCACCAACATCTGAACTTTCTTAATTACAAAAATATCATAGTAAATAAAACCTGGGTATGAATGAGAGTCCTTTTTTTAAGACCTGCTGGGGTGATTGGGGACATTACAGCTGGTCCAAGTGATGTTTCTATATCACAGTAGTGTTTTCCAGACACTGTGTTTTTCACTCCAAACCAGCAATTATTTTCCTATTGATCATTCACTTCCAGTAATTTAATTGGGAATGCATAATGATAGAGCAGTCCTTGTTTTCAAACAGAAATCACTCATTTGGGTTGTCAGTTTTTAGACAACCATCACAAAAACCTGCAGAGGAGCTGACTCTGGAAAGTGAGGTGATCATAGTAATCACTATCATCACTGAATCCCAGGATGGTTTGGGTTGGAAGGGACCTTAAAGATCATCTCATGCCAACCCCCTGCTGTGGACAGGGACACCTTCCACTGGATCAGGCTGCTCAAATCTCCATCCAATTTGACCTTAAACACTTCCAGGGATTCCATAAGATCCAGCCTGATGCTGGTGATGTTGAGACACAGAGATGCTCTGGAGCACAGGGCACCAACCTCTCCTTGGCTTTAGCCCTGAATGAGCCCAGTGCTTGGCTTAGGAAAGATTTTTTGTTTAAGGACAATTGTTACTGGGGACAACCGAGAGGAGAGGGCTCCGTGTCCCCTCAGAGCAGAGCTCAAATCCCACTTCCTTACAGCCCCCAAGACATCCAACACCAGCCACCCTGCAGGCAATTCCCCTCTGGGGAAGGCACCGAGATCACAATTCCACAGGCTGGGGCTGGTGGTAGCTGGTGTTTATCAGCTCCCCTTCCCAAGGGAGCAGCAGAGTGGCAAGGAAGGGGCGACAGGACCAAAACCCAGCCCTGGCACCATCAGTGCAAACAGGGAAGTGTTGTGTCCCCATGACCCTGTTTTCAACCACAGAACTGGTGTACACATTGCACAGCGAGCCTTTTAAAAATAAAACTTCTTTTAAAATGCTCTTTATTCCCTTTTTTTTTTTTACATCATGAGAACCTAAGCGAAAGCAGCAATTTTTTTTTGCTGTATTTTGTTTTAAACCAATGAAACTGAATGTTTATAGCAGTCTAGGAGCTGGAAACCCAACTTAAGAAACACTTAATGTTTAGATCTACTTTGTGGTTGGAAAAAACAACTTTTTAAACGCTCCAGCAAGTGGAAACAGCCACCCCTTGTAAACAAATCTTTAGCATTAAGATATTTCTTAGCAGCGGAAAACCTTAAGTACAGGGAGACATGTTTGTGAGACATTTCAAAGTGATCAGAGGCTGCTGGCAGAACCACGTTCTGTCAGCAGAGACGTCAATGATCAATGCAGATGAAAGAGTTTCCATACAGGATGCTTGCTGGATGTTTGTTTCCCAATCATTTACTGTATTACACACATCGTTCACATCCACCTCGGGCTCCACTTCAACCCCGCCTTACTCCAGTTTCGTGTTTTAGGGTCAGTGAAGTTAAACCAACACAAACAGCAAGGAGTCAGGCAGCAGAATTAAAAATATTGGTTGTTTTCTGCAAGTACAGTAAAATTTCCCAGCCATAAGATACAGCCTGCCAGATATTCCAGTGGTGACCTTGGAAAAATAATACAACAACCTGCTCAGTCGGTGTTTTGCCTACAAAACCTCATTTCAACCCCGGTCATGTGCTCTGTAGCTGCGTGCCCTGACCGTGGGTTGAAGTGTCCCTGAGCTCAGCTATGTATGGGAAGTTTTTTTTCCCAAAGAAACGGTGGAAGTCCCATCATGAGACAATTAAATGCATCCGACTGGCTGCTGGCAGGGAAGTGGCAGGGATGAACTCATAGGTCTTTTCCATCCTTTGTGCTTTAAATCTCCTGCCTGCATGGGGCAGTGCCGCTGCTGGTTGGGACCACTGCCTTGGGAATTCTCCAGTTGGGACCACTTCCTTGGGAATTCTCCAATTGGGACCACTTCCTTGGGAATTCTCCAGTTGGGACCAGCTGGGATGGGACAGCACCCAGGGCTGCCCTCCTGCTGTCCCACCACTCCAAGGGTGACAGGAGATTGGTGTCCCCTTCTCCCAAAAGTGGCCAAAAAATGGGAAAACCTCCCGTTGAGGTGGGAATCTTTGCACCAAACTCACGACGCAGACAGAACGGGAAGAGGTGGGATTTAGGTGGGATTTAGGTGGGATTTCGGACACGCTGTTCCAGCACCAAAGGGGTGCAGTGGATGCCCGTGTACCCCTCACTCACCCAGCACGAGGTGCCAGGCGGTGCTGGTGTGGCTGGGAGCTGATGCAGTGTCCAACACGCTGCTCCTGCTGCTGCCTCATTTCCTTCGAAACAATTGGAGCTTTGATCCCGTTCTGTGAGCCAGGACCCGCCGCTGTTCTCACTGGGCGCCCTCGGCGGGGCTGAAAACAAAACCCCCCAGGCACCAACAATGCCACGGAGAAGCCGCTGCCGCTGACTCAGCCCCTGCCCCAGGTTAGGTAATTTCCTTGCATAAATCTCTTCTCAAGGAGGGTTTTAAGCAGACTTTAACCAGGACCAGACTTCTCTCCCCTGGACTTGATCCTGAGGAAATACCTGATAATAAACAAATACCTTGCTGGGATCCTCAGCCTTGCCAGGAACGACAGTTGATTTTAAAATCACTTTTTTTTTTTCTTTTCCTTCTCTGTTTTCTCACTTTATCCTTAAAAAAAAAAAAAACTCAAAGGAAATTGTAACCATCCAGGGCTCAGAAGGTGTTGCAGAGCAAACAAGCCCCAGCAAGGAAAGCATCCTTGGTGGGATAGCATTTCACTGCTGAGTGTCCTCACATCTGAAACGCCTCAGCTGCTGCTATTCTCCACCTAATTTAAGATTTCCATTTGGATTTGGACCAGCATTTGGATGTTTCCAGGATCTTTTTGAAGACAAAAAGACTTGTCAAGCTTCAGCAGCACAGTGATGCATCCTGTGGGAAGCTTGGGTACCTGGGGCTATGCCTTGGCTACCCTTGAGTTTGATTTTCCAAGAAAATACATCTTAAAATCAAACTCAAGGGACTTTTACACCCTTATCAGCTGGGCAGAGTCCTCCATGTGTGATTCCAGTTTGTCTCCCTAAATTCCCCCAACAATTACCCATGGAAAAAAGCAAATTTATAAATTGCAGTCCTGCTCCATCTCCTCTGGGGTCATGTCCCTCAGGCAGGTGAGGAGGGACACTGCCATAGGTGAGTTCAGTTATCCATGGATATGTATATGTGGAATTTTTAAATACCTGGGACTTTTCCTGCCTAAAAGTAGCTTCAGCCAAGCTCATAAAGAATGGCTGTGCCTCTGTCATGAGGTGTAAAGATACCAATGCCTTCTGGTTGCTGCACCTTTTGGTCCTTTTATCTTGTGATATAAGGTAAAGTTTCACTTTTTTTCCATAGGTCAAGGATTTTCTCAGAAGAGAGGGACTATTTTCTGGACCTCATGTGAGATTTGTCGATGTTCATGATCAAACACCCTCTTGGAAAAGCAAAGTCTTACAAAACAGCCTCTGCTGGGGACCAGCCAATGGTTCAGGATCTTGTTCTGGGATACCTGAAATGTGTCGTGTGCAGTCGTGTCCATCAGCAAGACACAACTTACATCACTTGCCAGGAACTCAGCCTTCATCTGCAGATCAGAAAATTGCCTAAATCTGTGATTTAATTGAGTCAAGTTTTTAGTTCTGACTTCCTGTGCTTAACCCTTGGATCACTCCTGGCGTTTCATGTCACAGCCGTGTCCATGTCAGTGTCTGGGAGATAAAGTTTCACCAAACAAATGATTTATTATTCTC
Source organism: Climacteris rufus (assembly GCA_013398175.1). NCBI lineage: Eukaryota > Metazoa > Chordata > Aves > Passeriformes > Climacteridae > Climacteris > Climacteris rufus. Next base: position 17,058 of record VZRZ01002383.1, on the reverse strand, counting down.
TATAAGGGATTAGCAGAGGTGTTTAAGCCCCTGTGGTTGTATCTGCTTTGAGGATTAAGGGGATTTTGGAGCAGTGATATCACTGGTCTCCAATGCAATTTATGTGGTGGTAAAAATACATGAAACTGGAAGGTGATGTCAGCGTGATGGTTGTGATGGGTGGAGGTGTTGGGTCGGTCTGAATCCTGTCCAGAAGTGATCCCACTAACAGGGATGAGGAATTGGACTCTATTTGATTTAAATCAAGATCCCTTCATAAATATCCACACCAGTGCCTTGAAATTCAGTGGGGTTTTCAAGTTGTTCATACTGGATCAAAGTGGTAAAACCTCCCTGGCACAAACTCTGTTATGTTTCTATCAAAGATCCAGCCATTATCCCTTCATTTGCCTCTGTCAGAAAAGATAAACCCCGCGTTTTTCAGTCCAATTTAATTTCCAACAGTATTTATGTATCTAAGAGGTTTTCCTGACAGTACATAACATTAAAAGAAGAATCATTTAGGAAAAAAACATATCAGTAATGTAATCCCTCATTTGGGTCTCTGCCTCAATCACATCTATTTCAGTCTGACTTGCTGCCCAGGTTCCACTGGAAAATTTTATTTTTTTCCATTTAAAAAACAAACTTCTTTCTCTGAAGGCAACCAAACCAGCAGTGCTTTTCCTTCTCTCTCCCTCTTTTACCCAACTATGGCCACCATGTTTTTCACTTAATTCCCTTTCTCTCCTAATCTACCTTTATACCCTCTGGTGGGGACAAAGATTTGCTTGGTGACATTTTAGGTTGATCATGGCCAATTCCAGTTTTCTTTTTCCCCTTCTTTGCTCACCAAAGCTCTGAACTCAAGCACACTGGTTTAGGAAATATTTGCAGGTATGGCCAGGACTTTCCTTCACCTAAATTAGTCTTGGGTTCAAATTAAAGTTTGTGCTTCTGAGTTTTGCCTCTTAGATGTGACAGCATAACTGTCAGCTACAGTTCTGTTCCATGAGCAAGCAAACACCCAGGTTTAAAAGAAAAACCATTTGCTTTTCTTCTTTAATGCTTAAAAAAAAAAGGGCTGTATTTAGATTGATTGTTGTGGATGTCTCCCATAATCATTAAAGGCAGTTTCAAAGCTAAGAAAGCACTAAGTAATTGCTGCAGGGTTGCCAGGTCTTGTCTGCACTGAGTAAGAGGAGAGGAGTGCTCGGGGTGTCTGCACTGGGTGATCTGAGCAGAGCTCGGAGGTGCTGCGAGGAAAAGCTCCACCACACCCTTTCATCCCCTCCAAAACAAATATGAAAGAAAGAAGAAGTGAATATCTTTGCTATTGCTTTTCATTGTGCCTTTTTGAAGATGTGATATACGAAGATTTCCTGTAATTACATGTAATAGCTAGAGGGGAAAGAAGGGGGAAGACAGCAAATGAAAGTCAGAAAAATTAATTCATTTAAATCTGTCACTAAGACTTTTATGAGCCAACCTGTAAATAACTCCACAGTTGAAGTAACTTTGTTTGCATAACTCAGCTCAAACCCCACAAAGCTGAGGGACCCGGTGTTTTTCCCCTCACTTCTTGCATATGAAGTGCTATTTGAGCCACTAATAATCTGTAAAGCTGACTCTGTGGCACAGCCCCAGAGCTGAGTGGATGAAACAAGCTCCCCGTGCCAGCATACAGGCCTAAAATTAGCACCAAAGAGATTGGATTCTCAAGTGCTTCATTCCCTTTTTCCTCTCACCACAGGGCTGGATTTTTGGCCAGTCAATAACATCAGCCTGTGGTTCCTGTGCCATTTAACAAACCGGAGTGGAGCACCTTTCGTTCAGACGGATGAATAATAACAACACTCCCTCCTCCCTCCCAGCACCACCACCTCCAATTATCCCACTGGGATGACTCAATGATGCTGTGCAGAAGCCAGTGGACTTTGAGCTTTGCAATAATCATCTGCAGATGGCAGGAGAATGTGAGTCTGAGAGAGGCAAAGTGGCTCCCTGGCATCCGCCCAGCAGCCACTGTGGGTCCGTGTCCGTCATGTGGAGTGTTGGAGGTGGCTGTGCCACCATGGATGGGTTTGGGAGCCCTCATGGGCCACATCCCAACTTTCCCTCCCTGTGGGAGAACAGGGATGGTGCTGCTGTAACCAGCTCCTGGTAGGAGAGGGTGGGGAGAGCTGAGAGAAGCAGATCCCAGAGCTCTGTGTCTGGCTGGGCAGTGCAGTGGGTGTCATTCCCCTTCCACCACGGCCCATGCAGAGGGCTGGGCACCTCCACGGGCTGCTGCCACCCATCCTGATGCAGCTGCTTGAGGTTGGATGTGTCCTTTGGACTCTCATCCCTTTGCTCTCCATGTATGTTATGGACTCACGCCACAGTCAGGATCCCAACCCAGCACGGGAGCTGCCTGAGGAGCAGAGCCCAGTCTGTACCTTCTGGGAGATGGGAGATCTGTAGGATGTGGATCCTCTGGGCTCTCCAGAATGTTCTGATCTTCATGCAGGTTGTGCTTGATGCCCTCAGAAGGCATCAGCTGATGACTTTGATGATCCTTGTGGGTCCTTTCTAGCTCACTGTATTCCACAATTCTGTGATGGGGCATCCCTCAGAGCAAAAAGGTAACTTCTGGGTCAAGGAAAATGCGATCCAGAGAACAGGAGAACAGAAAGGAAAAAGGCAAAGTGCCACTGATTTTTCCTAATCACTTTGAAGGGCTCCAGCATCAACTGCTCTTTCATAGCAGGATCTTTCAAAACCATCACAGGAATCACAGGTACTGGAAGAACACCTAGAGCAAATTTCTCTTGTACTTATCCCATGGAAAATGCTGCTGATTCCTCATATCCTGGGAGACTGAGTTGACCCCACCTTGCTTGTCTGGAGGCATTTCGGCAGGCCTGACCTGTTAATTCTTGTTTGGTTGGTTTTTGTTTGTATTTCACAACAAACACTTCCCTCTCTCCTATGACAAAGAGACATTTGGCCAGCCAGCACACAGGGAACAGAGAAATTCCATGACACCACTTGCAGGTGGGCCAGGCAGAGGTATCTTTACTGTCAACCTTTCTTTTCATTAGATATGACCAGAGAAAACAACTTAGGAGAAATTATAATTCGACTGAAGCCCAGCCCAACAGCAGCAAAATTTCACTTATCCTGTTACTCCAATAGATTTAGAAGAAAAAGCCAAAGGACCTGTTTTCTTTAGTGAACATTTTTTAAATCTCTAAATCTTTTGGAATTTTACAATCCCAGAATAACTCCTGAAGTACAGGGATGCTTTTCTTTTTTAATCTTGTCAACAATTCCAAGTACAGATTTGTTCTGGGGAAACCTGAGAGACTGCCTTGAGTTCAGATAAGTGTAGGAGAGCTGGCATCTTTGTCCTGCCAAATTAATCGTCCAAGCTCAACTCAACCATGGAGACCCCATAAATTTTGATGGGGCTGATGAGAACCAGAGGATGTTTCACAGGAGGAGGAATTCTTACTCTGATGTTTCACCTCCAGGTCAGACAGAGCAGTGTCATAACACAAGAATAGCCCTAAAATTTTCCATTATTTAAGCTCTACTCAAAAAGGAATAAATGTTGTAGGGGTTTTTTTTTGTGTGTCCCAAATAAGTTTGACCAAAATCTGTGTTTTGGCAACAGCAATGCTGCACTCATTGCAAGATGACTTCTGCTGATAACACTCCAAAAGTCTTCCCCACATAAAATCTTCTTCTGCAGGTTTGACTTTTAATGGAAAAAAACCCCACCATATGACTAAATTTATGAAGAAGTTCCTGAGTCTCTTACTGGCTTTTTACAGGGTTAAAGGTTGATCAATATTTTAGACAACCTAAAGCCCATTTCAGCCTGAGTGTGTTTGGAATGACGAGTTCCAGAGTTAATGTGGGGTGAGGGTGCGGGCTACAAAGCTGCAAGAGAAATTCAGCTTGTTATTAGAGGGCTGAAAATATATGGAGGGAAAATCTATCATATTCATTCTCCACATGATTTCAAAGAAAAAAAGAAACCACTTAAAGTTAAAGCTCTGAAAAAAAGATCATCTCTAATTCCGTAAGTTATGGGCCTATAAATCAGTCAAATAATACAGAGCTGGCCACCAGGCAAATATATCTTCTAGCAGCAATAACTAAGAAGGGAGATTCTCTTATTCAAGAGTTGTTCATAATTCACTATAATTGGTGGGAAAGTGAGAGCTGAGACAACTTAATTCGTTCACAATTGCTGATGTTATTATTTCAGAACAAAAATATTGAGTTCGATGAAAACCATCTGGTGTCAACAGAAACCATCACTACGGTCAAGCACCAGCTTGGTACAAGTGGATCTTGTTTTAAATTTAAAGCTTGAAGGCATAAACCCCATTTTTAATGAGAATAGTGGCACTCAAATATGAGGAGTCTCTTCAGATGTCTTTACCTGGTTTTTGTGTTTTTCTCAGAGCTTTGAGGACGTGCCCACGTGCAATTCATGTGGTGTGGGTGACCAGGAGACAGGGCTGTGAACAGCAACTCCTGAAACTCCAGGAGAAAAAAGAATCCTTACAGTTTGAGCAGCTTGAGCTGGGTGATGACTTCTGGAAGAGGATTATCAGCAGGGCTGACAGGAGGGTGGCACCTTGTTAACCACCCCAGGGTCTGTGCAGCCTCCAGGATCCAGAAAAGAAAAAAGCCAGAGATCTTTTCTCCGTGCTTTGAATGTCTCTGTAGAGCAGTGTGTGATATTTTCTGGGAGTGACTGTGGCTCTGCTCTGGGGATCACAAATTTTAAAAAGCCCCTGTGGGCTCCTGGCTGCAACACTCACCTGAGTCTTCTCAGATCTTCAGCTCAAGCTTCTGCCAAATCAAACCTTTCCCCAAGCATCTACTGAGCCTTGGAGGGGTGGGGGCTGCTCTTTAACTTCTGACACTTTGTGTTTTAATCTCCAGCCAGAACAGGAACCAAAGGAAAGGAAAAAAAATGTGATCTTTGCACGTGGTTTTGTGGGAGAAGCTGAAGCTGGTGCCTGGGGGAGCCCAGCCCCACTGGGTTGTGACTGGGAGCACTCAGTGCCCTTGCAGGGATGGACGTGGACGTGGGGGTGTTTGTGTGAGCTCAAACCCTCCCCCAGAGCCTTTGGATGCCTGTCTGTCAGCACTGCTATCAAATGTGTGTCCCCACATCAAAGCCCTGCTGACTTCCTACTGAGGAAAACGAGGGAAAACAGATTTTCCACTTCATGCTGTTTATTTTACCATGTTTTTAGTATTTGATTGATTTTTTTTTTTTTCCTAGAAGAAAGCCTGAGGGGATGATTTGTTTTATCAGGAAATGAGAATGAATTTACTCGAGTGCTGTCTCAGTGCTGCTTCATTTTCACTCCACAGTGCCCCAGAGCAAGGGCTGAGGCTGCTGATGGAGCTGGGACAAAGCTGCTGCTCTGAGAAAAGTTCTGCTCAACCATGCAGTGATGGAGAGGCTTGTAAGGGGGTTGTTGTTGCTAGAAACTATGTGCAAACAAAATGTAGCAAAGTGTCCCAAACTGAAATACCCAGAATCAAACTGTGTTTTAAAAATGTCACTCTACTCACCTGCCTTTTTGGAGCGATGAGGCTGAGATGTTTGTGTGCTTGAAACTTTCAGTGAATGTCTCCGACTGCCTAGAGATCTCCATGCCTTTAGGACTCTTCTCTGCTCATGGATGCTCATGGATTTACAAAAGATTTCTGATCCATGTAGACATTAGCAGTCATTAGTTCCAACATAATCAGCTTAAAGGATCCCTAAAATCATGGAATCATGGAATGGTTTGAGTTGGAAGGGATCCTAGAAACCATCCAGTTCCAACACCTGCCATGGGCAGGGACACCTTCCACTGTCCCAGGTTGCTCCAAGCCCCGTCCAGCCTGGCCTTGGACACTTCCAGGATTGAGGGACCCCCAAACGTGGTCACCCTACAGATGATAAATTGAAAACTGAAGTTACAGCAACACCAGCCCTTACTGAGTAACAGGAGGAAACCTATGAACTCCAGTTTTATCCAGCTTTATTCTCCTCTGGGCTCAGGTGTGCAGCCTCTCCATGTCCCTGAGCATCACTGACTGTCCCAGTGATGTCACACAGAGTGACAACAGCCAGCCCTGCGCTGCTGGGGCTCACTAACGTGGGTAAACTCACCATCAACTTAGTCATAGAAAGTAAAAGAGCCTTTCAAAAGAATTCTATTTATTGTTCAGGAGTGAATCACAGCTGAGATGATATCCAAAGCAATTTCATCTGGAAGAGCAGGAATGACTGGCTGTGAGCACAGTTGGGACAGGAACGTTTGTAAGGACAGACAGACACTTCCTCCAGGTCTGGCTTTGTGTTTGCTGAGTTATTTGCACAAATCAAACCACACTGAAAGGCAGCAGCCACCCTTGGGGACAGGGTTGGAGCTGAACTTGTCTCAGCTTGAGGGGTCTCAGACAGAGGGAGGTGTGGTGGCATCAGGAGTCCAAACAGTGCAGAAAACCAGGGTGTCTTCTTTGTCCCCTCTCCAGTTCTCCATGAGCCTAAAGACATTCCATTCACAGGGAACATTGGGATGATGCAATTCTTGACTTGTCTGTTTGTTCTTTTCTTAGAAAGACCCAGGAAAATTGTTCTTCAACCAGTGATAAAATTGTAGGGGGTTCTTTTGTGTACATCCATAGATCCCCAACACTGGCAGTAGTTACTAAATCTGCAGGAGCAACTTCTGGAATTGAATGGTGCAGGAAATTTGACAGATGCCAACTCTGCCGCAGTTTAATTGCATTTTTTTTTCCATGGACTACAGTGGTAAGGACCAGCCAGACTTCTTCCAGGTTGAGATAGAGGCTCTGCCATCAAACTTGAGAGAAAGATGGGAAAAAAGAGAAAAAAAGTGAGAACAAGCCACGGGATGAGGGAGTTAAGGGCCCTGCAGCTTGAGCTGCTCTCGAGGGAGACAGGAAAGCAGCAGAAATTTGGCAACGAGCACAGATCCCAAAAATTAGATCATAGTACATAATTATCCTTCAAACTGCCCTTGGTGCCAACATCTTAATATCTGTGATTGTTACATTTTGGAGTCATGTAGGAAATCCAGAGTTTCAATCAATTGCATTCCCATGCCCAGCCGCTCCATGTCATTGCCCGTTCCACAATAAAACCTACCTGGCATTGTGTAGGGAATGAGTAACAATTCCTGTGCTGAAAGGGAAGAGGGAGAAACACCAAGAACTCTCTCAGGCGCTGAAGTCAGCGGGAGCTGGCGGTGCTGGCAGGGGCTCAGTGCCCGTGAGTCAGTCCCTTGGCTCCCGTGCCACCCCACGTCCTCCCACAGCCACACTGGGAGCTGCCCAACTCCAAAACTGCTCAAAAAGGTGTCCACGGGGTATGTGTGGAGCTGCCCACCTGCTAAACAGCTCAAAAAGTGTCTGTGGGGTTTGTGTG
>VZRZ01002382.1:15787-39222 GCA_013398175.1 Climacteris rufus | reverse complement strand
GGCTGCAGGGAGGACAAGCCGTTCCACCATGTTACTCACCACAGGCTGTAGGGATGTCTCGGCTCTGGCACCTGGAGCACCTCCTCCCCCTCCTTCTTCACTGACCTTGGTGTCCCCGTTGTTGTTTCTCTCACATATTCTCACTCCTCCTCTTCTCTGGCTGGAATTAAAACTGCACAGCCAACTTTGTTTTGATTTCTTCTTAAATCTGTTATCCCAGAGGTGTTACCTCCATCTCTAATTGGCCCAGCCGTGGACAGCAGCACATCCATCTTCAGAGCCATCAGGGATTGGCTCTGCTGGACATGGTGGAAGTTTCCAGAGCTGCGCGCTGAAGCCATCTTTGTGTCCTGCCCTGCCCCTCCCCCACCAAAAACTAGGCCCTGCAAAACCAACACTAAATCTAAATCTAAATCTAAATCTATACCTAAACCTAAATCTAAATGTAAATCGAAATCCAAATCTAAATCTCAATCTGAATCTAAATCTAAATCTAAATCTAAATCTAAATCTAAATCTAAATCTAAATCTAAATCTAAATCTATACCTAAACCTAAATCTAAATCGAAATCGAAATCCAAATCCAAATCTAAATCTCAATCTGAATCTAAATCTAAATCTAAATCTAAATCTGAATCTAAATCTAATCTAAATTAAATCTAAACCTAAATCTACCCTCCTTCACCTTAAGGCTGTTCCCCCTTGATCTATCACTACATGACTTTGTAAAGAATCCCCCTCCAGCGCTCTTGTTTCCCGCTTTGTGTACTGGAAGGCTACTATGAAGTCTCCTTCAAACCTTTTCTAGGCAGAACAGCCGAAACTATCTCAGTCTTCTGTCACTGGAGACCTTCTCCATCCTTCTGATCATCTTCATGGCCTCCTCTGGACTCACTCCAACAGGTCCACACCTTTCTTATTCTGATGACCCCAGAGCTGGATGCAGTGTTCCAGGTGGGGTCTCACCAGAGCAGAGCAGAGGGGCAGAATCCCCTCCGTTCCCCTGCTGGCCACGCTGCTTTGAATGCAGCTTAGGATACAACTGGCCCTGTGGACTTCAAGTGCACGTTTGCTGGCTGCACTACAGAGCTTGGTGTCAGTGGCAAACCTGAGGGTGCCCTTGATCCCACTGTCCATGTTGCTGACAAAGATGTTTAACAGCATTGGTCCCAGTATGAACTTGCTTTATTAGGACAAGCAAACACACAAAAAGCTTGTATTCTTTTCTAATGGTGTTTCAAAAAGCCACCACACTAAGGAAGAGATTACAGAAAACAGCTCCATTCTTGAAGCTTAAGTAGGAAGTGAACTAAAAAAAAATTATACCTATCCTTACTTTTTCTTACTTTGCAGTAACATCAGAGAGTTATGATTGGGAGCTATGGAGACTGTAGAAATGGAAAAATTATTATTATCCTGTAGTGCTCACAAGAAAGGGTGTTGCATTACAAGAGTCTTCTGAAGTATTTCTTTTTTTTCAGTGTGTGTTCAAGTCCCCTTACACAGGAAACAGCCTCTGAGCATGAAACATCAGTTACCACATGTTAGTGCCTTCTTCACGACAGCACAACACTTTATTTACCCTTCTGCAAGGAATTGCCAGTGTGTCAGACACAGCTGCAAGATGGTGTCAGGGGCATCCCTGTCTCCCCCAGGTGATGAGGAAGACAGTTCTGAGGCTACACAAGCTTGACTCCTGCTACTCTCTGAGAGGCAGAGCTGCTTCTTCTTGTATTTGCCATCAGTGCACACAGAAGACATCCCAGCAAGGCTGCCAAATGGTATGACTGGGAAATAACACACCATTTGTGAGGAAGCAGCGTGTACTCAGAAGGCTTGGTCAGTACCCAGGTATGATGTGTAAGAGCAGGGCTTGTCCTTGCAGGGTGCTAACTGCCCCACTCATCTAAGCACTTGCTGCCAGTGGCATAAATGTCAGCCAGCCTCATTATCTGTGCCTTTATACAAAAAGCATGGCACAAATCAATGAGTAGTCATATCTCTCTCACTCCCTTTCCTTTTAACCAATTTCTGCCTTTGCCTAGCTAAGCAAACCAATATAGGACGGCAGGTTTCTCGTGTAATATTCTGGTGTAATAGGCTGTTGCTATAACAAATCTTGTCTTTCAGAAACGGTAATAACTGCTGCTGCCACTGCTACCAATAATGAAAAGAGGAGCCTGCATGGCCACTTCATCATTATAACATGCACCCTCCTTGATTTCCCCTATGTTCTTCAGCTGCAGAATTAATGGGGGAAAATAGATGTCATTATCAACATACAGAAGGCATCTCTTTCCAGCTCTTTCCAGAATTCTGCTTCACAGATAAAGAAGAGACTTTTGTGTTTGCAGCAATATCAAAAAGATGTTCTTGCAGGCATCTTTACATTCCCATGATAGAGTCAAAAATATCTCAGCTTGCAGTTCCTTCTCTAACAAGCAGCTGACCCCACTGAACGTTGAACTTATTCTAATATGTTGTACGCATAAGATGATGTTCCGCAGCAAAGCAAAGCTGGTTTTTGGGTTTTTTTCCATGAAACAGTTAAGTTTCTGGCTGACTAAAAAATGAAGAATTTAAGTAATTTACTCACAGTATTACATTGTATGCTATTTTTTCAAGAAGATCTGAAGAAAATGTGACATCCTCCTTACTATTCCCTAGGAAACCTGTTTATTAATTTTGTTTCTGGTGCCTTCTGAGGGGAACTACTGCAGTCAGACCTAGCACTCAAACTAAATGGAGACCTGAGCCTTTTCAGTTTCTAAATTGCTTAAAACCTAGAGGCAAATTATGGACCTGGGCTGACTATTTGAAAATGTAATTGGTGCTTCTGTGATTAGTATTTGACAAAAATTAAAGTCAGCTGGTATTTCATCAAAATGTTCAAGTTCAGTGGTGTTTTAAGTGCTCATATAAACCTGGTATTAATTTCCATGTCAGCAGAAAAATTAGTTCAGTTTTAAATAGTCTCACAGTTCAGGTCAAGCACATCTGGCCATGGTATGCATGAGAAATTTCACCATTTTTTGTGCTAAAAAGTGGCCAGGTGGGAAGTACAGACAGAATGGACACATGGTAATAGGTAATTTCTTTCTCATTATTCAGCAATTTAGGGACTGTATCTTTAAATTAGAAATCATGAGGAAATTGCTTTTGCTGAACTCTACGAACAGCAGGTCTGTGTCAGTCTGCATACGATGCACACGTATGCCCTTGTCTGTTGTATGCCCCCGATATGATAACCCTGAATCCTGAAAAGCAGTGCAGAATGACACAGGATTTGCTTGTTCAAAGTTGATGCTGTACTTCAGGGTTTTGTAAATTTGTCTTGTGCAGGGCTTGCAGGACTTGTTTTTGCTATTGCCCTGCACCAGGCAGTATTAGTTCTGCTAAGAAGGAGACTGGCTAGCATTTCTGCAGATAAACTGGATGTATTTCTCTCATGCATTTCTCTCATTTCCCTAGATTTTGCCTAATTTGGGAAGGAGGTTTGCATACTGTAATCATAACACCTGTGCCCTTACCTTCTACAGCATGACACACACCCTTCATATTATTCCGAGATCACCCTGGCGTACCAAAATTGCATGTGAACTAACGTACATGCCTGGGAGGTGACAAAGAAAATACACTTTAAGAGATGAATTCTGTGCCAACAGAAGCACTCACTAGTCTGTAGCTGACAGAAATCAAAGGAATCTCAGTCATCCTACAGGTGTTTTGGACTGAAACACACAGAAAAGCCACTGTTTCTCAGTCAAGCCTATCTGGCGTTCCTTCCCTGCCTCCTCCTGTCATGGCAGATCATTTTTCAACTTTTCCTTCACCAAAATAAAGATATCAAATTGTTTTACTCATGCAGGTACATCAAAATACTTGTGCTTATGCTTAGTTCTAGGTAAGTTGTGGCCAGCAGGATTAGTCCAAGGAACAGAGCCTTAATTTGGACATTCAAATAGCAACTGGTACACAGTGACCATTGCAAAACACATTTCTACTGTGAGGGTAACTGAGCACTGGCACAGGTTGCTCAGGAAGGCTGTACAGTCTCCATCCTTGAAGATACTCAAAAGCTGTCTGGACATGTTCCTGAGCAATCAGCTCTAGGTGGTCTTGCTTGAAATGAGGGATTGGATTGTATGACCTTCAGAGGTCCCCTCCAACCTCAGCCATTCTATGACTCTGAGGATCTGGCAGTGCTAGCACAGTGATCCAGTTCACTAACGGAGAACGTCTTCTGTTTGACTAGTGTGACCTTGGGCCTGTCTACACATCTCAGTGGAAAGTCCTTTTATTTGCCATTGTAAACCACTTCCAGCTGCAAACAGAGCATCCCCATAAATAGATTTCTTTAAAGCATCTGCTTGACACAGGACAACCAATCAACTATTATGAAAGAAGGTGCAGAAAAATCAAGATTAAGCAAAGATAAGGATGTAATTACTGTTTTTCAGGGTGTCTTCTTATCCTGCTTCCCATCTGCTGTCAAGAAAAGAACAACTGAGGGATGACTGCAGGGAATAAGTGTTCTTGCCAGTGAATGCTAAAGCAGCAATGCCTAGGCTGTGCAACAGCAGGAGCTTCCTATACATGTGGTACTTTCCTATCACTTGTCTTATTGGAAGACATGACACATTTCTTTTTTCACCTTTCTAAAGAACTTAGCCCTGGTGGAAGGAAAGATTAAATTAAAAAAAAATAATTTAAAAAAGCTACTTCCCACAATCTCATAGGGTGAGACCCACTCTCCTTAAAGAAGGTTAATTATGTGTAACCAAGGGCAAGGGAGACTAACTGTTCCCGGATACCTGGGTCTACCTGCTTCAAACTCTGCAGCAGACCAAATATAAACCTGCATTTGGAGATGGTTGCTGGACCTGCTGTGAGGAAACTTCTTCAGTCCTCAGAGCCACAATTCTACCAATCCAAAATCCTTGTGTCCAGGTAGGACCATGGACCATGGACATGGTAGGCCTGTCCATCTCCCCACCTTCCTCAAAGCTCACAAAGCACAGGGAGAGACTACTAGGAACGAGAGATTACCTGCTATAGAAAGAGTCAGACCAAAGTCCTGTCATGGCCCAGTCACCTGTGACTCACTGTCCAGGTGCTATTTCAGGTACAATTTGATTTGTGTCTCTGGTAAGAACTTGAGGCACTTCTTGGCCCTCTATGAGGAGGCAGTGGGGAAAGCCAAACTCTTCCTAGGCATCCCCACTGAGCTCTTCATTCAATCATCTCTTTCTTTAGCTGAAAGTGCAGAGGCAAGTTGTGCACTTATTTTAGACACCTTTTGTATGTATCACGCCATTCCACTGCTCTTTCTAGCAGAAACTGCCAAATAGCAACAACGGCTGTTGTTTTCTTTGCTTGAGTCTTCACTTCGACAGCCTTCCTGCTCAGTACAAAGTCCAGTCCATCAGTGTCATCTCCACTCAGTTATCTGGAGATATGAGAAGCAGCAGGCTACATTTAAAGATGGGGAACAGGTCAGGGTAGCAATCAGTCAGGACTGAGCGTTGGTGCTTCCAGGAAAGCACCTGGATAGTGACACTTCATCAACTGTAGAAAAGCTATTAATCTAACTTTGACCTTATGGCAGGAACAGTGGGTAGGTGTGTAGCATTCATGTTACTATCCAAAGAGGTCTGGGAGGGAAAATACATTTCAAGTCAGTGATGACCTACCTCCCATGTGATTATCTGGAGTAAAGCAAGGCTCCTTCCCCCTTAGGCTCCTACCAAACATGGAAAAGAACAGTCTTTGCTATCACAGGACTGCTTGTATGTCAACTTCTTTTCCACTTTGCACTTTGGAAGCAGCAGGCAGCAATTACCTCCACTCTTTGTTTATTGCCAGTTTAATTTCTCTTGTCAGCTGAAGAACTCTGTGGCAGAAAAATGCTGAGACTACAGGAGATGCAGAAAAAACAGCCCTAGCAGGTGAGGAACCTGTGAATTTATCTGGTGTGTTTCCTAGTTTGGTCACAAGCTGTCAAACTCGGTATAGGAAATACTTTGCCACATTGACAGACTGAGAAGGTCTGACTAAACAGAGCCCTTTCTGTCTTGAGTCTTTCACCCAAATGAACTGGAGTTACTACAAAAACCGCTTACTTCCCTTTCGGGATGGCTTTCCCTGAACACTGCAATGATTTTTTTACTGCTGCTAATACAGACAGTGAATTTCAAAGTCTTGTAAATATTTCATGGAAACAGACGCAGAGTACAAATAAATTCTCATAGAGATATTTAACTTTGCAGAATGATCAAAAGATATTTTTCAGCAGAACTCTGCTATTCATCGTGGGCTGGGAGGTAAGGCCTTCACTACAGTGTAATTGTGACATATCTGACCCAGATATTCACACTGGAAATGCTAATATAGCCATTGTGGGACAGAAGCTATGCTTATGAACCAGGCTAATGAGAAAGTATACTTGTCAACTCTGGGAGACAGTAGAAACTAGGTGAAGGCAAAGCAGAGAAAGCAGTGTCCTACACAAAACAGCTCCAACTATAGTGTCCAAGTGCTACCTAGTAAAAATGCAATACTTGAAATTCAGATGAGCTCACTTTCATTCAATTAGCAGCTAGAGCCATTACTGCAAGTGTGAGAAATATAAAGAAAAGAAAATAAGAGGATGAACTTACTTAATGATTTACTCCCTGTGAATTATTTATTTGGCTAAAAAAAATAGCCACGGATTTTGCTGCACAAGGGGGAATTTCAAAGTCATTCCACAAAAGCTAATTCCTCAATGAAGATGGAGCTTGCAGAGAGTGGGTAAAAAGCAGAGCCAGTGTAGACTGCTTAAGACAGGTGAAATGCTGAGTTAAGCGAGTTTTGCCATCAACTTCAGAAACACAGTTTCCCTTCCAGCTCAACAGTTATCATAGCTGTCTAACAAACAACTGGCATTCAGATATTGTAGGCAAACATGTCAATTTTTATACATGCCTTTCCAAAGCCAAGGCTGATATCTTCACACAGCTGCCTGTGCATATGCACCCTCTGTGTGATGCTAATGTGATCTGCAAAATGTACTTGTGTATTAGAGTCTGATCCTGCAGAGCACTGTGATATGATTCAGTAGAGCATTTCAATGTGTGCTTGCATTTGTACATCCAAGTTGCCAACATGAAGCAGGTTTTTAAGTGTTTATTGGACCACAGCAAAGAGACTACTGCCTTGTAAAATAAGCTCTGACAGACCATATATTTTAACTGACATTAATACATTTGTGGGAGTTTTGAAGCAACTGGAGCAAAACTTTGAAGTGTCTTAGGACAAGCAAACATAATGGAGTTTAGCTTGGTTTTTCATAAAGCAGAAAACAGAATTCATTCCAACAGACATTTTAGAGGATGTGCCAGAAACACATAGTAATGATAATACATGTAGTAAGGTTAAAAAATAGAATTAAATTTAAGCATGCTATTCAGTCTTCCATTTTCAAAGATTTACATCCTAGCCTTCCAGATTACAGTTGCTATCATCCAATTAATATAAAGAGAATTAAGGTAGACGTTGTTTCTGTGAATATTGTCATTATTATTCTAAATAATAAGAAGTTTCTTATAACCATAGACCATAAGAAGGATGAAGAATTGTGCTGCCAGATCAGCTTAATAAGAACCCCAATTTTTCTGCTTGTTTTAAACACATAATATCGAAAAGCTAAAAAAGCCTCTCGAAAGATAACACAAGGAAATTGACTGCTTAGGAATGAATTGATAGACAGATTCTACAGCTGGGCTCTGTTTCCACTGCCTTGTTTACATGAGGAAAGCTTTAGTCAACTTACCGAAGTACCTTAAGTCCTCATGCTTAATATTTTCTTAAAATCCTTTAGTCCTAAAGTGATTGACTAGAATATCTAGAGTGAAATAGGATTGTGTTTTGTGTGTGATTATTCCTTTCAACTGTACATTACCTGCAGCTTTTTTCACCAGAAATAATGCCCCAGTCATAGCAGGAATCTCACCTTTCCCTTCTGATTCCCTTCTGCAGTCTCTTAAACACGGAATCAGTTTTGACATCTCTCTGCCTTGTTGTAAGTGCCACAAATTTTACTCCGCATTAATGCACCAGGTCTTGTGTTTATGGGATCACACTAGAAGTCCAGGTTTTTCTCTTCAATAGAATGTCTTTAAAATACAGTCTAGGGAAGTTCAAAAGTAGAAGGTAGTTGCAAAAAAAAAATTATACTAAGTCAGAAAACAGACTTTTTCTCCCTGAGAACTAACTCAAAATCTTTGAACATCTGGGGCTGAGGTGCCTGCCAAATAGAAAAATGGCATTTCCCCAAGGAAATTTATGAGTAGTATCTTTAACCAACATGAGGTGTGTCTCTTACAGTGGGCTTACTGACCATCATCACATATGTAAGGGACAACAGGAAACATGTCAGCAAGCAAGGTGACAAAAGCCCTGATCTCTTCATGTAGCTCTTTCTGAAAAGAGAGCTAAATTGGGTTCTCCTGATATCTCCTGGCTTATCATGTGTGCTTAAAGCTTGGGCAGTCGCTTAGATTTTTATGCAATGATTTAATATTTTGCCACCATTATGCATTGTCTTTTCTGCAAGGATTAGCAAAAACTGCACCTCTGTCCCAGTATGTTACTGTTTAAGACTAATGAAGCAGAGCTATTTGTTCAAGAGCCTGTGAAATTCCTCCCCTGTGCAGCATCGTAACTATATAACACTGTTGTCAAAAGGCTAGTCAACTATTCTACAGTAATCAAAGTCTGATATGATAGAAAATTACTCCATACTCTGCAGATCAGTGTTATTCACAGTTTGCTATTTGCAGTGCTGAAAGAGCAGTTTATTACTCCCAAGTTCACAATAAATCTTCTTTGATCCCATAACAATCAACAGCATCATGCTACCAGAACTGCTATTGACTAAAACTGTAATCACTTGTCTTTATATGTAGACATTTCTCATTTTTAGGACAGTCTTACAACATGCGACTGGTTAAAACAAAAAATTGCTTCCTCCTTATTGTATACTTCAAAGGCTTTTCTGGAAAACACAGGGATATTAGCTTGCCAGAAGTGCATGTTTCATTAACTGATGTGTCTCTGAGCTGTACCTTCAACACCAAGCTATGAATTATAACCTGAATATAAGTGGCTCCAAACTGAACAAAAATGTTAACAAAAATACCTGCAGGGATGTAGCAAATGCTGAGAAAAAGATTTAGTTATTGCTGTTCATGGTATTCTGCTGCATTGTAACCCGGTTTCAAATTTGAGGAAATGGAAAGAATAAACAAGATGGAATACTAGGTCATATTAATAGACAATATTAAGACAGTTACAGCCAGGAAATGACATAAATTAACAATGTGTTAGTCATCCATAGGCATTTGCAGCAGAAAAACTGAGTTGCCACAGAAGATGATGATGATGTTTAAAAAGGAGGAAGGTGAGAGTCTGACAGTGTGGGTGCATCTCTGTTAGAGTTACTGGTGGTCAAAGAACACGGCATGGTTGAGGCAGGCCTGATCTAGTAGCTCTGTTATTTACAAACCCTTCTTTTGCTATTAAGTGCTATTAAGGCCTATAAGGCACAACATGTTTTTTGGACAGACAAGGTTAAAGAATTCAGATTTAGAGAGCTGAAACAATATCAGGAGAAAAGTAACATTGTCAGGAGAATAAAAACTCCAAAGACTTCTCTATATTGATTCTAAAGGCTTTATTTCAAGACTGTAACAGTGGTGCTGACTGAACAAACCAATGCAAAGGGATGGAATTTGCAGGAAGTCTCTTTTCCATATCTCTGTTCCCTTCATTATTCTTCCATTCACTAGGATGCTTTTGACTCATTCCTCTGAGAAGAACTAATCATCAAGACAATTAAAGCATGAGACCATCCCAAAATATGACACTTGATAGCTTTTGCTCCTCTAAGTGTGGGATTTCAACATGCCAGGTTTTCTCATCTAATTATCAGGAGCATGCCTTCTTTTGTTCTTTTTACCAGACCCTTGCACTTGTATTTTCAGTGGGAACACAAGCCATTTTGATTTAAAAGCTCCTGCCAAAAGTAATTAGACTCTTTTCTCTACACTAAGTTTCAGTCATATGAAACATTTGAGACTGCCAAAGGTGCTCATCCTTTGAATACCACAGCAAGTTTCACTCAAAAAATCAAATCATTCAGCAAAGAGAACTGTCAGTATTAGTTCCGTTTCTTCTCAAATACAAGCAGCACCATTCCCCAGGTGCTCCCCAGTGCAACAGGAACACAGACGAACTGGCTGAGGTGCAGCAAAGAGAGAGAGCTGCTCTGGGGAGGTGAGAGGAGAGATGCTGAGAACAACCAGCCAACATCTCTGTAAATCAATAAGCCATTTCAGTACTGCAAGGACACATTAACTCCTAGACTCTCTGACTCTCACAATTACAGGTGGATATTCCTTCTTGTGACTTTAGCTATCCTGGCAGCACTATGATATTTTGTTCAACATGTAGTTAGAGGTCACCCTTGAACATTAGAGCAAGTTCACAAGTAGTGCAGCGGAGGCTAATTCAGATGTTTTTTCCTGACAAAAAGATTTATGTTAGTGTATGTTCCTTATCATTAAAGCCAAGCACCTCAGAAATACAAATGAAAGCAATACTCTATATTTTTCTCTTATAAGTGTGAGTAGCTGACCTGTCCAGGAGAATAGGAGGAATCTGTAGTGCACAGAAATTCAGTGGCAGATGATGAGTCCCCACTTAGCTGCCTCTTTGAGCTGGGCCATGCCGCTGTCTTTTCCCAGACATTTTACGTCTTGAAAACTAATGTTCTATTTGAAGTATTTGATGGGCAGTTTTTGTCATAACTTACTTGCTTAAGTTCTCCAGCATGTTTAAGCACTTGAGTTTCCTCATACACATTCTGGAAAAAAAATCTTTAATCAGTTTTTCCTTATGACCACAAATAAGTTTAAGAGGTCTATAAACCCCCAAAGACCTTGAAAGTTCAAGAGAGAAGACCAAAGGAATTTCAAGGACCAGCTTGCACCTGGCAAAATTTTCTTGAAAATGTTCTAGCTTCAAAGCACAGTAACAACTTCACTTTTCTTAATTCTACTCTGGTACCTACACCAACAGATCTTTGTGTACAGCCATTCTACCCTGAAGGGAGTCTACAGCTGCTCTCAGTGACAAATAAATGCACATTTGATTCCTGTGTTCAAATTATAAAAACATTAAAAAGCACTGGTCCTAAAATTGACTCCAGGGGAATACCACAGGTGTCTGGTCACCAGTCAGATGTAACCTCATATAACTCTGGGCCAGTCCCATCAGTAAATTATTCACTCAATGTACTATGGACTTGTCTAGCTTTGTGTTAAGCATGTTGTCCAGAAGGGTACTCTGAAAGTCAGTATCAAAAGCTTTGCTAAAATCCACAAGCCCCAGATCTACTGGCTTCCCTTGGTCAGCTAGGTGGGTGACCTTGTCTTAGAAGGAAATTAAGTTGGTTAAGCAGGACTTCCCTAGTGTGAACCCTTGCTGGCTACAAACAATGACTGTGTTGTTTCTCAAGTGTTTTCCGACTACTCCCAGAATAACCTTCTCCAGGTTATAATTTTACCAGGCAGTAAAGTGCGTCTGACAGGCCTGTAATTACCAGAGTCTTCTTTCTTTACCTTCATGAAACTGGGACAATGTTTGCCAGCTTCCAGTTGACTGGGGCCTCTCCAGACTCCCAAGTCAATGGAAAAATAATGGAGAGAGCTCCTGCAATGACACTGGTCAGTTCTTTCAGTACCCTGGGATGAATCCCATCAGGACCCATACATTTATGCACATCCAGCTGGAAAAGCATGTCTTGAACAAACTCAGGTTCAGTTGGAAGGTTATTATCCCTTCAGTCATGGTCTTTCAACACAGGGGTCTGGAGGTCCCAGAGTCCATAATCAGTGTTGAAGACAGAGGCAAAGAAGGTATTCAAAACCTCTGCTGTGTCTATGTCCCTATTTGTGAGGAGACCGACCTCATCAAACAATGGACCAGTGTTACCTCTGATGTTCCTTTTGTTGTTAAAATGTTTTAAAAAGCCTTTTTGTTTGTCATTTACAGTGCTGGCCAGATTGAAGTCTAATAGAGTTCTGTCCCCACAAATTTTCTCCCTATAATGGTGAAGATCTGCAGAGATAGCCCCTATATCTTGTCCCTCAGGATGCATACTTATTATGGGAAAATCAGAGAGTGAAAAAGTCTCACTTTTAAATCCTCGAGTGATACTTCCTCTAATAGAAAGTGATTATATCATCTTTAGCCCATTGCAGAGACAGTAGACTGAACATCTAGCAACTCCTGTTTCCAGTCCTCCAGTTGCTCTTCTCTGAAATCTCTCCTACTGTCTAATTTTCTAGTGTTCACACACACAAAAAAATAGACATGTGCAAGATTAAACTCTGATATTTATAGATAAGAAGTCCCAAATAGCAGTAGATTTTCAAAAGAACATTCTTTTGGTTCCTGCACCAGAGAAGGCTCTAGTCTTTGCAGGTGTTCATCACCTGTTATTTCTTTACACAGATGCTGTTTCCACATTACTCCAAATCCTGCTCTCCTGTCAAAAGTTATAGTCCTTGTTTGAAAAGCTATGACTTGAATCTGGCTACATAAAATGCACATTGTTTAGTTGCATCAGACTTAACAAGATTTCAAGGCCATGCTGCACCAATAATCTCTTTCTGTCCTTAAGAGTCTCCAACATTTTTATGGTTTCTTCCAGATTACTATTTCAGAATACTAAACCAGTGAACAGCTACTGTCTGCATCTACAAAGCCCAGCATCCTTCTTCATGTCTATTTCTAAAATTTGATTTCAAAACTTCCTGTTTTACAGCATGTAGGTAGTAAAGACTGCATGGGTACAAAAGTAAAACTCATACAGTTCAACTTTAAACCAAGCCAGATTCTCATAATTTCTAGTATGGTCTCTGTGTGCAAATTCCTGGATCCACTTTGGTCATTTTTCTTTGAATTTGAAACCGAACTGCAAGAGATTTTTAGAAGTACTTGGAATAAGGTACCCATATGTGCAATTGTGGCTTAAC
Source organism: Climacteris rufus (assembly GCA_013398175.1). NCBI lineage: Eukaryota > Metazoa > Chordata > Aves > Passeriformes > Climacteridae > Climacteris > Climacteris rufus. The sequence goes on along the minus strand of VZRZ01002382.1, from coordinate 26,140 downwards.
CTGACACTGACAATGCACAGGTCCATGATTCAAATTTCATTATAACAATGACAGACAGTGTTGTGTAAATGTTCCCCACCCCAAATTCATCCACCAACATGTTCTTACAGTGAACAGTGAATGAAATTCCAAGTAAACACACATATCTCCATATATCCGAACAAAGGAACCCCCTCTTTTACACCCCCACAGTGCAAGCCGCATGCAGGTCTCAAGGCTCCCACATCTCGCTCTTCCTCTGGAGCCCTCGGCTCCTGTTGTACCTCCCAGTGTCCATGCACCTGGCCGGCGCCACCGGTCTTTGAGCACTTTGTTATGCAAAAGGTCGGCAATTCAAGGCCTCTTGTCTCTCTGGGCTCTTACCCAGAGTTCTATCTGCATCCCAATCTGTATAGTGAATTACATCCTGCAAAGCGAGCTACCTGCACCAGATCTCCATGTCACCAAAGAAACTTCAAAATAAGTTTTTGCTTAGGTGGATGAAGACAGACTGTCCACTTTCTGGGACAATGATGACTTCAGCTTACTAAAAAGGCCTATATGACCTACACTTCAGGAAAGAAATGTAATATATTACACTAAAGCAGACACTATCCTCAAATCTAAAACAGTAGGGATATTTTATTCTTCTCAAGAAAAATACTAGAATTATAGATTCATAAGAGAACAACAGACTGTCACAATACATAAGAAACTAGAATATCTGTCAGGAAAACAGATCTAAAATCACCTTGAAAATTGCAACCTTAAAAAAACAAGTAAACACAAAATTGGCAATACTGACCTTGAGCTACAGATTACCTGTATTATATACAAAGAGAAACAAAGGCAGAGAAACATCTGCCTGCATAGTAGAGATTCTAGTTATCAATTATTTTTCTTCTGCAGAAATAAAAGCTCTACATCTATTTCTCCTGCTTCTATACCTGTATGTTTTAGTAAATGTACTGTATTTAATAAAACTTTAATAATTTGCCAATGTTTTGCCTGTCCTAAATAACCTAGGGAAGCTAAAGCATTTTCTATGCAATCATCTGCATAGTTCTCTGTATGTTACATTAATTGTTATAATTATCTGCTAGCCAGGTTACTAAACATTATATAGTATTCTGAATAAAAAATTGCCACTTTGCAATAAATATAAGCTTCAATGTTTTGCTAGTTTTAAAATACCAGGAAAAGACCTGAAATGTGCCACTAAATGTGGAAACATGATCTTTTCCATTAAAGCCATGATGAAAAAAACAAAAGTGAAAGGTTCTGGAGGTATACCATCATTTTAAAGTTCATCTGCCACTAAGCCATCACAGTAGATTAATTTGTTGAGAGAAACTGTAAAGAGAGTAAACTTTTATTAAGAACGACAAAAGGTGATCACAATTGGAGCATGGAGAGAAAGAGACTTCTTAGTATCCAAAGTAATGCCTAAAAGTTAGATGGGTTAATATCAAAGGAATTTATCAAACCAATATCACAATACAGCAGTCAGTATTTATTCTGTATTATTAAAGCAAATACTGAATTTCTAGAGAGATGCAGAAATAGCAAATGCCTCCAAACAGAGGAAGTTTTAAAGAAAATTACTGTATTTTGATCATTTTTTTCTTTTATAAATGTCTATTGTAAGTAGCTGTCTCATAATGTCAGTTTAAGAAACACTGGCAACTCTAAGGTATGGAATAAACTTCTGCCAGTAACAATGAGATTAAAAGATTACACCAGATTTTTTTAGCTGAGGTCTCCTGAGACCCAGAGTCAGGAAAGGATGTGCAGTTAAAATCAAAGTCAGTGGATCTGGTCAGACACATTAGTGTTCAAAACCACTACAGCAAATCACCAGCAGGACGAAAGTATCAATTCTGACTGTGCCTATAAAAACATTATACATTATTCCATGTCTGGACAACATTTTCAGAAGCAGGTAGAAAATCAGCCTCCTAGAACAGAAATGATATATGAAAAGATGTGAGAACTGAAAATTAAAAGCATAGCCAGTTATAGTTAAAAACCTGAAGAAGGTTTAAATTTGATTTGCATTTGTAAATGGACTACTTCTATTCCCTTGGTTCCCTTGCTATTCATCTTCTGATGGTGTCTCTGAATACAAACCTAACTGAATGTTTCTCTTGACCTTCATAACTTGTCAATAAAGTAAGACATTTTCACAGGCAGAGCAGAACATCCCGTCCTGCCAAAAGAAAATCCCAAGTAAATTAAAGGATTGAAAATGTGGCTTTAAGCCAGAGACAAAACCCTTATTTACCACAATTGGACAAAAACTCACTCTAGCTGAACAGAGATACCCAAGCACAGTATCTATCAAGCTACTGCATGCTTTTTCTCTGCATTGGAAAGAAGGAAGTGTTTGGACACTTTTTAGTTTTGTGTGGTTTCTGGTGTAATTGATGATGTATCCACAGTCACTGAAGTATGGGGAGAAAGTTGCACCTCATACAAGGCTCTCCATGACACAGCAGATCTTGCTAAAGAAGAGAGACTGTCATGAGTCCAGTACCAGCTACTCACCAGAAGCCTATGTGAATCACACAATGTGTTGTAACCATCAATTACCTGAAAGTCATAATAACTTTATGGTGCCCAGCCAGTGGGCCTGCAGACCACTCCTGATTTTCATTCTTTCAGAAAAAAACAGGTAGATTTTCAAAGACACCTATGAATCACTCACTCTCTTTCTCCTACAACTTCGTAACAAAAACTGGACAAACTAAAAAGACTCAATGTCCAGACATCCACACCCATTCAGCAGTTTTGAAGTTTCCAGCAAAAATATTTGGAAAAGATAATTGGAAAAGCTACTATTTTATGTTGTGTGTTTAGGATGTATCTTTGTTCTCAAATGTCGGTATTTTTGGTAGTATTTTGATAAGATGCCTACTTAACTTTGGCCCCAGGATCATTCGAAATATGTATTTACCAGCTTGATACCAGTGCCTTAATCTCCAGCAGAAGATCCAATCACTTCTAGTCAGGGTATTGCTTTTCTTATCTAAATATGGTTTTGAAAAAAATATTCATCACCTGAGAGTTTACAACTTCAACGCTATCAAAAATCTTCTCTCCATCTAGAAAGTACTCCCTAAATAAATGTCATTGTATTTTATTTTGTTCTTAATTCAAACCAAATAAGAAAATGAATCCCGAAAAAGGCTTGAACATCCATTACAATTATTTCACCATGTACTCATGTCCACTGTAATCTTCAGCTCCTTGTTAATAATAAGGCATCACATCTCTAGTACAAAAAAAATTGCATTTTGTTAATATTCCATCTTACCTTGATTACTATTGAAGCACATTTTACTACCCTTTATAAGGTGTGCATTTTGAAATATGCATGAAGTGGACCAGAACATTTGATCTAAAAGTGAGTACACATACATACTGAAACTTTCAGGTATGCAATTTACCAGATGTCAAGGGAGAAATATTATTTTGGAATATTCACTGAAATATCCCAAGCCACTTTCCAATGCAATTTAGACTGGGCTACAACAATAGCTTCAGGGGCTGTTCCTGTGTCAGTGAAAGTCAATGCAAGTTTTGCTGCTTACTTCAGTACAAAAACACACTCTAATGTAAATCGGAATTTTGGATACTTCCGAAAACATATCAGAGAACCAATTTAGCTCAAAATGTTTAGGATCCACTTTCTTATGGTGCTTGAGGTTTCTGACCACACAAACAATGCCTCCAACAGAAACCTTCCCTGCCATATGTAGGGTTCAGCAAAACATTTAGGTAAAAAACAAAAGAAAGGGCAGGAGCTCTCTCTGATTAAGTTTAAACGTGTGACCTCCAGGGGACCACTAGCAACAACCAGCTGTCATAAATAAACAGATGAACAGTGTTCATACACTTCTGTTCTTGGTCAGTGATGCACAAAGACCAGATCCTGCCAAAGGTCCCCGGGGGCCCTTGCCTCACTGCCAGCTGAAGCAGCTGTGGCAAAGCTTTTGTTATCAGCACTGCAGCTCAAACAACAGGCACTGCAGTGTTAATCGCCACCATCTGTAGGAAAGCCTTTGTTGAAAACTAGCAATAATTTGATACCACTATTATTCTGCCACCAACAGCAGAAATAAAACTCATCAGCACATTGTGAAACAATGCCTGTTCAATAGCACAACCCTCCTCTACACAGCTTTCTCTCCCCCTACTCAAAAACACTGTCAAAAGCTGACAGTAATGTAGAAAGAGGCTCAAAGAAGCAAGCAGGAACTGCAGATGCTTCACTTTCATACACAAAATGGAAGAAGCCACCCACCTCTAGGATGAAAGAAGTACACGCCAGTAAAATAATCTGCAGGAACCACAAGTTTTATTTTGTACCAATTTTTTTGTTCACAGAATATGCAGTACTGGATTCTTAGGCATGAATACTTGAGAGCAGCTGGTCATAAAACGCTGCACTTCAAAATAATTCACAGAAAAAGATCACTATAAACATAAATGCTGTTTTTAAAAAGCAGTACTGAAAAATTCTAGCTGCCAGCTGATTCTGTAAAAATGTGCTTGATGGTAGATGATGTTCCCTGATGGAAGAAATCAAAATATATTTGCTGTCTGGGGCTGACATATTTTCCATGGTTACACAAATTTCAATAGAGAAGAAGTACAGTAGAATCAACTGTTCTCCATCAGCCTAGTACAGTGAACTAGCAAACATGAAAGCTGAGAAGAAAGAATGCAGTCACCATGTATATACCATGCTCTCACAAGAAAGACTGAATGTTTTGGACAGCTGTACCAAAACCTAATTGAGTTTGTATTCACCTGTTATGAATCAGATTCCCTCCCTCTGCTCAGCTCTCAAATGTTCTTTCACATAAAGACAGTACAAACATACATAGAGATATTGGACAAAAAACTGACAACTGCTTGTGTCAGAAAGCAGGTGGATTATAAATTAATTTTGACTGTTGCTGTAAAAGGTGTGATAGCAGGATGAAGAGAAGATGCAGTACCATGACGAGATTGGGGCTTTTTAAAAGTTCTTTTAAAAACTTGTTTTAAAAAATCAGTATTAGAAAATAATTTTCAGAATCTAGAGAAAATATGGACTGATTACACTGATGGTTTCAGGTTTTTATTTCATCAGGAATTTATGTCTTTGTCAGAGGTTAACATTTTCAAATGTTACTTACATGTCCCTCAAGCAACTGCTTCTTCCCTGCAAGTGAGAAAATCCATTTGAAGCACAGAAGTACCACGGCCCCCAAATGCAATACTTCCCAAATTCCTTCTGACTCACCTGCTGATCTCCTGCATGGACACACATGACGTGGTCTGACAGCTTGTACGGTTTCAACTTTCCCTTTTATTTTCCCAGAGCATGCATACATTTTTCAAGATAGAACGTGAAAGTTTTTCTGAGTCATAAATTGCTACTCAGAGACCTTAGCTTGAATGCTGGTTTTGGAGCAATTTATGGTATCAGTTGCTACCTTTCTCAATAGCTACAGAACCATCAACTAGAGAGTTAGACATAAAGCAGTCAGGTTTTTTTCTGTCCTCTGGAACAAATTGATCTATTTAGTCAACAGTCTCATTTAAAATCTAGGACTTTGTTAAGTCAGAATACACTTTACAATAGTTGAACATTTATAGTTTTAGTTAAAACTTGGTGATAACATACATCATGCAAACGTCCTTAATATGTGAGCTCACTACACATAAATTCCTAAATTAAGCACAGAGCTTCAGGGAAGATGCTGGAGACTATTCGTCCACACAGCAACAGATTTGTCTTCCACAGTGTGCTCTATTCAGTGGAAGACAGATATACAAGTTTACTGAAATAATTTAAGAATGAAAGTGCTGGTGTGCATGACTCACATTTTATTAAGGTAATGACCATAATGGATTCTATTTAGATATGTATCTCATTGCTGAAGATGATCTTGGCATCAGAGCAGCAATATACCTATGATATTCCAGAGCATTACACAATCTTTTGTCCTATTTATGGACAAAAGAAATGCTAATAATCAAATAAATACTTTATCTGCTACCAGACTGCAATCCAAACACAATACTAATAAGCACAAGAAATCCTTATGCAAATTATAGATACATACATGCCTATATATATAAACCAGGAAAAGGGTTTCCAGGTTGTCTGAAAATAATTATTTATTCCATGATTCTTGATTTCCCTTTTCCTGAAAAGGGTTAAATCATCCCATTTCATATTTAGATGTATTTTGAATAGCATCTTGCAAAGCAGATATTCTGATGTAATTAATCACCAATATTTTGGGAAAAAAACTAACCATACTTGCAATTGTTGCTGCTGCTGGCAATGCATGTGGAAACACCTGGGCAGTGTGACTGGCATATGAGAAAAACAGGGCAGTTCTGCTCACCTTCCTCACACAAGTTATTCCTGTTAAAATATTGACTACAGAAGTGCATGTGCGTGCCAAGAAGGGAATGTCATGCAAACCTGTTATTTCTAGCACACAGATAGAAACAGTAATGTGTGGGGGACGTGGGGGAAAGCTGCACCCTCCCGGCAATGCAAGGTTCCTGTCACAACATACACTCTACAAGTACCAGTGCTTCAGGGGTGCAGGACTGGGGGCCAGAAAGCAGGAAGGTAAGTGCTCACATTGAAGGATCTCTCTAGGATCTCAAATATTTGACTGTTAGGATGAGCCTCTGTTTTAGAACAAGAATGATTGACAAGCAGACTGGAAAGGCTACAAAATTCAGCCTGCAGAAGCCAGGTAGAAACACCACCCTTTAAGTCAGCAGAGCTAGTGGCAAGGCAGCTAAATCCCTGCAAACAAAAGGGGAAAAAAGGAGAAAACTCCTACAATCCAAGCAGCTGTTGCAGCAGTAACACAGATGAAATGCCAAAAGGATCACTGAAGCAGGAGGCTTCATGAGGATCAATTGTCCAGACCTTCAGCAGTGTACTTCTTCCAACAAGAAGTACTATCCCAGAAACAAAGAAGTAATTTCAGAGATTCTGAACAGGGGTTGATTGTTTTCAGATTACAAAACCAGAATTCTCTGACAAACTACAAAATCACAGAGTATTTTGGAGAAATATCAGTCATGCCTCCACACTGCAGATGCCTGCCTTACATGGACAGTTTTCATAAAAATATAGACACTGAACACATTCAAGTATATAAAATCTATTTCTGCTTGTATCATGTTCTAAACATAGAATGTATTCAGCTTTAAATATATATATATGAGAATGAAAGAAAAATTTCTTCACTCTGTACAGATTCAATTCAACAAAGCATGCACAAGAACTCTAAAAACAGTATTTCCAGATAGTGTCACATCTTTTATTTTAAAGAGGTAAATTAATCAATCTTGGCTAGCCTCAAACTGATGTTTATATATAAAGCCATTTAAAATGAGCTATTGATGGAGTTTATTTTCAGTAGCGCTGGGAAAATCTATCAACCATAAATACAAAGGAGAGTCAAGCATTTAAAGGAGGTTTCAAGTTTGGGCATTCCTCTAAATTTCAGTGCAGTTTTGAAAATGACAGTGAAATCATGATGCTAGTCAAAGAGTGAGCTGGAAATAAGTTGAGAGGTTAGAATAAACTTTCATATTCCTTCCCTATCTATTTGATTAGAAACATCTGTATGTCAGGAAGAAATGTGACTGCTAACCAAACAAAAATGATTTAGCACACAAATCCAGGAGCTGGATTGCTACACAGGAGGCTTGAAACACCCCCCAGAAATGCCCGTGTGCAAGCTACTGAAAAAAGATAAAAATAGACTCCGTGATGCAGGCAAACAGCAAGTCAACTATTTTTAACTCAGATCTTCAAATGCATTTTTAAGTTGCTTACATTTAAAAGCAAACCTTAAGCAGTTTGACTTGATGAATAGGTATGAGAAACACTTTTCAAACCTTCTGCATTTCACATATTTATTATACAAAAATAAAATCTATTTTCTCATTAGTTTAAATGGACTTCAGGCACCCTGGTCAGTACATTTAAACAAACCTTTGGTAGCAGAAACATATTTTTTGCAGAACAAATTTTTGCCTACATAAATAAATAAGATATTATCAGTCTCATGATATTGCTTCATGACAGTCTAAAGAAATGACAGAAGAGTGAAAGTGCCTGCCTGTGGTCAACATGCACAACACACACACACCCTGGCTTGCCAAGTGGTCACATCTTCAATTGTGTGAGGAAACAGCCATCTCTATCCTCCATGACTGCCAAGCCGGTTCATTCAAATACATGGGATACTTGACTTCTGCCCATTATGTTTGTGCTTGAAGACAGTGAAACACATGGCAAGAGGGACGGGGTACTTGTAATACAAACATCTGGGCTGCACAGCCAGCATGACTGAACCAGTATACAGCTATTTCTTTGTAACAGAGCCCACTTCTGCCAGCTGCAGGCCAGTGCTCTCCTGCCCCTTCTGCAGCTGCAGCATGGGAAGCATTTGACAGGCCTGCAGAATTTATCAGAAGACACAGGGGTACAGCATGAGCAACAAGTAGTTTTAGGCTGACTGCCCCACTTTGTCTTCTGCACAGAGGTGAGGAAAGCCAGCGGAATGCCTTTGCTGATGTGTCATCTCCCAGTTAATCTGCTTCTATGGGTTTCTACATAGATGCCATATATTTCTTGCCACTAGTCAGATAAGCAGTCCAGCATGGAAGCCCCTAGAATTATTTGCATGATTAATCATGTCAGCAAAACACCTAAAACAGACAAACCTAAGTCTTCAGGAATTATGTCGCTGCCTTCAAAACACTGGAGAAAATTTATGTCCAGAGTGAGATCTGCTTAAAGCCAGCAGAAGCACTTATATGAGGCAACATTGAAGGAAAAGTTATGAATGTGAAACAGATCGAGACTTTCTTGAATTGCCCTTTTTTCTCTCCAACAGTCTAAAGAGAAGCAATCAACATCTCAGTGGGCACAGAAGAAACATTTTCTTCAAAGTAAACTCAAACAAAATTACCTATTCTCATCCCAGTAACAAATTTAGAAATTCATCTAGTATCATTGATCAGAAAAGCAGAGGCCAAAGTCAGAAAGTGTGAGGTAGGACTTACAAGTTGGGACACATCAGCAAGTGAAATAAACGCCCCACTGAATCGCAAAGGAGTCTGGGTAGGTAGTGAAGGCAGTCTAGATTTTACTCCTCCAAACTCGAGATTTTCACAGACTCCCATTTAGACACGCCTGAATGCCTGTGGCAGTTTTCAGTCTGTGGACAAATCTCACCTTTAGAAATACATTTTGTCAGCTTCTGTGCAGTTGAAGAATGTCCATGTCCATGGTTAACCTGTCTGATTATACAATAGCCTCATGATGACACAATTTAACTTCTCTCAAGTCTTCATCATGTAAGACCTGTGGTAAACGGTACTGAGTACCTTTTAAACAGGCAAACTCCCTTCAACTTCAGGAAAAAAACCCTGAATTCTTCCAAGTGCCATACATCTACAGCAAAATGCTTACAGAGTTCAGTTCCCAGTAAGTCCAAGTGAGTATCTAGGAGCTAAGACCTGTGGATAAGTGCAAATCATGGCTTCCTCACAACTCACACACACATACAGCAGCTCTGAGAAATTACATTTTTTAAAGATGAACCTGTAACAGTATGTGTTCATTATCTATGCAAATGAAGAGCATTTGTTGCAAGAAATGCTGCAGGTTAACAAAGGAGGAGAATGTTTAGCTGCTTCAAGAAAGACAAGCTGAATATTGGCTACAAGAAGGAAAGGTTTGAAAAGAAGTGTATGGTTACTACTTCTTTTACATTGAGAAGTTTCTACTATAAGAAATGTATTTCCTCATAGGAGTAAGGACATATCGTTCCCCAACGAACAGTGCCAGTCACGATATGACTCAAGACTAAGAAAATATAAGAATAACGCATCTAAGCTTCAGCTGACCTCAAATTCTTTTAAGCTAATGCACAGCAAAAACTGAGTCTATGATTTCATTTGCAAAACTGGAGGGTGCCAGGGAGCTACTTTATCTTGTTTGCTGCAAACAGATCTCGAGCAGATACTGTGTAGATGTGCAAACTGAAAACACCACCAGGTCTGGACTGCTGCGTTTGTGTCACCCAATGGTCTACCCGATTACTGATGGTCTCATCTGCCGGCTTTCTGCGATAACCGGATCACAAACGCTGCGGGCGAACCGAGCAAGGTCCGGCCAGATATTTTCCTGCCAAGCGCAGTGACCACCGCTCTCCGCCGAGACAGCACGGGCAGCACACCGAGAGGCAGGGAGCCAGGGGGCAGGAAGTCCCCCCGGCCCGCACGGCCGCGCTCAGCACCGCGCTCAGCACCGCGGACAGCGCTCGGCGGCGG
>VZRZ01002382.1:0-15441 GCA_013398175.1 Climacteris rufus | reverse complement strand
CCCGCCCCCTGCGCACCGCACCGCCCCCCGCCGCCGGGGGCTCCGCGCACCGCCTGCAGCGGCTTCCCTGGCCCCCAGAAACCAGCATCGCTTCCCTTCATCAGCCTTTCTGCGTCCTTCCCCCGGTTTCTCTCTCGTCTGTTGTCTGCCGTGCACGTCGCATGGTACTTTCGTAAATCGAAGCTGATAGTGTTGCTCATGGGTGATCTGCAGTAACCGGGGGTAGTTCACATGCTTCCCAAGAAGTTCCTCAGTGAGCAAAACGCCTGACCTGTGATTTACTGGGGCTCAGATTTGAGCAAGTGTCTCATAATCCCAAATACTTCCACATGAAGAACACACACAGGGCAAGAACACCAGTATCTGCATACCTCCTCGTGTAAGGGAGCTTAGTAGGCAAACAACAGTAAAAACACAAAGAGCAAGATTCAGTATTGGAAGAGGTCACTCAAGAACCCAGATTTCTCACTTTTAAATTAAATCCCCATCTACTTGTTCATAGATTCCTCCCTACTTCAAAGGTGGGCCAACCTAACACTTCATCTGTTCTCTCTGGGCCATGAAGTTGGGAAGATGCCCAAGAGTGGAGAATCTTCAGCCTCGCTGGACCTCCCTGACAGGCACTAAGCATCCTCCCAGGAAAGAAAGGTATCTTCCAATCTTCTGTGAGAGCTCTATATTGCAATGACGGTCTTTGGTGCATCCCTGAGAGGAGTCTATTATTTCAGAGCTCTGCCGCAAAGAAATTGATGACAGCCAGAAAAGCTCCCTTTTACCATCATGTTCCCAGTCTGAACAAACCTACTTCTTGCTGACTCTCCTTTTTTGTGCCATCCTCCAGCCCCCTTGCTGAAGTTGCTGCGGGGACTTGCTGAGGGACTCAGGCTAAACCTGACTTTTGCTGATGATGAACTCCAGGAGGTTCTCATCAGCCCATATCTCTGGCTTGTTAAGGTCTCTCTAAAGAGCAACCTTCTTCTCCAGTGTATCTTACATTCCCCTCAGTCTGGGAGCATGTGCATAGTCTGTGCTATCATACAGGTCATTTGTGAAGACATTACACTTTTGGACACAGTATCAGAGGGACATGACTAGTAACCAGCCACATGCTAGACTCTGTATTGCTGTTTAAAACACTTGGAATCCAAACCTCTTGTCAATTTTCCAAGCATCTTCTAGGCCAATTATCCAATGCATATCTTTCCCATGCTCACCTGCCAGTTTCTACTGTATATGAAGTCAAATCTAAAATCTACAGTGCAGGTGGACAGCTTCAACCAGTGGCACATTGCAATCAGGTGTGTGGGTATTTGAACTTACAGTACCAGATGTAACCTCCTGCCTCCTGCCCAATACATGCACTTCAGTATCAGACTCCTGAATGAGTCCCTAGCAATAAAAATGAAGGGAAAAAACAAAGAACAATTTGCAAAAAAAATTTTTGAAGAGAATACTGATTATTTCAATGCATCCCTAATTTGAGCAGTGCCTAACAAAGAAGTCTGATTTGCACTGAAATCTGTGATTGGAACTCAGATATTTCTAGACAGTACAGCTTGGTGATAATTTTTGGCTTTCTGAAAAGTGACGCATTGAAAACTTCCCTTTGCATCATTTAGTCTCTCCCCTACCAGCAGGCCATCCTAACTGACCACAGGTCAATGACCTAAATTCACCTTTATTATGTGATCAGAATTCTTGATTTTATTATCCAATGTTCTTGACATTTCCATGTCTTACCCTGTCATTTTCATAACAAAACTAGTGTTTATGCTTTAAAATACTGAACAACAGGGAGTGACCCCTTTGTATAAGAAAATACTCCTTTTTTTTCTTTCCACATATACCTGCATTTTAAACATAAAATGAAAAATAATTTTGTTCCTTAATGCCAATGTGGTTTCACTAATTCAATTCAGAGCACCACTAAACTTGTGTTACAGTTGCTATCTAAGTAATTACTGTTCTGGGGGAAAGTCTCACTTAGGAAAGCTCTTCAGTAGATATTTATGGTTAAACATGTTCTTATACCTACAGATTTTCAACAAAGCACTGCAGCCTGTACTTTACCATGTGCTTAACTATCTTCCTGACCCAGGGTTTTAGTCTGGAAAAAAAAAAACAAAAACCAAGGCTACATTTGATCTTGCAGGCATAGTTGACACGAGCAACCAGAAAGGATGGGGGGGGAAAAAGTTCCATTTGTAGCATGATTACACAGCTACTTACCGTGAATTCAATGTCCCCTTCACATCTGTGTAGCAAGAAGTATGGATCATATAAGTGGATATTCCTGTGGCTTTTATGAAATCCCCACATAGCTCCATGCAGACAGCAAAATCAAAGCAAATGCTCAGTACAACTTCCAAGGCTTCAGTACATGTATATTTCATCTCTGGTTTGTGGAATCACAACATATGCGGAGTTGGGACCCACAAGGATCACCAAGTCTGGCTCCTGGCCCTACACAGCACCATCCCCAAGAATCACACCATGTGCCCAAGAGCATTGTCCAAACGTTTCTTGAAATCTGTCAGGCTGCTGCTGTGACCACTTCCCTGGGGAGCCTGTTCTAATAGCAGAAACTTTTACTAATATCTAACGTAAACCTCCCCTGACACAACTTCAGGCCATTCCCTTTGGTACTGGTCATCAGAAAGAAGAGATTGGTGTCTGCCCCTCCTCTTCCCCTCACAAGGAAGTTCTAGACTGCAATGAGGTCTCCCCTCAGTCTCCTCCAGGCTGAACAGACCAAGTGACCTCACCTGCGCCTCATACAGCTTCCCCTCAAAGCCCTTCGCCATCTTCGTTGTCCTTCTTTGGATGCTAAGAGCTCAATATCTTTCTTTTACTGAGGAGCCCAAAACTGCACACAGTATTCAGTGAGGCCACCCCAGTGCAGAGCAGAGCAGGACAATCCCCTCCCTTGCCTGGCTGGCGATGCTGTGCCTGATGCCCCTCAGGACACAGTTGGCCCTCCTGGCTTCCAGAGCACTGCTGACTCATATTCAGCTCTCCCTCCACAAGGATCCCCAGGTCCCTTTCCGTGTCACTGCTTTTTGACAAGGAAGCCACATTTTCATGCCAGCTCTAGTGGTACAGCTCAGCAAGCCATTTGCTTGATCAGCAATGGTGAGCAGATAACAAGAAACAGATCCTGACAAAGCCTCTTGCATCTCAAGGGTTTTATGAAGAGCTGTCAAGACTTCTGCATCATTAAACAGACACTTGCTTAGAAAAAGTGTGAAACTTCAAAACCCCATGTAAGTTGTGTACGCTGACAGCAGAGATCAGACAAACTCCAGACAAATACACGCATCAAACTATTGTCATACTTTTATTTCTAAATATCAGGTCTGCTACACAGAGCAATGTCTGTATTTTACTCGTAGCACTTTGTAATTCATGCCAGCCATCATGAAAGCATGTCCAGTCACCCTCACAACAAGCTGTGTCAACTATGGTAGATGGCAGGACTATCATTCCTTCTACCCTTTTGTAGGATCTATGGGCAACTCACATAGGTGCAAAACAGAAAGAGCGGAAGGTGAGCAGGTGCTCTCTGTGTCTCTGTGAGCCTGCACTTGGTAACAGTAGCTTTGGATGCTGCAGCAGCAGTGGTGGGAATTCTTGCCCTGCTGTACCCTGACTCAGAAAAGCTGCCTAATCCTTCTGACAGCTGCTTTTTGTGAAAGTGGAAAATATGCTGATTTTTAGAGATGCTCAGTGTCTGAAAGTAGTGAACTATCACCCCATTCAGCATCCTTCTGGCTGAAATTTTTCCATTCTCCCATTAGCAGTCATAGAGTAGACTTAAGAATCAAAGATCTGAATTATTTGCCTCTTTTGTCAACTACTGTGTACTCACTGCCATCTTCATCAGCTTATTTGGCTCTCTGTGATGTTTTAATTTTATGGCATTCAGTAGTAGGAATACTTCACACTTACAAAGAAAAAAGAAAAAATATGAGGTCTAATTTCAACAATGTGTGATTAACAGCAGGCAATATTGGGATCCAAAATACCTGAGGCACAAAACCATAGGAGCTTTTTTTAGATACTTTCATGAGAGTGAAGCAGCCACATTAGTTATCAATTACAACAATATTTCAAAGCAACACAAAAGCAGATTCTTCCTTAGATTATAGAAGACAGTGTCCAGAGTCTCTGTGCAGCAAACATGCCACACCTTCATTATTTTAGGTGGGAACATAAAAGTAAATGTAGTTTATGTATGTATGAAAAAGTGAGTGTGTGGGTGTGGGTGTGGGTGTGGGTGTGTGTCCCCATGTGTGCAAAATAGCCAAGAGAAAAAAGGAGAAGCATCCAGGTTTCCCCAGAGAAAATTGAGTATTCACACAATGTCACATCAAGCCCTAGCACTCCAGTGATGAAGCAAGAAGCACATGAATTTTGCTTTTTGAACTCTTCTCCTGCAGCAGAATGACAGTAGCAGGGGTGGTCATACTACAGAAGGAATATCTGGGGCAAAGCTGAAGACCAGTTTTGCATAGAGTGTCTTAAAATTGCTTTGTTCCTTTCCCAGCACATTTTCTAATAGGAGATTCTGAACCAACTGTTCTGTAGAAACACAGAAATGAGAAGAAGTGGTCACTTGTGAACTTGGCTAGACATGTCAAAAGAAGCTTTTTAAAATAATCATTCTGAGATCTACTTTAACTGAAGCTTTGGGGCCAAAATATTTCCTTTGATAAGCTATCCCACAATCTTATTCCTCTGCCAGTAAGGAATTCTTCTAATTTCCAGCCTAAATACATACTTGGCATAAAAACAGTTATTAATATCTGGCTGATACCATTCTGTATCTGAAATAACTCTCTTCTCTCTTCCTTCTCCAAGTTCTTACAAGCCGTTCCGCATTCCTCTAGATCTTCATCCTTAGGGGGGAAAAAAAAGACCAGCTATTTTAACCTCCTCTTCTAACAAGGAGTATTCCTCCTCTCTAACAAATCTCTACTACCTTTCCCCACCTTGATCCATTATTGGTCTGATGGCTTTTAGAACATGCACCGTTTCAACCCCAGTGACTGGTGGCCAAGACCTCTCTCTGCCCCAGTCACTGGCACTGACACCCCGCTCACTTTGGCAGCTGCCACTACAGGTCTGGTGCACCAAAACCCTTGGTCTGACTCCAGTTGCTGGCACCAAATTCATCACATCAGTTCACCCAGTAGCTGACACTTAGTCCTTGCAGTAGTCATGCACATGGAATTGAGATCGTAACTAAGCTGTTAGATAAGAAAGGATTTAATAAGAAGGTAGAACAGATTGCAGCAATTAGGGGCCAGGCTCAGTCAGATCAACATACTGACCAGTCTCAGCTTATAGCCAACTGTGTCTTCTTACACCCCTTTCTGTCTGACCCTCTTCCCTCCCTGAATCCTGTCCCCACATTCCCTCAGCAACTGGCACAGTCCCACCAACCTCTCCAGCATCCTCACCATTGAGTTTGCATCCTTATAAGTTGTCCCAGTGTGTCTTCAATTTATTGTTATCCCATCAGTTATTAACCAGGTTTGTTTCTCATCTGTGTCACAGTTACTTTTCTCTGTCATGTTTGTGTCTCTGCCTATCTTGTTCACGGGTCTCCTTTCTTCCTTAGTATCCCATATGACAAGGTGTTTGACCACCTAGTCACAGGTTCTAACTCCAGACTCCTTACACTCTTCCAAGACCTTGTGCCTTTTTCTTTCTTAGTCTCTAACACAGACAAGATAATATAAAATCAGGGAGAAATTGAGGTATTATGGGAGGAGTTCCCATAGTCAGACAGCAAGATTAGAAGGGAGGCAAGAATAAGAAAGGCCTTGGGAGTGCAGCTTGCTGCAGATCCAGACTGAAAAACCTTACATTTGGAATTACTGAAATGTCCTGTTTTCACAAAAATTGTCAAAATAGTTCAACACTTATTCACACACACACTTTGTCATAATGTTGGGGGTTTTTTTTATTCTGGTCCAGAACAGGAATCTACAAGGTTTTTCTGACAACTGTTGCTTGAGTATTTCAGGCGGCTGCATTTACTTTATTACTTTATTGTTTGTTATTTTATTATTACTATATTTATTTTTTATTTATTACTTTATTCATATAATCTATTTTATTTTATTATTTATTCCATTATTATTACTATAATTAGCCTCTTCATTTTACTCTACAATTAGGAATGATCTAGGAATTGCATAAAGAAGGAAGAGACCAATACAAATAATAAGAAAAAGAATATTCCTAGAGAACAAAAATCTAACCAAGAGTTTGACTGAGTCATCTTCTCAAGAGCAGTTCACTCAGTGTTTTCATTGTAGTCTGTATTCTTGCTTTTGAAGGATTAGTTTGAGTGGAGAATTGACTTAGAAATGTTCAATGATGGTTCTTCGAAACATGATTCCTTTCAATACGTTCTAAGAAAAACAACGAGCAGGCTGAACTTCATGAGGACTACTCCAAAACGTTCGTGCAAAAATATTCACAGCAACTTGATGGTTTCTTGGATCTCAGTTTGAAACAAGCAGAGCAGTAATAGGTCTAAGTACACGTGCACAGCACAGAGCCACAGTTGTAAACTTCTCCAACAGACTGCATAGACCTGTTACAAAAACAACAAAAAGGATCTTGGTTGAGGACTGCTTTATTGGGGTTTTTTGTTTGTTTGTTTATTTGTTTGGTTTGGTTTGGGTTGGTTTGGAGGGTATTTTGTTGGTTTTGGTCCCTGGGATTGTATTCATTGGCTTTGCCAGAGATAATGTTCGTCTTTGGCAGTGCTGGTGGCCTAATGGTGTTGCTGTTTGCCACAACATTTACTTTGACTCAGAATGCGCTTTGCGATGGCACAGATGGTTACGTACACGTCATCAGAAAACAGCAGGTGGCACAGCCCAAACTCGTGTGGCCTTTTATCTCCCTCTGGTGGCTCGATCTCAAACCTTTAGTTGGCTCCTGCCGCCCCTGAGCTGGCAGAGTCTGCTGGGTCAAGACCACTGCATACATTCACTAGCACTGAGGGTTAACCCCTGTGGCAGCTTTGTCCTGGGTATCTTGAGGGTTTTGACTGGTTGGAGCTGTGTGCCTTGAGTGAGGTCCCTTGCTTAGCAACGAGCTGTCTCACCCATGTGTATTTCCTTACCTCTTCTAAAAGCCACCCATTGGATAAAAATCCCTGGACTGTCAGCTCAAAAAAATTTCCATTTCTAGAGCTCCAGTAGAAGGATTATTCCTTGCCTTGGCAAAGACACCTTGTTTGCTTGGTCCATGATGCACTGGCTGTTAGTCTAACAGATTACACAAAAAAATGCAACACTGAGAAAACCGTTTCTCCTCATCATGCTGTGGTTCCCTTCCTGTAGCAGAAAAGTGCTTTTCAAGTTTAATATTGTATGCTACTGAAACAAACAACATGCTAGTATTTTTATGTTTTTGTAATGGAGAAACAGACACACACACAATTTTGATAGCTGCTGCAAAACCAAGGCTCATTTCTGAGGATCTAAACTTATCTCTACCTTTCCTGTACACTGATATCTCTGTAGGAATACTGTGTTGTAAAAGTGCATGTTCCAAGTATCTGTTCCGTTTTTGAAGTTTCACAGCACTTTGGACCTGCTTATCACTTTTCAAAGGGACTGATGTAGAACAGGCAAACATGGAAACTCCTGATCATTTCAAGTCTGAATGTGAATATGATACCATGGTAGAGCACAATCTTTCAAAACTGGCCTGTAGGATGCCGCATATATTGTAAAGGCACCATAATGTTAAAAAAAGCTTTTCTCATTAATTTTGCTGGAGGTGGAAATCCACAAACTTCACCAAACACTGAACACAAGACCCTACTCAGATTTTGACCAGACTAAATGTTCTCTTCTCCCCATGCAACTCACTTCAGCAACAGTTTATCCCCTTGTTTATTCTCCTATGGGAGGAGGAAAAGAGCAGTTTCACACCTTTAACCCATACCCAGGAGCTGCTCATATATTATATGCTGCTAGTGCTGAATTCAACTTAGACAAGGTGGATTAAAAAAAACTTTAAAAACTTAAAAAAAAAACTCCTTAAAAAAAAAACAAAAATGCCGCAAACCACCACCAAACAAACACAAAACCAAACTAAAAAAATCCCTCCAACAACCACCTTTGGAAGCTGCCGAAGTTTTTACTTTAATTTCTTATTGAGCTGCTTCAGCAAAAGGAGAAGCAGAAAAAAAAAAGACGTTTGAGAAAAAAAAAAAGGAGGCATTTTCTACTAGTTTCAACAAAGGCAAATTTCCAATGACCAGCCAACACTAAAAGAAGAAAAGAAACACACGTGACCTTTTGTGTGCAGCTGAGGGAACAACTGGAAACCTGCAATTTTTTTTTCCTTATGTTGACTAAAATAGCAGTTAAAGGAACAAAAACCAACATCTTTTTGCTTAAATATTGTATTTAAGTGTTTACATTTGAAGAAAATCTGTCCTATTTACTTGTGTTTAGATGAGTTTATACAAGGTATTTTTAAAAAAAAAATTGTTAGTGGTATGGGATTTTTTTCCCTAAAGCCTTCTTGGCAAGTAAATTCTATGTGGTTTCCCATACAATGGGATTTTGATTCACTGCCTGCCAATATCTATGTTTGATTACAAAGTGGTTTTCCTCTGACTGCTTTGAAGCAGAGAAATGCACACATGCTGTTAGCCTTTATGTTGTAATATCACTCTTTTTTTCTTTTTTCTCATGCAGAAAGAGTGTAAATATAAATAAAAGTGTAAGCATCCAAGAAAGAAAAAAGAACTGATTTTCAGTTACATTAAAATCCCTTGATACATGTAAGATGTAGAGGCATTCTTTTGTAAGTGAGAATCTGTCACATTCTTTGAAACTAAAACATTAGTTTATAATGGGATTGAGAGTGCTTTATACAACAGGAGTCAAATTCACAGCTGGGCAAGGTTCTTGCATGCATCAGCAAAGACTTGCATCAGGCCCTTAAGGACTTCAGTGGAACTGAGTTATAATGCTCATGTGATTCTATGCAGAGCTCTTAATCTCATACAATTCTTGAGAAAACTGCATTATATTCTTGAAAAAAATATATTACACACTAGTCAAAGGTCTGTGTTGTCTGAAATTGTCATGCATGTCAGGTTCTGTTAAGGTATCACTTGCCTATGTTCACAGAGCATGTGACTGTCATTCTGTCTTTCTGCCTCCTTAGAGGCTCAACTGAAAAATTATTAGTCTCAGGTAATTATTTTGCTTGACCTACACAAGCAGAATTGTAAGGGAAACAGCACAATGCTTTTCGCACTTCTAGTGATAAAAAAAAGTGCAAAGACTTCATATTTGTACATCTTCTTATTTTCTAATTAGAAGACAGAGTGTCCTTCTCAAACAGGAGAGGAATCCATGTTTAAGGACAAAAACAGTAATGTGGGCTGATCAGCCTACCAAAATACAAAAGTGGCATTTGATCAAAACTTAACAGCATTTGTACTGTATCCTGAAATTATACCCATTATATACCCTTTGTTGTTTGGTTGGTTTTTTTTTTAATAGGCTAGCTAGCTAAAGGACTAGGAGCTAGCAAAACTGGTGTCCACTTAAAAAAAGTCCACACGAACAGAAAATAAATTGAAATGTTGTGTTTCTCTAGCAGATCCCAGTCTAGCATGGTATCTGATGGTGTACTTAAGGACACAGTCCTACTGAAGTAAAAAATGGTACAGAGTTAAATGTATTAACTGTTTTTCTAAGCCTGGAACGGTCAAAGTGGGCAGCTGCCACAGAGTACCTCTCAGTATGTAGAACTCTCCCTTGGTCAATGAGACATCCTGGGCTGGCTAACCCATTTCAGCCTGGAACTGAGGTGAAGCTCTCCTCCCTTGTGCTCCCATGGTGGTCCCAGGAATTTCAGTGGAAGAGAGTGGGGAACAGCATTGAACCAAGGGTTCCAAGCCATACACTCCTACAAAAAATAGGTTGTGCTACTAAGAAGTGAAAAAAGAGCTTAGCACAAGACATGAGATGAGCAGGTGAATACTGCGCCTTCTCCTCCCGACGCCCTCCCCCCCACCCCCCGCAAATGAGGAAGGTCTGTGAAGAAGTGATAACTGTTAGTGAAAGTGAGATGAGTTGGTAGGGAAACGTATCTTCATGCTCTTAAAGAACTGTTCTTTTACAGTACAAAGTAGAAGGAAAACTGCAGGGCCATAAAACTTCCTTGGCAGCATGCCTGCAAAACAGTGTGGTTTTGTCTGAACACAGGTCCATTTGTACCACATACTGGACTTAGAGCTCCACCACACTGGATTTAGAGCTCCTCCCCACTGCAGATCTACCCTTATGCAGCTATGCTGCACCAAGCAGCAATCTTCATCAGCTTAAGAGTGCCCATGCTGCATGCTCTGAACTAGCAGCAAGGGGTAATTTGCCTCCTCTGTGTACTGGGTTCAGTTGGGGTAGAGTTAGTTTTCTTCACAGCAGCCCAAATGCTGCTGTGTTTTACATTTTCATTTGTGATGAAAGTAGTTAATAACAAAACTCACAATGTTTTAGCCATTGCTGGACAGTGCTTGCTCATCATCTCTGTATCTCACTCTGTTCTCCACCAGGGCATAGTCTAGGATGGTGAGAGCTGGAACAGCTGACCTGAATTGACTGGAGAGATACTCCATACTACATAACATTATGTTTGACAAGAAAACCAGGGTAGGCAAGTTTTGTTGTAAGAAGCCACTCTTGGAGGTTGGCTGAATACCAACCACTCTGCTGCTGGGCAGGTGATAGAATTGCCTTTGCGTAATTTGCCTTTTTTCCCAATTTTCTTCTTTACTTGTTAATCTGTCTTCACTTTGACCCATAATTACTTTTTTGGTTTGGTTTGGTTTTCACTTTTTCCCTCCCATCCCATTGGGAGGTTGGAGTGAGGAGGGACTGAGAGGGAGCTTAGCTGCTGCCTGGGATCAACCCACCAAACCACAAAGGCAGGTGGCATTGGCTGTTCAGTGAGTTAGACAGAATATCTCTTGCAGAGGGAGAAATTAACAGCTGTGCCTGAGCAGTCTCTGTGAAAACAAAGTAGGAGAATGTAAGTGTGCATCACAAAGCATTGAACTGCTCCCATATGGGACAAAAGAGGACACCTGGGGAGGGCCAGAGACAGCAATTCCTCACCCCTTAGTAATTCACCAAGTGGTTATCATGTAAGTGTAGATCTGGTATAGTGTGTGACATTACAAAAAGCTAGACTGTGAGCCAGCTACCTAAAGCTCTGCTGACATCTGGTGCTGAACAGAAAACGAGTATGAGTTTTTCAGGGCAATTAAGTTCTCCACTTTGAAGCACTATCTTATGGGAGAGAAGTTGCATTTATTCAGCCTGTCTCCCAAAAGAGCAGTCTTCCACACAGCCTGCTTTGCATATGCACATGTACAGAGAGTTGCAGTTCAGACAAAGCCTCTTTAGGAGTATTTGAAGTGAACAATGAAGTAGAAACTTAAAATCACATATTAATTAGTAGGAACATCGTATTTTTGTCAAGATTTGAATCCCTCACTGAGCATAGAGTTATTTTTTAATCAAAGATCATCTAAACTGGAATAAGTTTTGTGTCTTGCAATACACCGCTTGACAAAATTGGCTAAAAAAAAAAACATTATTTAGAGGTTTCTTCAGAATCTGGTGTGCTTTAACCTTCAGGTTTATTTAAAAATTAGTCTGAATATGGAAGCTTCTGTGGATTTGAAATCTAAGATGTCTTTTAACAGACTTTAATTTATTTTTCATAAAATTTGTTGTCTTTACTGTGAAACCTGCTCTTGGCAATTGAGGAGTTTGGGAGGTCTAGCTTTTTGGGTGTGGTAGGGGCCAAAAGATGGCTCCTGTAAGGAGCTTCCAGAAGCTCCCACAGCTGTCTGGTCAGGGCCTATCTCTGATGGCTGCTGGGAGATTGATGTGCTGTTTTCCACAGTTGGCCCAATTAGGAAGGACAGAAACGCAATCTCTGTAGTACACAGGCGCGCCCCATGTAGCCATGTAGTCACATAGGTGTAGGTTAGGCAGACGAAAGGGAGTATAGCAAACAACTGAGAAGAACAACTGAAACATCAGATATGAAAGCTATGAAAGCCAGCAAATGATGCCAGTCTGCCAAAGAAGAGGAGCGATGGGGGAGGAGGTTCCTGCATCATCGGAACTGAGACATGCTCGTGGCCTGTGGTGAGAAACTTTAATCAAACTTGGGGCAGAGACGGTGCAGAAGGGAGTGAACTCCCACAAGAGTAGCTGTGTCTGGTGGGGACCAAGGACTTTGCTCCTGAATCAAGAAGGGAGTCAATTATGTTAAAAGAAGGCTGGTTTTATTCCTACCCTAAGAGAGAGACCAGCCCAATGGGGGAGGATGGAGCAGAGATAGCGCAGAAGGGAGTGATCTCCTTCAGAAAGGGAAAAAAGCAGTTCTAGTGGGGCCTTGGCCGTTGGCCAGAGCTAAACCGCTACAGCAATATTAAAAAAATCTGTTCCAACTTTATCTGTGCTCAGCAAACCTCTGCTTGTAATGTGGTGTCGTGTAAAGAAAATGTTAAAAAGAACACTCTTCTCAGTAATGCAAGGACTTAGTGTAGGAAACAGCACCGTAACTGTATTGGGTTTGCATTGCCTGGATTTGGTAGTGGGGGGCCACAGAGATGGCTTCTGTGAGAAGCTGCCAGAAGCTTCCATCATGTCCAGCAGAGCCAACCCCTGATGGCTCTGAAGATGGAGGTGCTGCTGGCCATGGCTGGACCAAGTGGAGATGGTGGTAATACCTCTGTGACAACATATATAAGAAGAAATCAAAACAAAGGTTGGGGCACAGTTTTAATTGTGACTACAGAGGAGCAGGAGTGAGAACATGTGAGGAGGACAACTATGCAAACACCAAGGTCAGTGAAGAAGAATGGGGAGGAGGTGGTCCAGGTGCCAGAGCCGATATTCCTCTGCAGTCCCTCGTGAGGACCATGGTGAAGCAGCTGTGCCCCTGCAGCCCATGAAGGCCTATAGGGAAAGCAGAGATCCACCTGCAGCCCATGGAGGAGCCCATGCTGGAGCAGGTGGATACCTGGAGGAGGCTGTGGTCCTGTGGGAGACCCATGGAGAGAGGAGCCCTGCTTCCAGGCTGGAGCAGCCTGTCCTTGAAGGACTGCACCCTGGGGAAGAGGGACCAATGTTGCTGCAGTTTGCATGGAGCTGCTTCTCATGAGATGGAGCCACATCGGAGAAGTTAATGGAGAACTGTCTACCATGGGAGGGACCCCCTGGTGCAGCATGGGAATGACTCATCTCCCTGAGCAGTGGGAGAAGCCTCAGGTGATGAACTGACCATAACCCCCTTTCCTTGCCTCCTTGCATCATTGGGGTAGGCAGTAGAGCTCAGAAGGAGGGAAGGGTAAGGGAGAAGGTGTTTTTAAGGGCTTATTTTACTTCTCATTATCCAGCTCTGATTTTGTTAGCAATAAGTTCACTTTGTATCTCTATGTTGAGCCTGTTTTGCCCATGATGGTATTTGATGAGCGAACTCTCTCCCAGTCCTTATCTCAACTCATGAACCCTTTGTTAAATTTTCTCTCCTCTGTCCAGCTGCACAGGGGAGTGAGACAGCAGCTTTCGTGGGTGCCTGGCATCCATCCAGCATCAACCCATGCCGATAACACATATCAATATTGTTTATTAAAGAATTTTTGTGGGCATGGGCCTAATCATCAAGTGTTTAAAAGCAGTAAAGGAGATTTTTTTTTCCTTCTGCACTTTGTCTCTTGCAAATAGTTATCAATTATATTGAAAAACATAATTCATTATTTACTGGACAAACAGTGATCCATCTAGTACCCTCCTAGCAGCATCCAGTAGCAGATGCTTTGGATAAAACAAAAAACTGCAATAGGCTAATATTCCCATCGGTATCCACTCTCAAATGCCAGCTATCAATGATTCAGGAGCTAAGACTAATCCTAAAACTAAAACCTATTCCTCTTAGCTTAGTAGGTCTAAAAGCTCCACTAATTGAGCCTATTCATTTTTAACTTTTTTACACATTTGTCCAACCCAATGACCACTGAGAAGGAGTTTCATAGTTTGTCTGTACTTACTTATCTTCCACAAAAATAAGAGCGACTTCAAGGAAAATGATATGTAATTTCAGAGCCATAGAACCATAATCTCAAGAGCTAGAGTTGAGTAAGGGTTTCTAGGTAACACTTTCACACAAAAACCATCAAGTGTTTTAATTTTGCGAGTGAGTTAGTCAGAAATTATGTTTCTCTTTCAACTTTGATGCTCCACCCATTTCTGTAGGTCTCAACACAGCAATTGCCAGGAACAGAACTCAAAATTAATTGTAAATTAATATAATTTTTTTAACATTTCAGTTTTGTGATACAATCTCAGACAAAATTATTTCTAAAAATATGTTAGTTTGTACTGTTCCTTTAAACTTTGAGGGGGCATGATGTAGATTAAATATATCAGTTAACCAAAAAACATTGCTGGAATGTTTCCACGCTCACAGAAAACTGTCATTGTTTTCGTTTCCAAGAGAAAAAAAAAGGTAAGCTATCTGCTTTCAGGTTGTTGAAGCCTATGTGATACAAAAACCACTCAGGATGAAATAATATGTATTAATGTGAAGTGGCCTGAAACAAAAGCTAGCACCATTTCCATGTAGGAAACCTATGTGCCACATAAAACAAACATGTTAAATAGGCTGGATGGATATAATTTATCTGTTTTTTAAGTGCTTGTGAGAGCCTTCCACGGAAAATGCACAGGCATAGAAAGGAAAAGGGAAGTGCTGTGACAGATAAAATTAGTTAGGAAAAGCCATGAGACTGAACAGCCAGCCCCCAACATGGCAAAGCATATCATTTATTCCGACATGGTCTGCAACATAAAGGAGTTATGAAGAATTAAAGGGAATCATTGCTTTGAAGTGCAAATCACAGAATCACAGAATCTCCAGGTTGGAAGAGACCTTCAAGATCATGGAGTCCAACCCTTGCCTCAACATCTCAGATAAACTAAACTAAACCATGGCACCGAGCGCCACATCCAATCTCTACTTAAACACGTCCAGGGATGGTGATTCCACCACCTCCCCGGGCAGGCCATTCCAATATTTTATCACTCTTTCTGTAAAAAATTTTTATTAATATCCCACCTATATTTACCTTGGCGCAGCTTAAGACTGTGTCTTCTTGCTCTGTTGCCTGGAAAGAGAGACCAACCCCCACCTGACTACAACTACCTTTCAGGAAGTTGCAGAGAGTGATGAGGTCACCTCTGAGTCTCCTTTTCTCCAGGCTAAACAACCCCAGTTCCCTCAGTTGTTCCTCACAGGGCTTGTGTTCCAGTCCCTTCACCACCCTTGTTGCCCTTCTCTGGACACTGTATCAGTATCCTTCCTGTACTGAGG
>VZRZ01002380.1:33859-47668 GCA_013398175.1 Climacteris rufus | reverse complement strand
TGTTAAGAGGGGAAAAAAAAAAAAAAAAAAAAAAAAAAAAAGGCTGAAGAACTGAAAGAGTGAAAATCTTTCCTTCCTGTTTTCTCTTCCATATTCCCTGTTTTCTCTTCCATATTCCCTGTTCTGTCTTTGTGGCTCACAAAAGAGTTTGTTCTCCAAAGGCAATAAGGAATGTTGTTTGGATTCATCTCCCCTCTGCAGGGAGAAGACAGAATCCCAGGATTTAGGTTGGAAAAGCCCTCCAGGGTCATCAAGTCCAAGCTGTGCCCCATCCCTGCCTTGTCCCCAGCCCAGAGCACTGAGTGCCACCTCCAGGAATTCCTGGGACACCTCCAGGGATGGGAACAAGGACCCTGGAGATTCTGGAGGAAATATCCAAGGGAATAACGTGCTCCAAAGGGAAGCCTGTGAGTATGGACACACAAAGGCAGTGTGGGAATAAACACCAGGAATCCAACAGGATCCAAGGGTGATTCCAGGAGCTGGAATCTCTTCCTTTATAACATCAAATTATCCAAGCAATCCCTGCCGTGGATCCGAGGTGATTAATCCCACCAACACATTCCTGAGCACCTGGGATTTGTGTGGTCCAGGGACCATTTCCAAGAGGCCCTTTGGATGTGGTCATCCTCTCCTGGAGGTTTGGGATGTTACAGGCATGGACATGGCCAGATCCAGCCACTGATCCCAATTTAGATCCACTCCTGGCTCATTGACTTTGAATGATCCTGGAAAAAAAAAAGGAAAGAAACCCAAATGGTTGCTTAGTCCCATGGGAAGATCCCCCAAAATTTGTGGGAATGTGAAAGGAGAACCCAGAGCATGGGATTCATCCAGGTTTTCACATGGGAACAGGAAAAACAGAGGCTGGACAGAACTTTTGGAAGACTGAATGAGCCCTTCCAGCAATTCCTTCTCCCTGGGATCCCGATATCCTGATTAAAAGTGTGGCAGGCAGGATTTTTTTTTATCCAGAGAAAGTCCTGCAGATCCTGGCAGATCCCCAGCCCTGGGATGCAAAATCTCAGCTACCACTGGGAAAACGTCCCACTCCTGGGTGGAAACAAACTCCTCCTGCTCCATCCATCCATCCATCCATCCATCCATCCATCTTCCCAGTGCTGCATCCTGCTGCAAGGAGCAGGTTCCTCCCCAAACACTGCTCCTATTTTAGCACTTGGTGCTGATTCCCTGATAGACGTCCATGAATTTTGATTTTATTCCAATGAATCCCATTTTTTCCCCGTTCTAGCCTCGTATCAGCTGGAAAAAAATCCCCAAAGCCCGTTTTTCCCGCTGCTCACCTCCCTTTTTGCTGGCAAAGCCTCAGAGTTCCCTGAAATGTTGTTTTCCTCCTTTCCAGCAGCTCCTCTCCTAACAAACTCCCTTTCCTTTGTGTGCCGGGCTGTCTCCACCTCGGCCCTTGAGGGGACACTCCTGGAGCAGCACTCGGAGCTCTCGGCTCTCTCCGAGCACAAAACGTGGCCCAAGCCCAAGGAATGACATGGGATCAAAAAGTTTTACGCAAATTGGCCTCGTCACCACAAAGAAATCCAAGGCCAAGGAGTTGTTTTGCCTCTTTATTATAAATTCTTGTGGTGTTTTGGCAGCAAAATCAAGAGCGAGCCACCAAAAGTGAGGTTCCACTTCCAGAAGCGGAGCAGAAACTTTGGAATCTCTCGGGGCTGCTGCAGCTTTCCCAGTCTCCTCCCAAAAACTCTCGACTTGTGCTGCTGCTGCTGCTGCTGCTCCAATTTGTCCAGCCACCTTTCAACAAATTAGGGATTGCTCCCAAGTCCAGGAATGGGAATCCGAGGAAAACAGCTCTGAAATAATTCCTGGGGGTTGATTTCGAAATCTGGGATAAATCTGAGAAGAAATAAAAAGCTGAGAAGGAATGAAAGCAGTTTCCCACCCCTGGATTTTCTTTCCAGCTTTTTGTTCCCTCTTTGATGTCTTTCCTGGATTTCTGGAGCTGTGAATGAAGCACTGAAGGTTCTGCTCTTACCTCCAAGAGGAGAAACCTTTCCCTGCTCTCCTGTGTCCCATTCCCATGGGATGACACCGTGATGACATCACAGACACATCCCTAACAGGGATCAATCCCATTGCTTTGTACCTCATTCAGCCTTCCAAAATTTTGGAGGATTAGGTGGGAAGAATCTTCATTCAGTGGGAAATCTTCATTTAGGTCCCTCTGTAGGAGCAGAGCCTTAAAATCATAATTATTAAAATTACCAAGGTCATTGAAACCTGTGCTGGGAAGGATTTTCCGGACTGTTTCCCGGTATATTTTTACACCAGCTCCTGCTTGGGCTGCTCCTCGTGTATCCTGCAAGGTCATTCCCACCAATCCTTTCCCAGCTGCCCACAACTCCTTCCTGCTTCTCCCACAGAAGTTTCTCCCCCCTCAGATGTGCTGGGACTGGGAGTTAATTGCTTCCAAACATCCTGACGAGTTTTGGGGTTAAACCACAGCAAAATCCTCTTCTGGAGTGTCTGAGTTCACCTGGATGATTTTGGCACGGCTGAGGGAAGGGCTGGAAGATGTGGAGGAGGAATGGAGC
Organism: Climacteris rufus; assembly: GCA_013398175.1. Classification (NCBI taxonomy): domain Eukaryota; kingdom Metazoa; phylum Chordata; class Aves; order Passeriformes; family Climacteridae; genus Climacteris; species Climacteris rufus. The sequence continues at coordinate 45,101 of VZRZ01002380.1, read as the reverse complement.
TGGGAAAAGTGGCTTTTGCATCCAGAGAATCCTAAAATCATTGAGGCTGGGAAAAATGTCTGGGATCACTGAGTCCAAGCTGTGCCCATCCCCACCCTGTCCCCAGCCCAGAGCTCTCAGTGCCACATCCAGGGATTCCTTGGGCATCTGCAGGGATGGGGACTCCAAACCTCCCTGGGCAGTTCCAAGGCCTGAGCACCCTTTCCAGGAGGAAATTCCTGCTGATATCCAAGCTGAGCCTCCCCTGGCCCAGCCTGAGGCCGTTCCCTCTGCTCCTGTCCCTGTTCCCTGGGAGCAGAGCCCTTTTTCCCCCCTGGCTGCCGCTCCTGGCAGGAGCTGTGCAGAGCCAGCAGGGTCCCTGAGCCTCCTTTGCTCCAGGATAAACATTCCCACCTGATCTGCACACTCATCACAACCTAAGACAGCTGGAGTATCAACGAGATGATCCCTTCCAACCCAAACCATTCTGGGATTCCGGGATTCCACGGCATCCAGACTCACAGGAATTGTCTGGATGTTCCTCTCCTGCCTTAAGGTCACAGAGCTCATTCCAGGTGTCCCTGGGTATCAAATCCAAGCGGTGGATCAGAGATACTGGAATTTTCTGTGATCCTTGAGGTACCAATTGTCCTCAGCCTCATCCGAGTGATGGCATCCAAAGGCTGACAATGGAAAAGTGGGATGAATTCAGGACAGAATCAAATTAGATCAGTAAATGGTGTTGATTAATCCATGGGAACAACTAGGAATTAACCTGGGTGTTGTCCTGTGGACTCCGAACAAGCAGAATTCCTGTGTGGAATTACACCAGCAGTACATGCCTGGATTCTCCTGTTGTATCTGATCCAATGGGATATTTTTAGCCTTTTCCCAATGTCCACAACCCCCTGCTGACAATCTGCACTGCCACCTTGTGTGATTCTGGATTTCACTCCGGCTTCCTTCGGAATATTCCCTCTCCTGTTCTGCTGGATACCTCTCCCTCCTTCCCAATCATAGAATTATCATCTGATCCTGAAATGATTTGATTATTCCCTAAAAACCTCCTGCTATTCCCCCTTGTTTCAGCTTCCCAAATGAGCAGCCCTGCACAGGCTCTGATCTCATCCCTCCTCCTGCTGCTGGAAAATCCCTTGGAAGAGCATGGCTGGTTCAGGCTCTGGGACATGGATTTTGCCAGGACTGGTATCCCAGCTCCTTGTTCTCTTCCCTCTCTTCCCCCTGGCGCCTGGGGATAATCAGACCTGGCATGGAAAAGATTGGGAATTTGGGATTCATGCTCCCTCACACCCCTGAGCTCCCATCTCCCACCTGCCTGTGGCTGTGCCTGTTCCATTCCCAAATCCAGGGCAGGGAGCTCATCCATGCACAGTGTGTAAAGAACTTGCACAGGGAACTCCCTGCATGGGATCAGATCCTATAGGACCCCAGAGACATCCAGAAAAATCCTATCCAGAAAAATCCCATCCAGAAAAATCCCACCCAGAAAAATCCCACCCAGAAAAATCCCATCCTACAGGATTTTCCTTCAACAAGCACACTCCAATTGGTGTGGTTGAGGGAGATAAGGGGAGTGTCACCCGACCCAGAAGATTTCTCCTCCCTCCTCCAAGGACAAAATCCATGTTTTTACCAGAGTTTTCCTTTAGTGCTGGCTTTGTCATCAAAAATTAGGTGGTGAAGGAGAAAAATCAGGGAATTTTGTGTGTTCTGAGGAGCAAATTGTGAGGCTGGCAGGAAAATCTATTCCTCAACCCCCAGGTATCCCAGTTGTGTGTTCCCAGTTTGCTCCAACCCTCTCCACACATCCTGCCCCCTCCAACAGTTGGATTCAGGTTGGAGAGGATTCCTGACAGGCAAAGGAGACACTTGGACTTTTTCTTCCCTCTTGTCTCCCTGTTATCCACAATTCATCCTGCTTTATCCACACTAAATCCAACTTTAAAAACCTTGTTGCAGCCCAGAGTTATCCACAGTGATCCCAAAGGATGTCTCAGTGTCCCAGGAGTCTCCCAAATTTGCAAGTCTGGCCTTGGGAACACGGAGAGCTTTACCCTTAGTCCTATTTTTTATTTCAAATTTATACATCCTGATCTGTGGAGCTGAGCTCCAGGCCCAGATTGGAATTCCGGGATGTTTATAAAGGAGTGGATTGAAATTATTCTGGAACAGGGTTTAATTGAGCTCAAACTAACTAAAACCTGGCTCACAGCACTCGAGTTTAACACAATAAACTCCCAACAGGACCTTAATAAGAATTTAATGAAGGTGATCCTGGCGGTGTTTTCCAATGGGATTTTGGGCAGAGCTGCAGTTTGGATCCAATGGGAACATATGGATACAGTGCCATTCCCAGCTCTTCCCTGTTCTCTCTGCTGGGAGATGTGACGAGGAGCTGCCTCCCATTAAAGGATCCCAGCTTAAGGAGGGACATGGAACTGTTGGAGCAAATCCAGAGGAGGCCATGGAGCTGATAAAGGGACTGGAGCATCTTCCCCATGGAGTCAGGCTGGGAGAGCTGGGAATGCTCAGCCTGGAGAGAGGAAGGTCGTGGGGAGACCTCAGAGCAACTTCCAGGGTCTGAGGGGGCCTCAGGAAAGCTGGAGAGGGAATTCTCATCAGGAGCTGGAGTGACAGGATGAGGGGAATGGGCTGAGATTGGCAGAGCATAGGGTTAGGTGGGATATTGGGAAGGAATTCCTCCCTGTGAGGGTGGGCAGGGGCTGGGATGGAATTCCCAGAGAAGCTGTGGCTGCCCCTGGATCCCTGGAAGTGTCCAAGGCCGGGTTGGACGGGGCTTGGAGCAACCTGGGATAGTGGAAGGTGTCCCTGCCCATGGCAGGGGTGGGATGGGATGATCCTTAAGGTCACTTCCAACCCAAACCATTCTGGAATTCTGTGACTCTGTGATCCATTAGGATCACCCACTCCTTTCACATCCTGATTTTTGTCTTTGCATCAAAAGTCTTTAGGACTCAGTAGAGTTCTCCCTGCCTGTGTCAGGCAGAGGAGACCAAGAGATGGAAAAATTCCTTCTCTAAACTCCGAGTTCCAATTCCAACTACAGAACAACCAAAGTGTGTTTTAGGTTTATTCCCTATTTTTCTCCATGAATATTTGTTTGGTTTGGTTGGTGGTTTTACCAAATCCTGACCCTGTGACTGAGATCAGGTAAGCCAGGCTGGGATCTGAACTGCAGTTTTATTCCTGCTGTATCCCAGACTCTGGAAGTTAATGTTCCCTGCTTTACACATTAACACCGTGCCAGTTATGCCTGACTACAAATTCCTGCCCCAGGCAGAAAAAGTGTGGAACAAAGGGATTGTTTAACCATCCCAGAGGTGTTTACACCTTTGGAACAGCAAACGCCTCATCATTTATTCAGGAGATGATTTCCTCTTCCATGTCCTTCTGGTTTTCCATTTATTCCGAGGTCAGGTCCTGCAGAGCTGGAGAACACGGACCTCTGTGAATGTTAAACTCAGGGACAGGGCTGGAGGTCCAGGCTGGAATCTGTAGGGAGCATTTTCATGTCCCTGAGGAATCTTTAATGAAGTTTCACACCAAATCTTCATCCTGGGTCCTCCCCAAAACATCCACGGAATCCTAGAATTTCCTGGGATGGAAGAGAGCTTAAAGACCTCCTAATTCCAATGGATCTGGGTGTTTTAAGTTTTGGATTTCGGGGTCACTCTGCTGGAAGGAAGCCAGAACTGTGATGCTGCAGAAAATGTACATCTGCAGGGCAAAAAGAATTCCAGATAACATCCCTGGATTATTTAAAAAACCAATATTTAAACTTCTTTTGCCCATCTTTTCAATCAGAGGGGTTTGAATTAAGGAGATTCCAAGTATTGGAACACAAAACAGGGCTTAGATTTGGAATGACATGGATCTTGGGATCATCATAATTCATAATTCCTATCATGGAATCCCAGAGTGGTTTGGATTGGGAGGCACCTTGAATCTCATCCAGTGCCACGAGCAGGGATAACTTCCACTACCCCAGGTGCTCCAAGCCCTGTCCAGCCTGGCCTTGGACACTTCCTGATAAACTGGAGGAAAATCCTGATTTTTCCTTAGCTGCCCACTGCTTTCAGTGCCCTTAAATGGCTTCTTTTAACCCCAAATTCTCCGGTGCAGCTGAAGGGGGATCAGAAGAAGATCCTGACATTCCCTATTTGAGGAGCCCGGGGTGACACCTAAGGGAGGACCCTAAAACAAGGATGTGGCTGTGCCCAACACACCAGCAGTGACCCAGCCACTGCCAGGCCCTTTCCCACCTTGTTCTGCTCCATTTTCCCGGACTTTGGCCCAGAAGGAACCCATGGAGATTCCTCAACCATTTCCAAGGCTGAGGATGAAGTCTCAGGTCAACGAGGTCGCCGTGTTCTTGCCCAGCCACCCCATTCTGCCCCCATTCCAGGCTTTTCTCAGCTCGTTGGGCCGAATCCAGGGAATGCCAAGGGCTTAATGAGGTGAAGGAAAAGACAAAGGTGTTTTCAGGGACCTTTTGTCACCTCTCAGTAAATATTTAAATGTTAGAACACAGCGCAAGATTTCCCCGGAATTCCTGTGGCTGCTGCCTCTGGGACAACAAAACCTCCTCAAGCACATGGGGCGTTCCCATTCTGGATTCCCTTTGGAAAACTGAATTATTCCCAAGATGTTTGGTCTGGAAGCAGAGTTCAGGAAAATATTCCTTTCCTCCATTAATTCACAGGGAGATCACAGAAAATTCCCTGAGTTTGCACGACTTCCATGAGCAAACATCTTCCAGCAAAGGGAGTCGCAGGCTGGACTGAAGGATCTCAGAGGTCTTTTCCAACAGAATCCATTCTGTGATCCTGTGAAACGCTGGATTTTCCCCATGGATGAAGCCTCACAGCAGGGAAGATTCAGGAGTGTTCGGAATTTGGGTAGAACCCTCCCAAAGTTTATAAAAGGTGGGCAGGGAGCTCAGCTTGTTTCTCCAAGTTCTCCATGGGTTCCTTGGAGCTGCTGGCATTAAAAATGTTTGCCTTATCTGATTGTGCTGTCATCAGAGAATTTCAGCCCAAACTGAAAATATTCCTCCCCTCATCCCATGGAAAATGTGGAAAAACATGACAGGGTCACAAAAATCTTTTGTTTCCATAGGTCAGTGTCAGACAGCAAAGAATTAATAAATATGGGGGGGGAAATCTCAACCCTCCTCTGGGGCTTCCAGTATGGGAAGGACATGGAATTGCAGGAAGAGAGTCCAGAGGAGCCCCAGGGCTGGAGCCCCTCTGCTCTGGAGCCAGGCTGGGAATATTGGGAATGCCCAGCCTGGAGCAGGGAAGGCTCCAGGGAGAGCTCAGAGCCCCTGGCAGGGCCTGAAGGGGCTCCAGGAGAGCTGGAGAGGGACTGGGGACAAGGCAGGGAGGGACAGCACACAGGGAATGGCTTTAAACTGAAAGAGAGAATGTTTAGATGGGATATTGGGAAGGAATTCCTGGCTGGGAGGGTGGGCAGGGACTGGGATGGATTTCCCAGAGAAGCTGTGGCTGCCCCTGGATCCCTGGAAGTGTCCAAGGCCAGGCTGGATGGGGCTTGGAGCAACCTGGGACAGTGGAATGTGTCTCTGCCCATTGGATTATCCTTAAGGTCCCTTCCAACTCAAACTATTCTGGGATTTCATGACAGAAGTTACATACTATGGTGACCCCAAATTCCATTTCATTCCCAATCTAAGCTCTGTTTTATGTTCCAATAACTGGATGCTCCTTAACTGAAACCCCTCTGATGGAAAAGCTGGGTAAAAGAAGCTTAAATATTGTTTTAAAAATTATCCAGGAACAATGTCCAGCTCCCCCCCGTTTCCATGGATCAATAAGGACACTGGAATGAGCACTCAGGTGATTCCCTTCACAGACCCCAGGATCTGTGATTATTAAACCTGCATCCCCCAGCGTTGACTGAGGGCAAATCCTCAAGCTCCAGCCATGAGGAAAACAAGGATAATTCTCCATGGTTTATTTAACAACCACAGCAACAGCAGGAGTCGGATTTCACGAGGCTGCGATGACTCCACAGAGTAAACTTTGGATCCCAAAGCCATTGTCGGGAACCACAGGCTGCTGATTGACAGCACAAGGACAATGACTTCACACACAGCTCCCAAAGCCGTGCCTGACTCCTTCCCTTTGACTTCGGGATTGGCAGCGCTTGAAAGGCTTGGGATTTTCAGACAGAGGTTCAGATCTTTCTAAAAATCTTAATAAACATCTTTAAATGATGACTTTTATAGAAAGCTTAGGGGTTAAAAAGTCCAGTGGAGAAGGGAAACGAGATCTGCGTTAACCACGCTTCAGTCACAGCTAATCCACAACAATGTCACTCCCGTTAATTCTTCTTAATTAATGCCAGTGGTACAATAATCCCAATATTCACCCAGGAGCAGGATTTACAGCTGGAGTCTGGGAGCTGGGTGCATCAGGAGTTTCTTGGAATAAATCCTGCTGTTCCCTCTGTCAGCAAACACTGGCAGCCCAGGGTCTGACCCTCTCCGTCCAGGGAATTTTATGGATTTGGCCGTTCCCTGGAGGCCACAGAGAAGCTGTTTGTGCCATTATTTATTTGTGACTGAGGGACAACGTTGCCAGAGGGGGAATGCTGTGTTCCCACAGCCTTCTGGCGTAAATATTCCTCTTTTGTCAGCAAAAAAAGTCTGGGATGCTGATGCTGGAGATAAGGATGCAGCCGTGCCAGCTCTGCAGAGCCGGAGCAGACGGATTCCGGGTGTGCTCAGCTCCAGGAAAGGAGAAGGAGATGGGAGTGAAGTGGCTCCTACAAGTTCAAGCTGCACTTTGGAGCAGTAGTTAATCCCTTCTGGATTTTGGCGCGGAGCCTGAGCTCTCCTGCCCTTCCAAGAGCAGTAAATAATGCAGTGTCCTCTTCTTAAAAAGGCCTGAGAGTTCAGCTGGTTATTTAAACCCTTTTCTCCCTCCCGGAATGGTACAGCTGGAGCTGGAGTTGTTTGGGAGAGAGGAGAATTCCCTCCTTCCATAGGATGCTCCTTCTGTCCTCTCCAATGCCTTGTTTTGGTCTGGTTATCCAGTCTGGAAGAGCTTTAATTCAGGGCTCAGACTGTCCCACCCCAGCTATTCCAGAGCTTCCTCCAGCTGCACTTGTGAGGTTCACCTACGTGGAAAAAATGGAAAAGGGACTGGGAATTTGGTGCGGTCTTGCAGGTCCACAAAGACCTGCACAAACAGGGATATCCACATCCACAATAACCCTGATGCCAACACAGCCAGGGATATTTCCATGCACAGCAGAGCCTGGAATTTAAGGAGGGTGATGCATAAAATCCTGCAGAGATTGGGGTATGGAAATGTTTATATTCGTATGCAAATTGGTGGTTATGTAATTATACCATAAAGAATCCTGAAATAATTTAAGTTGAAATCTGGGATTATCAAGTCCAAGATGTGCCTGATCCCCACCTTGTCCCCAGCCCAGAGCTCTCAGTGCCACATCCAGGGATTCCTTGGGCACCTCCAGGGATGGGGACTCCAAACCTCCCTGGGCAGTTCCAAGGCCTGAGCACCCTTTCCATGAGGAAATTCCTGCTGCTGTCCAAGCTGAGCCTCCCCTGGCCCAGCCTGAGGCCATTCCCTCTGCTCCTGTCCCTGTTCCCTGGGAGAAAATCCCAAATCCCCCGTGGCTGCCCCTCCTGGCAGGAGCTGTGCAGAGCCAGCAGGGCCCCCTGAGCCTCCTTTGCTCCAGGATGAGCCCCCCCAGCTCCCTCAGCTGGGAATTTCTCCCAAATGAATCCCAAAGGATCTCCAGGCATCTCTCAGGGTGCTCGCCATGGAACCGGAGTGGCTGAAACCCAAAGGAAATAACCCCAAAGTGAGCCTGGAAATGGAGCTCAGCTTTAATCCTCAAAGCAACTCCCAGACATCAAACCCCCAGACATGGAAAAAGGGTTGGAACCAGCCCATGGCTTCCCTGTGTTTCCTTCTTTCCTGGTCATTTTGCATCTCCTCAGCCAAATCCATCCTATGGTTTTCCAATGAATTCATCTGTGCCCAACAGTGGCTCACAATGGACTTGGGATGTAATTCTCTTATCCTAATCCAAAACTTTTCTTCCATCTCCTACAGACAACCAAAATTCCCTTCACGTTCCCATTTTGAGTAGCCAGGACTGGCCTATTTTCAAAGGAATAACCACAACAGGTGGCTCTGGAAGAAGGTAAAGAAATTATCCTTAAAATAATTAAAAATGGCACAGGCAGCTCCTCAGACTTTTCCACTGTTTCTGAAAAGAAAATGAATTTATCAATACAATTTTTTAGGGAGTTTTCCTGCCTTTAACACAAAATATGGAATCTAACACAAAATATGGAATTTAACACAAAATATGGAATTTTTCCCCCCTAGAATTAAAAAAAAATAAAATGAAAAGTGTTCAAGTCAAGCACCAAAACGTCTTTATAAAAAAAGGTCGATGAAATCACTTCCAGCACTGCAAAATTCCCAAAGCTAGACTACATTTCCCAGGATTCTGTTGGTTTTATTTACATATTAAGCTGTGGGGAATGATGGGAAAATCCATGTGTCCCGTGGCTCCAGCCCATGGAGGAGAATGGGAACACCTGACCTTCCGTGTCCCTCAGGCTCCACAGCCACACTTGGATCCTTGTTGGACCCAAACGTTATTCCCAATCCCATTTTCCTGAGGAAAGGCTCACTGGTTGTTGTAATCCTTAACAACTCTGCACAGAAATTTCCTTTTTCTTTTCCTATCCCATGGAATAGGAAAATTCCTCAGCACAGGCGTCGCCTCAGGAGCAGAAGCCCTGGAATAATTTAAAGAATAATTTAAGGAATGATTGAAGGAATGATTAAAGGAATGATTAAAGGCCAACCCTCCCCTCCTCACCACTTAAATTTCATCGGGTTCTCATCCAAGGATTTTTCTCCAGATCAGCTCAAATATCCCTTTCCTGTGGCACAAGGAGTTCCTGCTCTCCCAAGGAACCCGGGAACAAAACTGGAGATGAAGGGGGAAAAACCAACAGAGGGAAAGGATCCTCCAGCCCTGAATCAATCCCCGAATTCTGCTGTTTACTCAGGAAAAGAACACAAGGCTTTTTTTGTTTTTTGGTTTTTTTTTCCTTTTTTCTGTTTTTTCTTGCCCTGAGGAAACCAGAGAAGAGTTTTAAAAATACCAAACCTTCAGCGTTTTCCTTTAATTACGGAGTAGGAGTTGGTGAGGGCACAGCGTGGCTCCTTTTTGTGCTGTTCCCTGCATTTTTGGGTGGCTGCTCTTTCGCTGCCGCGGTTTAGGCTCAGATTCTGTTTTGTTTTCCTGGTTTCCCTCCTATTTTGGCCACGTTCTGCAGCAACTTTATCCCGGGTTTGGGGAGCTGGTGGGGGTTTCTTCCAAGTTTTGTGAAGAATTCATTGTCTGGGTGATGTCAGGATTCCAAATCCACGACGTGGGCAGCGCCTGCCGTGAGTTCAGGTGCCAAGGAAAGAGGGAGAACACCTAAAATGGGAGGAGGATCAGTAGGAACACTGGAAAGAGGTGGAATTCCAGACTTTTGGGGAAATATTCCAATTATTTCTCTAATAGTGATTTTGTCTAAGTGCAGCTGTAACTAAATCCTGGTGTGTGGAGCCTGCCTTGGTGTTGTTCCTGCAGGAAATGTCTGGGAAAGGCTGGCACAGGACATCCCCAGACTCCAGGGAGACAAGTGCCAGGGCAGAAACTGCAGCATGGGATCAGTGTGGGATACAGGGAGGCTGGGAATATCTTGGGAATGGTGGTGTGGCCAAAGAAAGCATTCCCTGCTTGGATCATCAGCAGGGCTCACCTTGGCCTGGGCAGTGCTGGTCACTCCATCCCAACTTCATCCAAGTCTGTATCCCTCTTTTCCTTATCTGTCCAACCGTATCAAAAAACACAGGGATGTCACCCAAAACCTCCCACAAGCCTCACCCTGGATCCTTTCCTGGGAGAGCTGGAGCTTTCCTATGGAGCCAGGCTGGGAGAGCTGGGAATGTTCCCCTGGAGCAGAGAAGGCTCCAGGGAAACCTCAGAGCTCCTTCCAGGGCCTGAGGGGGCTCCAGGAGAGCTGGAGAGGGACTGGGGACAAGGGATACAGGGACAGGACACCGGGAATGGCTTTAAACTGAAAGAGAGAATGTTTAGATGGGATATTGGGAAGGAATTCCTGGCTGGGAGGGTGGGGAGGAACTGGGATGGAATTCCCAGAGAAGCTGTGGCTGCCCCTGGATCCCTGGAAGGGTCCAAGGCCAGGCTGGACAGGGCTTGGAGCACCCTGGGATAGTGAGAGGTGTCCCTGCCCATGGCAGGGGGTGGAATGGGATGATCCTTAAGGTCCCTTCCAAACCAGTCCAGGATTCCCTGCATTTCATTTCCCTGCAGTTCTGTATTTCCTCAGGGATCACAGTTTTGGCTTCCTCAGAGCAGGATGACCCTGAAATCCCAAACTTAATATAATTTATCTGAAAAAAACCCAAACCAAAACAATACAATTATGCTTGCACGGGCTACTTCCCTGACCCTTGGAAGAAAATCCCTTTGGAGTGATTTTGCTGTTGTCCAGGAGCTTTGGATTTTTATTCGCTTTTGCTCCTCAAGAAAAAAGGAATTGGAAGAACAAGAAAAAAGAAGGAAAAGGCTTTCAAAGCCATCAGATGGTTTTGGTAAATACAAGGAGACTTCAAACCTCTTAAGAACATGGCTGGGGCTGGAATTCTTGGAGAATTGGAGTTAAGTGGGAATGTAAATAAAGAACGGCCTGCAGCTCACAAAATGAATCATGGCATTTTGCATTTCCCAGGAATCCCAGACAGCTCCTCCTGGATATCTCCTCCTTCTTGGATGGCTCAGCCAGACCCCAGAGGCCCCAGTGAGCCAAGTGCAGCTACAGCCTCCCAAGGTGAGCAGAGAATTCCATGCAGCCATCGAGTATTCCATGGACAAAGTACTGCACAGCCCCACAGTTGGGAAGGGAAAAGGAAAGGCAAAAAGGAAGGGAAGGGAAAAAGGAAGGTTTGGGAAGGGAAGGTTTGGGAAGGTTTGGGAAGGGAAGGTTTGGAAAGGTTTGGGAAGGTTTGGGAAGGGAAGGGAAGGTTTGGGAAGGTTTGGGAAGGGAAGGTTTGGGAAGGTTTGGGAAGGTTTGGGAAGGTTTGGGAAGGTTTGGGAAGGTTTGGGAAGGGAAGGGAAGGGAAGGGAAGGG